>CM031603.1:52379459-52381959 GCA_018398815.1 Conus ventricosus
CTTCTCTCCATTTTCTTTTCTTTTTTCTTTTTTCTTCTTCTTTTCTTCTTCTTCTTCTTCTTCTTCCTTCTTCTTTTTTTTTCTTCTTTTTTTTTCTTCTTCTTCTTTTTCTTTTTTCTTTTTTCTTTTTCCCTTCTTCTTTTTTTTTTTTCTTTTCTTTTTTTTTTTCATTCTTCTTTTCTTCTTCTTTTTCTTCTTCTCTTTTCTTCTTCTTTTTTCTTTTTCTTTCCCCTCTTTTCTTTTTTGTCCCCTTTCCCCGTGCCGTCTTCTCTTCTTCCTCTCTGTTCCAATGCTATGATTTTCAAAATCTCGTCGTTGATGCCCCAATGGGGGTGAATAATTGTTAACCCTTTGTTGTATCAGGTGATGAGGTTGGGGGGGGGGGGGGGGGGGGGGGGGGGAAGTCGGTGGTAGGTGGGGATCTCTTCTCCTCTCTCTTCTTCTCTTGTTTTGTTTTAGTTTTGGTGAGTGGTGCATAAGGCGTAGTGTGTGTTGTGGTGTTGTGTGTGTGTGTGTGGTGGTGCGTGCGTGCGTGGTGCGTGCGTGCGGGTGGTGCGTGCGTGCGTGGTGGTGGTGTGTGTGTGTGTGTGTGTGTGTGTGGGGAAGAGAGAGAGGGTGAGAGTGCTGCGCTCGGTGCGGGAAAGCGTCGCACGCGCGTTTGTTTGCGTTGGTGTGTGTGTGTGTGTGCAAGTGTGTGGTGTATGTTGTGTGGTGTGGCGCGCGCGGTGTGTGAGCGCGCCCAGGCGCGACGGCGCATGTGTGTTGGCGAGTGTGTGTGTGTGTGTGTGTGTGTGGTGTGTTGTGTGTGTGTTGGGGTGGGTGTGTGTTGTTGTGTGTGTGAAGGCCGGGGGGTGGTGTTGGGAGAGGTCGGGGGGGGGGGGGGGGGGGGGGGGGTGAGGATGTGTTGAGGAGTCTAACTGGAAACGGGCCCAAACCAGCAGGTATTTTCATCGGTATGGGTCTCAGAGGTGGTGCCGGTATAAATAAAGCGTGATGCGACCGGCACTTGGACACTCATTATTCAGTAAAAGTGCTAGGTCTCTCTTGCGGGTGGCTTCTGTTGTCTTCAGATTGACAGTTCCCGAGAGCGTGGCGACAGAAAAGGTGGGTGGTGCAAAGCCATGTGGCGTTGGGGGTTTAAAAAAAAAAAAAAAAAACAGCGCGTTAAGCATAAAGCCCCAGCGTGGAGGGTGTATGTGTATGAAGGGAGGGATTTGGGGGTGGATGGGGAGGGGGGAAGTCTGGAATGGGCCTCCCATCGTCAGCGTGGACCATAAACAACCTCACTGAAAGGTGCCAGACAGTTTCGCTGGAACTGGCACAAGTCTGCGCCACCTTGCTGCCGCCGACTGTTCAGAAAAGTCAGGGATTTACACTCAACAAGCCTTTGCCAGCGGCACATAATTACTCACCATTTCGACAGGACTCCCCTCCTCCATCCTCCTATTATTCCCCCCCCCCCCCTTACCCCACACCACCACCTCCTTCCACTCCCAACACTCCAGGATTGTTCTGGAAGCGGAAATGAGAGCAACAAGACTGATGAAACGCCAGTGAAGCGAAAAGGCAAACTCCATGGGTGGTTGGGTAAATTTTCTGTAATTTCCCCAAAGGCTGGGGCAGAGGCTGGGGGGGAGGGGGGGTGGGGGTGTCGGGGTGTGAAGCGAAATCACGTCAACACAGCCCGGACCCTGGAGAGATTAGAACGGAGAAGGTTATTTTGACTTTTTTTTTTCCTTGATCTTTTTTAATACATCCCACACAAAGCCCGTGTTTGAAGTAGAGCGATTAAAAATATGACGGCCTATTTCTTGGGAGGGGAAGCTCGGCTACAAGGGGCTTAAAGAGAACAAAATGGAAATGGCTTGGTTATCAATTTTCATTTCGGACCCGACAACCGCTTTCTCATCCCGAAACAACTTCCGCCTGACTCCCGCCGCGGCGAAGTGTTCGATGGGGGACAACTTCCGGTTCTATTCCCGCAGGGCGATGATGGCGCAACTTCCTGTCACGTGATAGGGCAGTGGAGCCCGGGGAGAATTCCCTGTTGCGATCATTTGTGGGGATTCCACACTGGCTGATCGCGGTTGAAAGGGGCTGGAAGTGTGCCGGGAAAGCGAGTGGAGTGGCAGCGAGAGCAAACTACAAATTAACGCCATGTGTGGTCATGAAAGTACGTTCAGAGGGAAAAGTTTCGAAGATCAGTTCAGCGTCATGGTGAATGAAGTCTCTGGCCTTCCAGGTCTTCTGCTTGAAGTGGCCTGAGCATCCCACCCCCTACCCGCACACCCCCCCTCACGTGCAACTTCTCTCTCTCTCTCTCTCTCTCTCTCTCTCTCTCTCTCTCTCTCTCTCTCTCTCTCTCTCTTTGTGTGTGTCTTCATCAAAAACTTTAGATATATTTAAGGGTGCTTGTGTATATCTGCGTTTATAACTATATGCTATGTTACATTTAATTCTGCACCCTCATGATATTTTTGCCGCGCGTGTTGAATCGATG
>CM031603.1:52391959-52396959 GCA_018398815.1 Conus ventricosus
CCCCCCCCCCCCCCCCCCCCCCCCCCCCCCCCCCCCCCCCCCCCCCCCCCCCCCCCCCCCCCCCCCCCCCCCCCCCCCCCCCCCCCCCCCCCCCCCCCCCCCCCCCCCCCCCCCCCCACCCCCCCCCCCCCCCCCCCCCCCCCCCCCCCCCCCCCCCCCCCCCCCCCCCCCCCCCCCCCCCCCCCCCCCCCCACCACACACCGACCACACCGCCTTCCGTGCTTCCAGGAGAAATAATTAAACAGAGATTAGGGCTTCGCTGCAAAAGGCTTGTTCCGACGTAACCGGGCAAGCAAGCGGAGAATTAAGGAAGAGAAGGTGGGGGGGGGGGGGGGGGGGGGGGGGGGGGGGGAGGAAAAAAAGAAGAGCAAAAAAGGAAAAAAACAAAAAAAAGAAGGCCGTTGCGGCGGCAATAATTCTAAATCACGCCCTAATTGGACCCGCAATCCAAGACTTATGAGAAAAGGTAAGTACCCGAAGACGAACTGGGGGGTTGTCCAGGGAAAGTGTTCCTCCCCTCCTCTTCAGAGGTTCCTCCTTTATGATGAAATCACCGGACAAACTGATGTTGGTAAAGTAAAAGGCAAGAGCGTCAAAACACGGATGATAATAATACGGAAATGAGATAAGGTGGGAAATAAAATACGTTTCAGGAGACAGACAGGGGAAATGAGCAATAATAAATAAGAGCAGCAGCAGCAGCAGCAGCAGCAAGCAGCACAGCACCAGCACCGGCAACTAGTAGCCGCTGTGCTACATCAGCAGAGGAATTTGTATTAGTATCAGTTGGTGTGAAATGTAGCTCAGGAATATTTTCATTTTTTTTTCCTGTGAAATTCTAACGCTTACAGAGAGAGAGCGAGAGAGAATGAAGAGAGAGAAGAGAGAGAAGGGATGGGAGAGAGAGAGGAGAAGAGAGAGGAGATAGATTATTTATCTACTTTTGTCAAGTCCCATTACATAACAGGGTTTCCATCCATGCCTCTTTCTTGTCATCCCCGCAAATGAGAAGAACAGATTTCAAAAGAACTGATGGACCAGAATCGCCAGATTCTTACTGTACCGCCCAGCCCCTACCACCTCAATGCCCACACCACACACACACACACACACACACACACACAACACACACACACACACACACACACCCACCCCCCACCACAATACACACACACACAACACACGCCCGCACGCACGCACGCACGCACGCACGACGCACGACAACCACACACACGCACGCACGCACGCACGCCGCCCGCACCACACGCACCGCACGCACGCACGCACACAACACACACACAACCACACACACACACACACACACCACACACACACACACACACACACACATATATTACACCAAGCACGCACGCCACGTACGCACGCACGCACCACGCACGCACGCACGCACGCACGCACGCACGCACGCAACACACACACACACACACACACACACACACACACACACACTCAAACACACACACACACACTGCCTCCCTTTTGCACATTCCCTAAGCCAACGGTTGCAGTGAGGGCGTTCTCGAGGCGCATCCCGCTGACCGACGGACATTTTGTTTCCGTTCTGGTGGGTGGTGACAATGCGGTCCTCAGATAGGTATCTCCTCCTCCACATCACCCTCCCCATCCGATTTCTTCTTTGACTGCTTGGACTGGTTAACCTGTCTGCTGTTGGTGGGTTTTTTAGACATAAAGATGAAAGTAATATCAACGCGAGTACGAGAATCAGGGAGTAGATGATTCAATACTGCCGGATCAAATTAAGAAATTAAACAAAGGAAAGAAAAAAAACCCCAAGCAAAGCAAAATAACAGAAAGAAACCCCACACAGGATAATTGACAACTTATAAGCTGTTGATGCTTGGATTTACTTGGGTTTTTTTTTTAAATCAGCACCGGCCCATACTTTGAGCCCACGATGTCAGCTCAGCTCACAGTAGGCCTATGTGTAACAGCTTTAGGCGGGCACACCCTGCATGTTTAAGCACCCCCAAGAAAATTAGTTGTGATAAACGACCCTAATTGTAGGTGATCAATTAAATGTATCTATCAAGACGGTACACCTGGGGAGTTGTTATAGCATGTTGAATATCGACGCCTATGGGGATGATGGGTGCACGTCCTGTATTCACGTCCTTTCCGGTGGACGCCACTTCCCTTATGAGGTCACTTCCGCTGACGTGCCTTCCTATTAACGTCATACACTCCATACCATTCCATCCCCATCCATGTAGGGTCGATTTCAACATGCTACACTCCTCTGGGGCACGCCACAGAGTAAAAGACCAGCCAGCACGAGGGACTTGGCGAACATGTTTGTTGCTTCAGGCGGGGATGAAGATGAGTAGTCGGATTATTAAAAGCGAAAGAAAACTTTAAAGAAGATTTACTGTTCGCCGAACGAAACAGACAACAAATTACAAGACGAAAACACGACGCTTATCGCTCTTGCCGTCTTCTTCAGGACAGACAAACAACAATCTAGACAATGAAATCGACAGGAGAACGATAGATTATTATCTCCTTCAAACTGGGACCGTCAAATGGATAGTGGAATGTCAACATGTCTTCAATGCTGTTTGTCTCGCCTGAAGAAAGACCAAAGAGGACGAAACGCGTAGTGATTTGTCCGTCAATTTCTTTGTCTCTATCGTTCTGGCGGAATAGAAAATCATCTTTGAAATTGATGGAAATTCCGCATGCAGTCACCTCACTTAAATAATTAAACTCAAGAGAAAGAATCGAGAGGAAGTTTGCGCAGGCAGGTACACTTTTTTCTTCAGGCGTGAGAGTTCCAGATTTAAACTCGGGGGGAAAGAACACACCAGGCTGAAATACACGATTCTTTCGCCTCAACCGGGCGTGCCAGCAACCATCACGGCTTTCGCTTGCTGCTGATGCGGGAACTCACCATGTGAGATAGGACGCGAAAAAATACAGGGGACCTGGGGGGGGAAAAAAGAAAAGGAGAGAGAGGAGCCAAGGGGTGGATGGTGCAGGGCGAGGGGGGGGGGGGGGTTAGGGGGGGTGAGGGAAAGGGGGATCGGAGAGGGAGTGGGGGGGGGGGGAGGGGTGGGGGGGCTATGAGGTCGTTGTGGCCGTTTGTTAGCGAGCGACGCACGTTTGGCGGGGTGGCCTATGGCCCCTCGGCCCCCAATTGTCACGGGTTCGGACCCGGGGGAGGTGACGGCGGCGGTGACCTACCGTCTTTTGAGTTTTTGCCTGTGCTGGCATCACGCTTTCATTGTCTCTGATTGACCGGTTGTTTTGAGGGACGGTTGTGAAGGGATGTGGAGTGTGGTGTGTGTGGTGAGGGGTGTGGTGAGGGAGAGAGAGAGAGAGAGGAGAGAGAGGAGAGAGAGAGAGAGGAGGAGGAGAGAGAGAGAGAGAGAAGGCGATTGGTAGTGTGAGATGGGAATAATTTGTGAGTTGGGAGTAGTGGAGTTCTGCTGTGATGTGGATTCTTTATTCCTTTTTTTTTCAATTTTTTCTTTCGCATTTCTCTGATTTTCTTATTCTTTTCAAATCTATCTCTCTCTCTCTCTCTCTCTCTCTCTCTCTCTCTCTCTCTCTCTCTCTCTCTCTCTCTCTCTCTCTCCCCCCCCTCTCTCTCTCTCTTCTCTCTCTCTCTCTCTGACAGTATGTCTGCCTGCCTGCCTGTCCTGTTTCTGTCTCTGTCCTCTGTCTGTATGGCCTTGTGTGAGTGGTGTGTGTGAGTGGTGTGTAGTGTTGTGTGTGTGTGTGTGTCGTGTAGTGTGTGTGTTTGTGTCGTGTGTGTGTGTCGTGTGTCTGTGAAAAATCTTACAGCAAACAAGAATCATTCATCTTAAAGTCAATGCTTCAATCTTCGCAATATCTCCACAGCCGGTAGAAATGATCACCATCTACGTTTTTAGCGACATTCCATTCTCTTAAATTTTCCCTGGTGTTTTAGTTCCTTCACTGTTTGTTGTTGGGGGTTCAGTATGTTTTATATGTTGCTGTTTGTTATGTTGTTTTACATGTGTGTGTCATCCTCCCGACAGATCAATACTTGAACCTCATCGGCATTTTACCTTCTAAAGTTTCAATAACATGATTGTTTAAGTGTTATTGAGATTTCCAGCTCCATCCCCTAAAAACAGGGATCAATGATATGATTTAAAACTTGTGTGTGTGTGTGTGGGTGTGTGTGTGTGTGTGTGTGTAGTGTGGTGTGTGTGTGTGTGTGTGTGTGTGTGTGAGTGCACATACAGGCACACGCACACGCACACGCACGCACACTTACATACAACACGCGCACGCGCGCGTGCACTCACGCACACATAACACCACACACACACACAAGCGTGGGGAGAGAGAGAAGAGAGGCAGGAGAGAGAGAGGAGAGAGTAAGCGAGATGATTGAGAGGAGAGAGAGAGAGAGAGAGAGAATCGAATACGAATACGAATACGAATAATTTTATTGAGGGTAAAATGAATAAGACTACAACTTTTTTACACCATGCCTAAAGAACAAAACAGTAGCAACAATATCCAAAATGACATATAAAGATACCGAAAAGACGCAAGAGAGAGAGAGAGAGAGGAGAGAAGGAGGAGAGAGGAGAGCGAGAGAGAGGAGAGAGAGAGGAGAGGTAGTGAGAGAAGAGAGAGAGAGCAGCAGACTGACCGACAGACAGACAGAGAAAGACAGACAGGGGAACAGACAGGACAGATGAGAACAAAATAAAACTTGAAAGTTACGGGGCATTTTCCAAGCAAATGAAAAATTGGGACGAGTCAGTCAAACGGATTGGAGGCGATAGGCAACGTGGGATGCATGTGGGGAGGAGGGAGATAGGGGTGGAGTCATGTATGCGGGGGCGGAGGAGGAGAGAAAAAGCCCAGTTACCATGATTATGGATGGGTCGGGGGCGAAGGTCCAGGGTCAAAGGGTAAGAGGGAGGCGGGGGAAGTCAAAGACGATGTTTTTTTTATTTTGTGAGGAGTATGAATTTCGG
>CM031603.1:52404459-52419459 GCA_018398815.1 Conus ventricosus
CCGTGTGTACATTTTGTCACCACCTAATGTGTGTACATTTGTCACCACTACGTGTGTACATTTGTCACCACTACTGTGTAATTGTCCACCACCTACCGTGTGTACATTTGTCACCAACCTACTTGTGTACATTTGTCACCACCTACTGTGTGTACATTTTGTCACCACCTACTGTGTGTACATTTGTCACCACCTACTGTGTGTACATTTGTCACCACCTACTGTGTGTACATTTATCACCACCTACCGTGTGTACATTTGTCACCACCTACCTTGTGTACATTTGTCACCCACCGACCGTGTGTACATTTGTCACCACCTACTGTATGTATATTTGTCACCACCTACCGTGCGTACATTTGTCCCACCTACTGTGTGTACATTTGTTACCCTTACGGTGTGTATATTTGTCACCACCTACTGTGTGTGCATTTGTCACCACCTACTGTGTGTACATTTGTCACCACCTACTGTGTGTACATTTGTTACCCTTATTGTGTGTATATTTGTCACCACCCACTGTGTGTGCATTTGTCACCACCTACTGTGTGTACATTTGTCACCACCTACTGTGTGTACATTTCTCACCACCTACTGTGTGTGCATTTGTCACCACCTACTGTGTGTACATTTGCCTTCACCTACTGTGTGTACATTTGTCACCACCTGACTGTGTGTACATTTGTTCACCACCTACTGTGTGTAACATTTGTCATCCACCTACTGTGTTACATTTGTCACCACCTACTGTGTGTTACATTTGCCTTCACCTACTGTGTGTACATTTGTCACACCTACTGTGTGTACATTTGTCACCACCTACTGTGTGTACATTTGTCACCACCACTGTGTGTACATTTGTCACCACCTACTGTGTGTCATTTGTCACCACCTACTGTGTGTACATTTGTCACCACCTACTGTGTGTACATTTGTCACCACTACTGTGTGTACATTTGTCACCACCTACTGTGTGTACATTTGTCACCCCTACTGTGTGTACATTTGTCACCACCGACTGTGTGTACATTGCCTTCACCTACTGTGTGTACATTTGTCACCTACTGTGTGTACATTTGCTTCACCTACTTGTGTACATTTGCAACACTACTGTGTGTACATTTGCTACTACTGTGTGTACATTTGTCACACTACTATACCGTGTGTACATTTGTCACCACCTATTGTGTACATTTGTCCCACCTACTGTGTGTACATTTGCTCACCTACTGTGTGTACATTTGCACCACCTACTGTGTGTACATTTGTCACCACCTACTGTGTGTACATTTGTCACACCTACTGTGTGTACATTTGCCACCACCTACTGTGTGTACATTGCCCACCTACTGTGTGTACATTTGTCACCACCTACTGTGTGTACATTTGTCACCACAACTGTGTGTACATTTGTCACCACCTACTGTGTGTACATTTGTCACCACCTACTGTGTGTACATTTGTCACCACTGCTGTGTGTACATTTGTCACCACCTGCTGTGTGTACATTTGTCACCATCTACTGTGTGTACATTTGTCACCACCTACTGTGTGTACATTTGTCACCACCGACTGTGTGTACATTTGCCTTCACCTACTGTGTGTACATTTGTCACCACTTACTGTGTATACATTTGCCTTCACCTACTGTGTGTACATTTGCCTTCACCTACTGTGTGAACACATGTTAGTGCGAGTGTTTGGTGTGTGTTGAGGCATGAGTTGATCCCAGAATTGCGTATATAATTATCTTTATTATATTTTATTATTTACTGTGTGTACATTTGTCACCACCTACTGTGTGTACATTTGTCACCACTGCTGTGTGTACATTTGTCACCACCTACTGTGTGTACATTTGTCACACCTGCTGTGTGTACATTTGTTACCACCTACTGTGTGTACATATGTCACCACCTACTGTGTGTACATTGTCACACGAGTGTGTGTACTGTCACACGATGTGTGTACAATTTGTCACACTACTGTGTGAATTTTCAATGCTGTGTGTACATTGTTACCTACTGGTAATTGTCACACTCTGTGTGTCATGTTCCTTACGTGTGTCATTCCACGATGTGGTATTGCCACCTATGTGTGTACATTTGTCACACTAGTGTGTACATTGTCACACTGCTGTGTGTAATTTGTCACACCTACTGTGTGTACATTTGTCACCACGACGTGTGTACCTTGTCACCACCTACTGTGTGACATTTGTCACCACTCTGTGTGTCATTTGTCACCACTACTGTGTGTACATTTCACCGACTGTGTGTAATTGTCACCACGATGTGTGTAATTTGTCACCTACTGTGTGTAATTTGTCACACTACTGTGTGTACATTGTCACACCTGTGGTACATTGTCACACCTACTCGCCAGATCAAGAAAAATGGTATGTCATAATTGTGACCAAAGTGTGGTAAAGTGTTCCAGAATATTGTCCCAACGTAGACACAGTAAACAATGGTGAACGAAGACGAAAGAAAGTCGAAGTGACGAAAATAGAAAGCTGCTTGTAAGAGTTCAGTCGGAGGCGAGGAGGGGAAGGGGGCGGGGGGGTTGGACTGAAAGAGCCCACGGGGACTCTCAGAGAGAGAGAGAGAGAGAGAGAGAGAGAGAGAGAGAGAGAGAGAGAGAGAGAGAGAGAGAGAGAGAGAGAGAGAGAGAGAGAGAGAGAGAGAGAATTATGGACGTGACATGCACACAGTTGAATAATGGCTTGATTTTTTTTTTCAATATACTTCTATGAAACACAAACTTCTGTTCAATCTCATTTGTGATCGGAAACGTTGTACCTATTAATTAATAAGAGTAGCTGCAGCATATTATAATTAAAGTAGAAATACAATTACCCTATCGTGGTATTTGTTCTTATCGATGATCTACGACGAGAAACAACCAGCTGCACTACGAGATAGGTGTTTAGTTGTCTTTTGACCAAGGTCCTGCCTCTACCCATTCCCATGCCACACAGGAGTGCCCTATCTACCGCAGAAAACAACAAAACTGAACTGCGGATAGCATATAAAACGTGTAAATCAAGCACGGCCAACCCTCTTGCCACAAAGCAACCCATTAGCCGCGTCCAACGAGCGAGAACGCGATGTGTAAATCAAGTCTGCCCGACATAGCCGAAAGAGCTAATGGTGGTGAGAAGACGCGGCTCAAGAGGCACGGGCCCGACTCGTTTCATGATTGATTACACTCCGAAATAACACGACAGGCCACGGCGTACCGGTTTCATGCTTTGAACACTTCGGCCGTTTCCGTTTCGTTTCGCCCGCCGTCTTCACCGCTGGGGCTATTAGTCCGAGCGACAATCCTTCGGATTGAATTCAACTTGTTTCCAGTGATGCTGAATCAGTCGGTGTGTATGGGGTTGTAACTTTCGCGAGATTTGTTGGCGCTATTATGGTTTGGATGATGTATTGTCACGGGATGAGTTTGGCGCTGGAGGATTTGTCCTGGCTTTTAGGTGGCTTGGGCGATCATTTGCTCGTTAGATGACTAGGACCACCAGATGTCGGGTGGTTATTGCGCTTTATTGTGACGTCATACAGAGATGAGGTCATAGTGTCATGTTGCTTTGTGGAAATATCGTCTGAGTAATCTTTTGAAGCGATGCTTCGTAGTTTGTGAAGAAAGAAAAAAGACACGTAGGTCACGGAATACTAGCAAAAAATTTTTTTAAAAAGGCCCAAAATGGAAAAAAAAAAAAAAAGGGGGAACAAAAAGGGTTTTTCCCCAAATAAAATTTTTAAGATTTACAGCCAAAAAGGGGGGGGTTTTTTTTTAAACCAAAGCCCAGGCAAAAAAGGGAAAAAAAAAAAAAAAAAAAAAGGAAAAAAAAAATTAAAAAAGATTTTTGGGTACAACAAAATGAAAAATTTTTTATTTTTTTTTAAAAATTTTTTTAAAAAAATTTTTTTTTTGGGTTTTTTAAAAAAATTTTTAAATTTTAAAAGGTATGGCTTAAAAATTTTTAAAAAAAAAAAATATTCGGGATTAAAATTTTTTTAAAAAAGAAAATTTAAAAAAAAATTTTTTTTTGAAAATTTTTTTTTTTCCCCCCCCTTTTGGGTTTTTAAATTTTTTAAAAAAAAAATTTTAAACCCGGAAAAATTTAAAAAACAACCGAAAACCAAAAATTTTTTTAAAAATAAAATTTTAAAATTTTAAAATTTTTTAAAAAAAAAAAAATTTTAAAAAATTTTTTAAAAACCAAAAAAAACCCCTTTTAAAAAATTTTAAAAAAAGGTGGGGTTTTTTTGACCTTAAGTTATGGGGAAAGGGCAAAATTTTTGGGATCGGGTTTGGGGTTGTTTTTTGGGGGGAAAAATTTTACCCTTTTAAATTTTTTTGGGGTATTATTTTAAAATTTTTTTTAGGGGGTTTTGGGGAATATTTTATATTTTTTTTTTTGGGGGGGGGGGGGGGGGGGGGGGGGGGGGGGGGGGGGAAAGGGGGGGTTTTGGGGGGGGGGGTTTTGGGGGGGGGGGGGGGAAGGGGGGGGGGGGGGGGGGGGGGGGGGGGGGGGGGGGGGGGGGGGGGGGGGGGGGGGGGGGGGGGGGGGGAAAAAAAAAAAAAAAAAAAAAGGGGGGGGGGGGGGGGGGGGGGGGGGGGGGGGGGGGGGGGGGGGGGGGGGGGGGGGGGGGGGGGGGGGGGGGGGGGGGGGGGGGGGGGGGGGGGGGGGGGGGGGGGGGGGGGGGGAAAAAAAAGGGAAAAAGGGGGGGGGGGGGGGGGGGGGGGGGGGGGGGGGGGGGGGGGGGGGGGGGGGGGGGGGGGGGGGGGGGGGGGGGGGGGGGGGGGGGGGGTGGGGGGGGGGGGGGGGGGGGGGGGGGGGGGGGGGGGGGGGGGGGGGGGGGGGGGGGGGGGGGGGGGGGGGGGGGGGGGGGGGGTTTTGGGGGGGGGGGGGGGGGGGGGGGGGGGGGGGGGGGGGGGGGGGGGGGGGGGGGGGGGGGGGGGGGGGGGGGGGGGGGGGGGGGGGGGGGGGGGGGGGGGGGGGGGGGGGGAAAAAAAAAAGGGGGGGGGGGGGGGGGAAAAGGGGGGGGGGGGGGGGGTTTTTGGGGGGGGGGGGGGGGGGGGGGGGGGGGGGGGGGGGGGGGGGGGGGGGGGGGGGTGGGGGGGGGGGGGGGGGGGGGGGGGGGGTTTTTTAAAAAAATTTTGGGAAATTTTTTGGGTTTTTTTAGCTTTTTCTTTTAAATGTATTTTTTTTTTAGGGGGGATTTTGCCCAAATTTAAAAAAAGGGTTTTTTTAAAAATTTTTTAAAAAATAAAAACCCCCACCAAAAAAAATTTTGGGGTTCCCCCTTTTTTTTAAAAAAAGGGGGGGCCCCGGGGAAAACAAAAAAAAAAAAAAAAAAAAAAAGGGGGGAAAAAAAAAAACCCAAAATTTTGTTAAAAATAAAAAAAAAAAATTTTAAAAAACCCCCCCCAAATTAAACAAAAGGGGAAATTTTTTAAAAGGGGTGGGATTTTTTTTCCCTTAATTGGGTATTTCCCTTTGGGTTTTGTTTTTTTTGGGGGGGGGGGGCCCCCGCTTTTTTTAAAACCCCCCTTTCCCCCCCCAAAAAAACCCCCCCCCCCCACACCCCCAAAAAACCCCAAACCCCACCCCAAAAAACCCAAAAAAGGGGGGGGAAAACCCCCCCCCCCAAAACCCAAAAAAAACCCCCACACCCCACCAAAAAAACCCCCCAAAAAAAAAAAAACAAACCCCGAAAGGGAAAAAAAATAAACCCCAACCACAAACAAACCCCCCCCCAAAAAAACCCCCAAACCCCCAAAACGAGTCAAATGGGCCTGTTTTTAAAAAAGGGGCGGGAGGGGCGAAAAAACTTTGGGGAAAAGGGAAACCCCCAATTTTCCCGAAAAATTTTTAAACTAAATTTAAAAAAGGGGCTTTTAAAATTTAAAATTTTTTTCAAAAAAGGGCAGGGACCCTTAAAAACGAAAACGAAAAGACTGTCACGGGCAGGTTTGGGGAAACCCCTTTTTAAAATTTTAAAAAAAAAGGGAAAAAAAACATAAAAAAAACCCGTTTGGGGTTTTGGGACCCAAAAGGGGGGGAAAAATTTAAAATTTCGGAAAAATGAAATTTCAAAATAATAATTTAACATAGAAAACTCCAAAAATTTGCTTTTATTCAGGCGGTCGGGAAAGGGACAAAAGTCGGACCAGGGGGGTCTACCCCCTTTTTGGGAAATTTTGTAAAAAAAAAAAAACTCCTTTTAAAGGGGGGACGCGGGGGTTTTGGGTTTTTTGGGGAATCTTTTTAAAAGGGAAAAAAATAAATTTTTAAAAATTTAAAAAAAAAATTTTTTAAAAACTATTAATACCAAAAGCCCAAAAACACCCAAATTTTCAAACCAAAAAACCCAAAAGGAAAAGGGGGGATGGGGGTTTTTTCAAAAAGGGAAAAAAACCGGGGAAGGGGGGGGGAAAAAGAGAAAAAGGGGGAAAAACCCTAAAACGTCCACAGGGCCCCCCCTTTTTTTTCCCCCGTTTTCAGGCACCTTTTGAAAAAAAAAACCCCCGGGGCGGGGAAACCCAAAAAATTTTTTCCCCCCGGGCCCCAAAAAAACCTTGCTTTTTTTTAAAAGGGGGCACGCCGGCCCCAAAGATTGGCAAAAAGACCCCCAAAATACCCCCATAGGGAAAAAAAAAGCACAAAGCCAGCGGAAAACAGCACGACAAAGACGAAAAAAAACCCCCCCAAAAAAAACAAAAAAAAAAAAAAAAAAAAACCAACCACCAGGCCCCCCCACAACCAAACCCAAAAAAACCCAAACAACCCAACCCCCAAAAAAAACCCCCCGGGGGGTTTTTTTATTCTAAAAAAACCCCCCATTTTAAATTTTGGGGGGCCCCAAAGGTGGGGGGGGAAAAATTTGGAAAAAGGGGGGGAAAAAACCCAAAAGGAAAAAAAAAAACCCCAAAAAAACCAAAAAGGGGGAAAAAACCAAGGGGGGGGGGAAGGAAAGACTGCCAAACCTTTTAAAAAATTTTTTTTTAAAGGTCTTTTTTGGGTGGATGGGGGCCCGCTTGGGGTTTTGGGGGGGGGTGGGGGGGGGGGGGGGGGTTTGTTTGGGGCGAAAAATTGGGGTTTAAAAGGGGTGGAAAAAGGTTTGGGGGGGGGAAATTTTTGGGATGGGGTCAAGGGGTTTCCGAAGGGGGGTTTTTTGGGTTTGGGAAATGGGGGGGTTTTGGGGCCCCGGGGGGGTCCAAAGGGGTTTGGGAAAATGGTTTTGGGAAAAAGGGGAAAGGGGGCTGGGCCAGGGGGGGGGTCGGGTTTGGGGGGTAAAATTTTTGGGGGGGGTTTTTTTGGTTAAGGGGGACGGGCCCGCCATGGTGGGATCTGGCCCAAATGTCGGCGCAAAATGGTTCCCGGGTAAGGTTTTGGTTGAAGTAAGAGGAGGCCGACCAGGGGGGGTCTGGGCCAATGATGTGTGTAAAAGGGTTCCTGGGAAAGGGTTTGGAAAAAAGGAGGACGGGCCGCCCGGGGGGGGGTGGGTTCCCCCCGCTATTTTCATGTTTTTTTTTTAAAATTTGTTTCTGCCTTTTGGGCAAATTTTTATTATTTTTTTTTTTTTTTATTATTATTATTATTAATAATATTATTATCTTTATTATTTTTTTAATTTTTAAATATATTTAATTTTAATATGTTATATATAAAGGGGTTTTTTAAAATTAAAGGGGGAAGGGGGAAAATTGGGGGGGGGGGGGGGGGGGGGTGTGTTTTTGGTTTGTGGTTTGGTTTGGTGTTTTGTGTTTTTTGTGGGCGGGGGGTTTTTGGTGTTTTTCGGTGGTGGTGTTACGTCCATCTGGGGTTGCGTGCGCACGCTGTATGTTGTGTTGTTTTGTGTTTTGTGGTGTGTTGTGTGTGTGGTTTTTGGGGTTGTGTGTTGTGTGTGGGGGGCGCCCCGGGCGGTATAGATGAGTGGTGCGGGGGCGCGCGGGTTTTGTGTGGTGTGTGTGTTTGGTGTGTGGTGGTGGTGCGTGCGTGCGTCTGCGCGTGCGGGGGTTTTGGTGGGGTGTGTGTTGTGGGTTTTTTGGGTGGGGGAGGGTTTTTGGGGGGGGGGGAGGGGCTAAAGGGAGCATCTTTGGGACGTTGAGGATAGGGGGGGGGGGGGGGGGGGGGGGCTTAGGGTTTCCCCTTTTTTTGGGACAGATCCTAATACTCTGAAGCTTATTCCCCAAACGTGGCTTGCCACCAAAATACACCGCGTACATTCGCTAAGGGGCATAGTTTTTTTTTTTTCCTCTCCCCAACGTACTGTACCAAATAACCACAAAACAGTTTTGTAAACAAGGAATTCCATCTTTACCCAAAATGTAGTGGGGGGGGAAAGGTCCCGATTTAGCCAGAATCAAAAAAATAAAACAAAGGTGGGGTTTTTTTTTTTTTTTTCTCTCTCCTGTCAGTTCCGAGCAGGTTTTTCCCCCTATAGGGCCCTACGGGTAGAAGTGCTGTTTTTGAATGGCCTGGCTTTGGGACTTTTACCCGTGTGTTCGCCGTGACACTTCACTCGTCGGTTTTCGTGAGTACTTACCAACCTTTCCCTCGCTCATCGGCGGGCCATCTTGCCGCGTAAAAGAGGGTCCGACCCTTAATGATCACGCCAGCCCGCTGTTTTTTTCAGTTTCCAAATTTGAGGGGAAAAAGTAGGTTTTTTTTTTTTGGGGGGGTGGCTCATCTGTGTTCTGTTGGTTTTTCTGTTCCGTCGTCCGTCCCTCCCTCCGTCCGCTGTTGGCCCTCCCGTCTGCGTTGTCTGTCTCTGTTGTTGTCTCTTTTTCTTTTCTCTCTTCTCTCTCTTCTTTCTCTCTCTCTCTCTCTCTCTCTCTTTCCCCCCCCCCCGCCCCCTCTCTCTTCCTATCTCTCCCTTTTTCTCTCACGCAGCCCCGGCGCTCCTCCCTCCTTATTCTCTTTTTTTCTTCTTCTTTCTCTCTTTTCTCTTTTTCCTCTCTCCCCTCTCTCCTCTCTCTTCTCTCTTTTCTCTTCCTCTCTCTCTCTTCCCCTTACGCACCCAGTCCCCTTTTTTTGGGCCCCCCCCTTTCTGTCTCTCCTTTCTCCTCTTTTCTCTCCCCCTCTCCTCTCCCCCTCTCTCTCTCTTCCTTTCTTCTTTTTCTCTCCCCCCCACCCCCACAACCTCCCCCCCCCCCACCCTTACCCCCTCCCCCTGTTTTCTGTCTTCGTCTGGTGCTGTTTTTTTTTCCGTCTGTTGCCGGGGGCCGTTTTGTCTGTTTTCTGCTGTGGGCTGCGTCTGCTGCGTTGTTTTTTTGCCCCCCCTCTTCTTTTGTTCCATAAGGTTTTGCCTCTTCCCTTCCCTACAATTCTTCCCCCTTCCTCTCTCTTTCTTCCTTTTTTTTTTCGCCGTTTCCCCCCGGCTGCCTCTGTTGTTTTTGCGTCTTCTTTGGCCGCTGCTTTTTTTCCCGTTTCTTTCCCCTTCCCCCCCCCTCCTTTTCCCCCCCCCTTAATTTCCCTTTCTGCCCAAAAAACCCCAAAAAAAAAAATAAACCACCAAACACCAACAAACAAGAAACAACAAAAACACCCCAACCCCCCAAAAACCCTTGTTTTCCTGGGACACTTTTTTGGAAGCACTTAGGAGGCTCCCCGTTTTTCCCCAAAAATTGAGCTGTTCTAGTCCGGGATTTTTGTCTGGCCCGGTAAATACTTCCCCTTTCCTCTTGCAGGTTTTGAAACCTGTTTTCGTTTTTGAAATTAACTTTTTTTTTTCCCTTTTTTTTTTCCTTCCTTTTTTCTTCCCCCTTTTCTTCCCCTCCTTTTTTCTCCTTTAAAACAAACCCCCAAAAACAAACCCAAACAAAACCCCCCAAACCCGGATGGAAAGGTTTTGGGGTAGTGGTTTGGGGGTGTTTTTTTTAAGTGTGTCCTTTTTTGTGGTTGTCCCCCTTTAGAAGGGGTGATGGGTTTGTTGTTCCCAAAACAAATTTTAAAAAAACAAATTAAAAAAAGGGGGTTCCCCCCGGCCGCAAAAAAATACAGACCCCCTTTGGCGAAATTTGGGGTTTCCAGGTGAAAAAAATTAATTTTGGCGGCAAGAAATTAGTTTTCTGCTTTCCCCTCGTTTTGGTTTTCCCCTTTCTTTTTTTTTTTTTTTCTTTTTTTCCCGGGTTTTCCTTTTCTTTTTTTTTTCCTTTTCTTTTTTTCCTTTTTTCCCTTCTTCCCCAAAACCTCAAAAAAAAGGGGCGGGGCCCCCGGGCCCCGGGGGGGCCCTTTTTTCCCCTTTTCTTTTTCACCCCCCTCAAACCCCCCCAAAAAAAAAAACCCCCTAAATTTTTTCCCCTTTTTTCCCCCCCCGCCCCCCCCCCCCCCTTTTTTTAAAAAAAACCCCCCCCCCGTTACGAATGGGGAAGCCTACTGGCCCCTTTTCGCCCTCAAACCCACATTCTTAGGCCAATAAATTCAAAACATTTTCCCCCGACGCTCGCAAGCCAGATAAAGTGAAACCACTCGCCACAATCTTTCAAGACGAAAACCCTTCTCGTCCGAGGGCAAAAGAATAAAGGCGCCCCCTTTTGGCCCCCCGAAAAAACCCAAATTTGTTGCTTACAGCGCGGAGGTTTTTGATAGGCTTTGGCACTATAGTGATGCTTCTTTCTTCTTTCTTCTTTTTCTTTTTTTTCTTTTTTTTTTTTTTTTTTTTTTTTCCCTTTTTCCCCCCTTGGATTTTCGTCAATTTGGGGGGTCGTTGCCGTGCAGCGTGGGCCCCTTTCTCTGCCGATGGTCCGTCTTTCATCTTTGGGGGGGGGGTTGGGGGGTTTTGGGGGGGGGTTGTAAAGGGGGGGGGGGGGTGGGGGTGGTGCTTGCGCGTGAAATCCGCGCTCCCCGGGGCCTCAAATCGTGCTTTCCTTGATAAACCCCAAAAAAGATTGCTTGTTGCGGTTTGCTGCCCCCCCCTTCCCCTCCTTTCTTTTCCCCCCCCCCCCCCCACTCCCTCCCCTCCCCCCCTCGCCCCCCCCGCCTCCAAACCCCTTTTTGTCCCCCTCCCCCTTTCTCTTCTGTGCCCCTTTCCCAGCCTCCTCTTCTTTTCTCTCCCTCTCTCCCTTTCCAACACACAAAACAACAAAACACACACACACGCAATACACCGCGCGCGCATGCAAGCACCACCCCAACCAAACCACAACACACACACACACACAACAAACCAAAACACACACACACACACCACACCCACACACACACACAACACACACACAACCCCACACCCTCTCTCTCTCCTCCTCTCTCCCCCCCCCCAACAAAAACACAACACACACAAACACACACACACAAAACACCAAAACACACACCCCACTTAAAAAATATGTTGGAGAAGGAATAAAACTTAAAGACGTCAATACATGAATTTTTTTTTTGTGGAGATATGAAGTTTTGTGCGTTAGTGACACACGCCAAATTTTTTTGTTTTTGGTTGGTGCAATGGGGTTTTGCATTTTTGCCAAAAGCCGCATTTTTGGGAAAAAAAAAAAAAAAAAAAAAAAAAAAAAAAAATGTTAAATACCCCCAAGTCGAAAGTTTTTTTTTTTCCCAAACCCAAAAAGTTCCGTTTTGGGCCTCGCCTCTTTCTCCTCTCTCTCCTCTCTCTCTCTCTCTCTCTCTCCTCCCATCCTCTCACCTCCCATCCTTCTCTACACGAGACGCTCCTCGCCTCCTTTCTGTCTCTCACCGCTGTATGTCCCCTGCCTCTCCTCGTTTCTGTCTGTCTGTCTGTGTGTCTGTCCGTCTGTCTGCCTGCTGCTGTCTGTCTGTCTGTTGTCTGTCTGTCGGTCTGTCTGTCTGTCTTGTCCGTCTGTCTCTCTGCCCCCCCCCCCTCTCCTCTCTTTGTCTCTCTCATCAGAGAAGTTTTGCTCTTCCAGTCTGTCTCTCACAATTCTGTGCCCCCTGTCCTGCATCTCTTTGAGTGGTATCCCTTTTTTCTGTCGCCGCCCCTCTCGTTCCGTCTGTCCGTCTGTCCTGTCTGTCTGTCTGTCTGTCTATCTGTCTGTCCGTCTGTCTCTCTCCTCCTCTGTCTCTCTCTCTCTTCTCTCTCTCTCTCTCTCTCTCTCTCTCTCTCTCTTCTTCTTCTTCTCTCGCCCACACACACACACACACACACACACACACAACACACACACACACAACCACACACACACACAGACACACACACACACACACACACACACACACACACACGCTTGTTTTCAGCTGGATTCCACGTTAGGAGATGCACGTTAGGAGTGCTGAGCGACATGTAATTTTCCAAAGTACTTGAGCCAAGTTCATCAGTCATCAAGCGGTATTAATGAATCCTAACAGGCCAACAGGGTACAATGAGCGGTGATGCGCTGTGCTGGGCTCTCTTGCCTAGCGTGTTCGTGCACGCGTGCTGGCGATTTTGAATGTCACATTCCCACACCTGTTCTACTCCTCCTCTCTCTTCTCATCTCTCTCTTCTCTCTCTCTCTCTCTCTCTTCTCTCTCTCTCTCTCTCTCTCTCTCTCTCACACACACACAACAACACATCACACACACACACACAAAACATCAACTGCATACGCGAAAATCGGCTTAACATCATGGGATAGTAAGGTTGAGCTAGAAATCAGTTCTTCTTTGGAACCGCCTGATGCTCCTTGTTTAGCTGAGTCTGTCAACTCTTCCAGCAAAGGCCGCACTCCGATAGGAAACCTGCGGCAATTAAGTTTCAAAACAATGACTGAGGGCGGAAAATGAAGCAAAATGTGAAAAGAGAGGGGGTTAGTTACCACCAAGGACACAGACAAACAAGAGTACAGGACGAGACACAATGCGTTTCGACCTCTTGGGTCTTCTTCAGGTGAAAAACACAATATTTAGGACTGTGACAAGAACACTTAGCTGAGCTTCTCCTGTTCGTTTCCAAACCCAAGAGGTCGAAATGCGTTGTGTCTAGTCCTGTGCTCTTGTTTGTCTGTGTCCTTGGGGTAACTAACCCTTCTCTTTTCAAATTCTGCAGAAAATGAGTTAATATCCTTGGATATAATGCAGTGTTTCTGAAATTGAATCGCAGATTGAATACAGTCTTGTATTTTGCAATGCCAGTGGTTTACTGCAAGCGGCACTGTTTCAGGATCAACACACAATACAACTCTATAAAATAGCAAGAGGTGCAGTAAACAAGCGCGTTAAAGCCATCGATACAGCACATAACCCTGATGTGTGGGGAAAACTAGTCCCTAAGGTGAGACATTTTATACCCTAAAATCAGGAATTATAAAAAAAAAGTGCTTCTCCACTTTTGCGTGGCACCAATACAGACCCCTCTGCGAAATGTTTCACGTGATAGGAATAATGGCGCCCAAGCTACGAATTCGTTTTCCTCTGCTTCCTCGTTTTCCGGCTTCTTTCTTTTTATTGTTTTCTTCCCGTTCTTCCTTCTTTCCCTTCTTCTTCCTTCTTCCCTCTTCTTCTCAGTCCTCAGTTCTTTTCTTCCTTCTCTTCCTTTTCTCTCATCACCCCCATCCCCTATCCCCTACCCCCGCCCCCCCCCCCCCCCCCCCCCAAAAAAAAGCCCTCCCTGTACTGAATGGGAATGATCCTACTGGCCTTCTCGCCCTCCAAACCCACACTTCTTCAGGCCAATAAATTTCAATCATTTCCTACCGACGCTCGCAAGCCATGATAAAGTGAACTTATCTCACTCGCCGATCACATCTTTCAAGACAGAACCAGTTACTCGTCCGAGGGCCAAATGAGAATAAATGACGCCCATTCTGGCCCCCCGAAACACCAATTAGTTGCTTACAGCGCGGAGAGCTTTCTGATAGAGCTTCGGCAGCTATAGTGATGCTTTCTTTTCTTCTTCTTCTTTTCTTCTTCTTCTTTTTTTTTTTTTTTTTTTTTTCTTCTTCTTCCCTTCCTTGTGATTTACGTCCAATTTGGGCGGTCAGTTGCGCGTGCAGCGTGGTCCATTTCTCTGCCGAGTGGTCCGTCTTTCATCTTTGGTGGGAGGGGTTGTGGGGTTGTGGGGGGGTATGATGATGAGATGGGGGGGTGGGATGGTGGTGGGTGCTTCGCGCGTGAAGTCCGCGCTCCCGGGGTCCCTCATTAATCGTGCTTCTCCTCTGATAAACCAGAAATCAGATCTGCTTGTTGCGGTTTGCTGCCCCTCCTTCCCCTCTCTTTCTTCTCCCCCCCCCCCCTCCACTCCCTCCCCCTCCCCTCTCGCCCCCGCGCGCCTCCAAACCCCTTCTGTCCATCCTCCCACTTTCTCTCTGTGCCACTTTCCCAGCCTCCCTCTTCTGTGCTCTCCCTCTCTCCCTTTCCACACACACACACACACACACACACACACACACGCATATACACCGCGCGCGCATGCAAGCACGCACGCGCGACACACACACACACACACACACACACACACACCACACACACACACACACACACACACACACACACACACACACACACACACACACACACACACACACACACACCCACACCACTCTCTCTCTCTCTCTCTCACCATCTCCTCTCTCTCTCTCACACACACACACACACACACACACACACACACACACACACACACACACACACACACTTAAAACATATGTTGGAGAAGGAATAGAAATCTGTAAAGACGTCAATACATGACATTTTTTTATGTGGATGATATGAAGATTTGTGTGCGTTAGTGTACACACGCCATGTGTGTGTGTGCTGTTTGCATGGTAATGCGCATGCAGCATGAGTATGTTAATACTTAGTCGAGTTTTTTCGCCATCTATGTCTCTGTATGCATTCATTCCTTTTCAGTGAATGTTCGATACAACAACAACCACAACAACAGCAACAACAACAACAACAACAACACACACACACACACACACACACACACACACACACACACGGTCGACAATAAACCCTATTGCCCTACCCATGTCTAAAAAGAAACGTAACTGACAACATGTGTTGACGCTATTGTTAAGCACCAATCACAA
>CM031603.1:52424459-52426959 GCA_018398815.1 Conus ventricosus
GCTTCCCGGTAGAATTGTGGGGGAGAAGAGTATTTCTTGTCAATCAGTTGTGATGTGCTTTTAATCAAGCTCAACTGAAGTGTACTGATATTACTGTTGTTTTAATTTGTAGCATTGTGATTCTTCAACTTGCCATTTCATCAGAAGGTGAAGCGGGAAGAAGGAATTAATGTATGCGCTGTTGGAGAGGATCACCAGAAGGGGGTGGGGGTGGGTGGGTGGGTGGATGTAATAATTCCACAGAAAGGTGGATTCCTATCTAAAGGTTAACAAGACAAGAAATTTAATTCAGAACTCCCATGTCCATGGAAGATCGGTTCAGGTATTAAATGGAAGTGAGGGAGGTTTTAACTGCTGAGACTGGGTCCAAGGGCCGATATATGGCGTGGCGAGGAGGGGGTGAGGGGTGCCGTTTCGTCTGGTGGTCAAGGAGGCGAAAGCCCCTTGACACTGAAGACAACGTACATGTATCTGTCTATGTCCTGAAAGCTTCTCCTGCGTGGTGTCTTTTCAAAAAGTATACGTATTTTGAGTCTGTCCGTGGCCGCCGAGGGCCACGGTCTATCCCTATCTAAAGAAGGGAGCTCTGCGCACCAGGACCCCCCCCCCCCCACACCTCCCTCCCCCTATTATCTTTCCTCTCGCCCTACTCCCTCTCACCTCCACCTCGTCCTTCCCCTGTGCTTAACAGTAGTTCTTAATACTGACACAGACGCGATCTGCTTCAAGTTGACAATGTCTCTTTGCTCTTCAAACACATGGAGCAGTATGCAATGTTCGAGTCTCTCCTGGTTAAGCTAGGTTGTTGTTTTTTTTCTGTTCGCGAGAGCGTCAATCAGTGACATCGAGACAAAAGGGCTCTGCTATAGTAAGCCTTTGTCCGGTCCTTTCTGGGGTCGCTATTGTCACAGGCTCTGTCAAATACGGCACCTGACATACCCAGAGAGAGAGAGAGAGAGAGAGAGAGAGAGAGAGAGAGAGAGAGAGATGCGCGCGCGTGTGGTGTGTGTGTGTGTGGTTGAAAAAGATATTTTATCCTCCTTTGTATCTCCCCTGATTTTTACGGGGGTTGGGGAGAGGGAGGGGGAGGGGCGCCGCCCCCTTCTCGTCCCCTTCCACCCAGTTCCTTCGCCAGTGCCTCAGGTATGGATTTAAAAAAAAAAGGTCTGCGTATGAATTACAACAGACAGACGGTCGTGGTTTATATGACGTTACTGAATTTAGAAGTGCGTGGAAAAAAATTGGATGTCGAAGACTGATTAGATTTTGTTTCAGAATAGATTTGGTTTTGTATGGCTAAAGCTAGATAAGGAAATTGTAAATGTTTCCCGAAGGATTTACGACAGAGACTGTTGATAACAAGAAGCAAAACTGGAATGAACACTTTCAGAACAGCGAACAAATCTTAATTTTCACAGAACGTCCAAACTGTCTTCAAATTACGCAAAAAAACAAACAAACAAACAATATCTTATTTGGCAAGGACAGGCATAAGAAATGTTATTTCAGAAGATTTAGATTTGGACTGCCAGATATATTTTTAACAGATCGTTATCGACTTGCAGACATGACAGAAGGTGTCAATATGATTTATCCATTATATAAGACAATAGAAGACGAATAGCACTTTCTGTTTTCTTATTCTGCTTTTCCAGATTTGCGACGAGAATATACAACACAAAAATTCTTTTAAAAGTCATGCCCATACCATATTGCAGTGCTTGTGGCAAGTCAGAATGAGATCACGTTGAGTAGTGTTTTGTTTTGAACAAGCCATATGGCGTCGAACTATTACTCTTTGTTGGAAAAGAAAAAAAAGTCATATTGATAATATAAGCTCTGTATGTATATTTGTCATGGCATTGTTGTCGTTTGTCTTTGGGTGGGTTTCAGTCATGAGTGGACCGTAAGTGGCAGAGAATCCACCCTCAATCCATGTAGAAGTGTTGATTTCCAACAGTGATTCCAGCATTGTATTCTCCAAATGTTAAAGAGAATGGGATAGGAGACGATTTCCTTGACACACTCCCTCGGTAGTTCTGATAAAGAATTGTCAAGGTCGCTATTCAGGAGAACTGCGAAGTTTAAAACTTTGTAGAGTGTTGCCACGAGTGAGTGAAGTTTGTGTCAAAATGACAGTCTCTAATAACCTACCACAAACCTGCATAGTACACATTGTCAAAGGCTTTGTTGAAGTCAATGAATATGTGGCAGAAACCACAATGGTGTTGAAGGTGTTTCTCCCTCAGCAATCTGATAAGAAACATTTTTTTTCAGATGAGCTTCTTATCGGAACTGAATCCTAGTTGTAAGACTCTATTTAATCTTTTCGTTGAAATGAATTAATGCACCTCAGTATTACTTTACAACGAAGACTGGTTAAACTGAAAGCCTTGTTGTCTGGGCAGTCATGAAATTTCTCTCCCTTTTGTCTGAGGCATTGTAAGGATTGCCATTTTCCAATTTTCCAAGCCATGGCTTTGTCCACATATTCCCAGAG
>CM031603.1:52429459-52431959 GCA_018398815.1 Conus ventricosus
TATCGGGAAATTTGTTCACTACACCGTGTGTCCATTCATTTGCATACGAAAATGAATAGACATCTTACAAATGGTAATAACAAGGTCCTTAATTTGATGTCTGATTTTTGGTTACGTTGGTATCAGTTGCAGGCAAACGAAACGATTAGTTGGTAGAACGTATTTAATGTGAAAGTCTTAGAGAAAGTTGATTTTCTCTCTCTCTCTCTCTCTCTCTCTCTCTCTCTCTCTCTCTATATATATATATATATATATATATATATATATATATAAATATATACATACATACATATTGTCCAGGGCGGGGGAAATTGTGGTGGTATTGCTTAAGTGAACTAACTGTGATGTATTAACCAGGCTTAACACACAAGGGTTATTTACACGATCTACACTCCTCTTGACAAAGGGGCTGCATCAGGGCTGTCACTTTGTCAATTTTAATTTGATATATGATTATCGAAAAAGGCAGCATCAATAATGTAGTTAATTTCCAACATACTAATTATGCCTTCAGACTTGATCTATTTCCCACAGAAACTGGAAAAAAAAGTTTATCTCTTTAAAAACCTGCAAATCACATCTGGTGGAACAACCTTGAAGAAATCATCATGGAATCTGCTGCAAAATGTTTGTGTGGAATGTCATGTAAGTCTCAACTCTCCCTAAGCGCATATTTGATAGTCAGTGGTTGCACAACAAATCAGTCCATCTCAGCACATTCTTGAGCTCGTGAATCTAATAATGCCATAGTAAGCTTCTTCCATGTGCAAGGTAGTAATTGTTTGTTATGACGGCACCCACTGAAATCATTTTAGACAATCTTCCTTGTTTAGACTGTCAGTCAGTATCAATGTTATTCACTGATGAACAAACTGACAAAGATTCCACAAAATCAAGAAAGTCTCTCTCCCACTCTCTCTCTCATCCTCCTCTCTCTCCCCCCTTTCTGTGTCCTCGCACACTCGTCCCCTTCTTAATCTCCCCTCTTCCCCGCTGTTGACGATTAGCTAGTGCACACCTGCAGATGAAACGTTCCGATCCGACGTTTGTGCCCGAGGAGCGGAAAGGCGAACCGGAAGTGATATCAGCGTGATGGGCAATGACATGCGCGGCACCTGCAAGACTCCTCGCCTTTCTTTCCTTTTCTTTTTTGAGTTTTGGGGGCTACGTATTTCATTTATTGATGTGTTTCATGTTTTTATTGTTTTATCGTTTTATGTGGTGTTAGTTTTCCTTTGTTTGCTTCCCTCGCCCAGCCGCCCCCCCCCCCCCCCCCCCCCCTTCCCCCTCCTCCTCCCCCATTTCTCTATCTTTTCCTCGACCTTCCCCTTCATCCATCCTTCCCCCCCACGCCCCCCCACCCCCTCCACTTTTCTCTCGTCTCTCCACACGCCATCGCTCTTTGTCTCTCTCTGTCCTCTGTCCTTCGTGTTGTCAGCTTGACTGTCTGGTTTTGTGTCCGTTGGTCTGTCTCAATGGACGTGCGACAAAATCAGCCTTGTCCATACGATGACATGAATGTCCTGTAATTGACTGATGCTCTGATGGACCTCTTGATCACAGACTAACGTCCGTACTGAGGACTTACCATAGTTAAAAAACAAAACAAAACAAAAACCACAGTAAAAATGCCGTTGTCGGGGAGAAGGGGAGGGGGAGCCAAGGAGGAGTGTCGATTGTTGGCTTCAGTCCTGATTACATCTGTGCATAACACCAGTCGCAGTAGTGCACTGTTTGATGCTGCTGGCTGGGCAGGTTGCTGATCGAGTCCCATCGAAGACTTTGCATTTATGGGACTGACCCTGGTCGGCGTGTACCCTGTGCTATGGATTGTGTTGTGGCCTCATATGGAAAAAAACGTGGACCACGCAATAGAGTTTCATCCTCTTAACTGATTCGTCTTTAATAGTTGTCCCAGAATTCCTGACAAACACTGCAGGCTTCTGCATCTCTCGAGCCCCTGACGCCGCGATGTATTAGGAGGAAAGGACACGTCGAGTGCAACCCTGTTGTGGTACTTGGATCTCAACAGAACTCCAGAGAATCAGTTTCATCAGTCTCATCCTCATCAATCTTCATACAAAAATCTCATTCGTGACTTCCGTTTGTATGTCCTCTTGACGTCAATGCTTGGAATAATTCGTCTCGAAATGTGCCGTGGCGGCGGCTTTATGGGCATTGTCGTAACACAGACGTAATGGCGGCATTGGTCTTCCTCTGTAGGTAGATGCTCATTCACTGTGACTCTGCAACAAAACAGTTATCATTAACAAGGATCTTACTAGGCAGCGTCCAGCGTTTGTTGCATCAAGACAGGCAATCTGAACACCTCCGTGAAAACACAGTGATAGGGCAGTGTCTCTCCTCTGGTGGGTTGACTAGTTACGTACACCTGACATAGCTTGTCGACTGCTAGCTCTGGAAGTGTGAAAAAAAAGTCTGCGTGTCGTTGAGTATGGGTGAGGCGAAATGAGCGGATAATTTTATTAAAAAGGCATGG
>CM031603.1:52436959-52464459 GCA_018398815.1 Conus ventricosus
GGAGGAAGGAGGTGAGAAGAAAGAAAGAAAGAAAGAAAGAAAAAAAAAGCCACCTCTTCCCCACCATTTCGTTATTTGACCAGCGAACCCCCACCCCCCTCCACTTTTTCCCCCACCCCTTCCTCCGAAGCCTCCGTGGGGGCAGCATGTCAACAAAAGGGTTTAAGGGAATTTGAACCGGGCAAAGGGGTCAACTGGCGGGGGTAAAGGGAGCCGATGGGAAAAGGGACCGAGAGAAAAAACTGGGGGGGGGGATGGGGGGGTTTTGCGGGGTTTCCCCTCATGGGGGGAAAAATGGTAGAAAAAAAAAAAAAAAAAAAAAAAAAAAAAGAAAGGGCCCGCGAAGGGAAGTTGACAAGAGGATTTGGCGAGTAGTTTTTATGGTCGAATATTGGGACAGTTTTTAAAGAAAACAATTAACAGAAACAGACAACGAAGAAAAAAAAGGTCAAATGGTACCCCGAGAGTACGCTAAACCGCCTTTAATTTTCGAACTAAATTTCCCGGTTTGGGGTTTGGGAGTGAAAAACAAACAAACTTTTCAAACCAGGGCAAGTAACATTTGGTTTATGGACTAAAGGGATTTATTTCCCCCCCTTTTTTTCATTTTTTATTTTTGGGAAATTTTTTAAGGCCTATCCTCGTTCACAGACCAAGCTCAAAAGGGGTTAACAATAAACCACTCCCTCACTCACTAAACGGGCTGCCTCCCCGGGTAGGGGCCGGCCAAAGAGCAGTTTCTGGCGCCATTCATTTTTTTCCCGAACCATTCAAATATCAGTCCCCTCTTTTTTCATTTTTTCTCATTTATTTCTCAAAATAGGATGCGGCAATGATTATACGTGTCCCCCCTTTTTCGTTGGCACAACGTTTAAACATTTAAGTGAAGTTTTAAATGTGGCGGGGAGTAAAATACCAGGCGGCTATTTTTCAGCCCTACAAAAATTTTGCCGGGCGGGGGGGAAACCCCCCTGCTTTTGTTCGATTTTCAATTCCCGGGGGTTTTTCTTAAAACGTGTGCGGGGGTCCGGGAAGGCCCCAGGGGTCTGACTCGCTTATAGTCCCCATCCGAGGGAACTTGACGCTCAGTTCGATTTCCCATTAAAAACGGGGGAAAGGAAAGGCAGGGCTCGAACCCACGCACTTCCCCACACGTTTTGGGTTGGGCCCGGGGAAAGTCCGGTTTTTTAAAAAAAAAAAGAGAGAGAAGGAGAGAGAGAGAGAAGGAAGATGTCAAACGATTTTTTTAGGAACTTTAATATTCGTGGGGGAAAAATCCACTTGTAAAACAGTTTCAGTTGGAAACAGGGACACGGTACGTTTCATTCAGGGGGACAAAATTGATAATCGCGTCAAAAATGTAAACTGCCCCGACCCAAATTTGGCTGGGAGAGGTATGTACGCTCCCCACCAAAATTCATCATGATTTTTTCTTTGTGGCCCATCCTCTCTCAAAAATTTTCGTAAAAATGGGGGGCCTTGTTTTATAATTACATAAGTGTATGCTGAACCATTCTGGATCCGCGATTACCAGATCCGCCCCCACGGATCCACACTAGGATTTAAAGGGGGTTCTTTCCCTGGGAAACATCACGTTTTCGACAAGTTGGATTGAAATCGATTTTTTGTTTTTTGCGGGGAAAAAAAAAAAAAAAATGGACGTGGGTGAAATGTAACGTTTGAGGGGGTTTGAAAAAAAAGTTGTTTCCTTTTCAGTGGATAATGTCAGGCTGAGGGCCCAACGAATAGTCTGCTAACTCAAAACAAGGGGGGTCAATGTGCTTTTCTCACGACCATTTTTTTTTGCCTCCAAAACCCCCATTGTTTGGGGCCTTTTTTACTCCCAGTTTCAAAGAACAGGAGAAAATTTACAAAAGGGAACGAAGAAATCTGTCTGTGTGCTGTCTGTGTGTTGTCGTCTATCCGTCCCTGGTCAAAATGTGTTTTCCTCGCCCCAAAACTACTGGGGACTTTTGACAATTTTACTATTTCTTTATGGGTTTTACAGAGATGCCCGATGTGTTTTTTTACCGTTTTATCCGTTACTAACGGCTTTTTAAGGGCCCTAACGGGTTTTTCTCTATGGAAATTTCAGAAAGTACTTGGCCAATCTTTCTGACAATTTGTAAGCTTGGGATGTTTATTTTGGGCATAATGATGCCCCATGTTTTATTTTACCGTTATATCCGTTATAACGGCATAACGGCCGAAAACGGTATTTTGTCTTTATGGGAAAATTCAGAAAGTACTTGGCCGATCTTTCACAAAATTTTTTAGGGATGTTTTTTATGGGTCACAGATGATGGCCGTGTTTACCAGAATAGCCCTTACAACGGGTATAACGCCCCAAAACGGTTTTCCCCTTTTTGGAAGATTACGCGCATTAAAGCATTCAAACTGGGAGTACTTTTATATGTTTTGCATCTTGTTTTTCTTTCTTTCTTTTTTAAAGTGGGTCCTCCATCCTCATTTTCCTAAATTTTTTTTTTTTTTTTTTTTTTTTTTCGTTTTTTTTCCCCTCCCCTCTCTCACAACTCCCGTGGCAATGTCTGTATGTTGTCCAACGGATGGACATTCCCTTAGGAGAAGTTAGTGTTTTGTCGCTTGATATTTGGTGCCTGGGTGCATTCATGTATGGTATGCTGGTTGCTTTCAAACTATACTGTGCACAAAAGAAACGCATAATGTTTTTTCGCTGAACATATTAAGGAAAATTTTGACAGAAACATTCCCCTATAGCAGGGAACTCTGTCCGTGTGAATAGTCAGACTAATAATAGACATAACAGTAGTTGATGTCTTTTTTCTTCTGTGGTGGTAATGGTTTGAATGCTAAATGACGCATGAAATGACTGATAAAAGTATGCGTTTCTTTTTTTGTGCACAGTACATTATACCAAATTTTATCCCTTTGTATACTTTACCCAGTTTACGTACCATAATCCTAACCTACCACCCCACCTCCCCCTCCACCCGATCACCACATCCTCCACCTATCCATCGCGCGCTCTCTCTCTCTTCCTCCCCCTTCTAAACCAACAATTGGGGATGGATAAGGTGTGGAGAAATTGGGGCAATTTGCATCTCAGCCATGGAGGTTTGATTTCCGTCCGCGTCTCTTTCTGATTGGTTTGTTTGACTTGTGAGTAAGATTCCCAACACTACTGAACTGATTCGAAGTAACCTTGTTTGAAAAGAGAGTGTAGACCAGCGATGAAATTAAAGAAAAAACTCTGGTGTGTGGTGTGTGTGTGTGTGTGTGTGTGTGTGTGTGTGTGTGTGTGTGTGTGTGTGCGCGTGCGTGCGCGGCATTGTGTGCGCTGATGCCTGGCGTAAACACGGGGTTGAGGAGATTTAGGACACCATTTTTCGGCGGAATATGAACATTATAAGGGTTATCGTGTGGAATTAAGAACTGCCTGTGACTTTATACCTTTTAAATTTGGTATTAACATATCTTTTAGCGATCCCCAACGCTGGTTTTTCGTCTATTCCATATCGTATTCATTTATTACTTATTTGCTATCTATTTATTTATCTATTTGTTTTTTTATTTACCTGTTGATTTGTTACTTCGTGACTCTTTCATGAGTCTTTTTTTTCTTTTCTTTTCTTTCTTTCTAATTTTTTTTTACACCTTTTCTTTGGCCACAGCTACACATCTTAAAGGAGGACACTGGTCTTCATATTGTCTTTTTTGCTGTTTCATTTTTTTTTTTTTGTTTTCTTTTTAAAGAACGCACCAACGACAAGAAATTCCAGCACACGTCCTGTTCCGGCATCGAAAACGCCATCAACTGGCAATTTCGCGGGGGGGGGCCCACATCTCTCGTGACTAGGATTGACCAATCGCTCAAACGAGGAATAATCCTTATTTTGTAAGCTGGGGATGGATGACGCGGGGGGATTGCCTGACACCTTCAGCACGGCGTAGGGTTGATCTGCTTTTAATTAAAAGGGGACGTCTAGTAGTCAGTTGTCATGGTTACATTCTGCCCAGAGGAGATGTTTTCAGAAGTAGATCCCTTAAACGTTGGATAGGACCTTTTTGAGATCGAATTTCATATTGTAGATAACTTTCTTTTAGTAGAAACCAGCTCTTCTAAAGGTTCCAGCCCTCGTCAAAAAAAAAAAAAAAAAACAAACAACAAAAAAACAACAACAAAACAAAAAATAAACCCAACTTCGGCATCTCGCCCCCCCCCTCCTCCCCCTAATTATTCCCCCAAAACCCAAGCCGTCTAGACCAGTCATGGTCAAGCGTCTAAACCCTACGAGTGACCACAGTCGGGAGACACTTCAGAGTGACCCCTCACTGTGATCCTAGACGTTAGGCGAAGCTGTAGTGGGGTAAGTAATTAATAACTCCCTACGCTGATGGTTTCCATGTTTGGGAGCTCGACATGAAATTCGATCCCCAAACAGGTCCATCCATTCCCACGTTTGAAGGATCAATTTCTGGAAAAACTCTCTCCTCTCACAAGTTGGGCAGAATCGGTGCCCTTACGTATGAATTATGCTCTAGTGTTATGAGGTTTTTTTGTGTTTTTTTTTTTTATTGAGTATTCAGAATAACTCTTTCTTTGTCGCTGAGTACTGACAGTCCTGAAATGGTCCGTGTGGCAGGCTCGGCTACAATACAGTTGAAACTGAAAACAGATGCAGCTAAGTGAAAACAAAACACCCCAACCCAATTCAAACCAATTTTAAAACTAAACCAAACCAATTCAAACCAAACCAAACCAAACCAACCAGACAAACCCAAAACCCAAACCAAACCAAACCAAACCAGACCAGACCAGACCAGACCAGACCAGACCAGACCAGACCAGACCCGACCAGACCAGACCAGACCAGACCAGACCAGACCAGACCAGACGAACGAAACGAAACGAAAACCAAACCAAACCAAACCAAACCAAACCAAACCAAAACAAAACAAAAAAGTTAGCCTCCCCCCCCCCCCGCATCCCCAGAAAAAAAAAAAAAAAAGAAAAAAGATTCCTCAAAAACAGAAGAAAGAAAGGTAAGATAATGTTGCTTATAGGCCAGCCGACCGCAAAGGGCCATATCAGGGCTGTCACCACGTTAAAATCAACATCATAAAATCATTCATTCTACAAAATATTTAAAATACATCTTTTAAAAAACCCACCCAAAATTTTGTTTTAAAAAACTTACCACTGGTAATCTCAGAATCCGATGAGGAAAGAATAAAAATAAAGTACAGAGGCAAGAGAGAGAGAGAGAGAGAGAGAAGAGAGAGTGAGAGGGTGAGAGAGAGAGTGAGAGAGAGAAAAAATATGTGTCTCATGTTGTTTCACCCTATTCTCTAAATCCCCCCATCATGTCGGCTGTGTTGTATACATCAGGCCTTGGACATTAGACGTTCTGGAGCGAGGCGCGAGAAGCTTTTATGAGTCTCCCAGTACGGAAAGGTTAAGCCAAGGTTGACCTTTACGGGCCCAAGGTCTCGAACCGAGGGGCCACCTCTAAGTCACTCCTGCTTCATCCACTGTCCCACTCTCCGCTGTATAGCAATGGGGTGCTCAGTAGTGGTGTGTGTGTGTGTGTGTGTGTGTGTGTGTGTGTGTGTGTGTGTGTGTGTGTGTCTGTGTGTGTGTGTGTGTGTTGTGTGTTGTGTGTGTGTGTGTTGTCTTTCTGCTTCTTCTTCTTCTCCTCCTCACCCAATCCCTACCCCCCCATTATTCTCTCCCCTCCTCTCTCACTCTCTTCTCTCTCTCTCTCTTTCTCTCTCCTCACCTCATCTCTTCCCTCATTCAGCCTTCTCTCTCTCTTTTCTCTCTCTCTCTCTCTCTCTCTCTCTTCTCCTCTCTCTCTCTCTCCTTATCTTTTTACCACACTTGGTAGATTTGCACGAACTTTGGTTTACTTGTGTTGTTGTTCTTTTTGTTTTTTTTTTCCCATCATGCTAATCAGTCTCAACACAAAACCCGGTGTGACCCCCTTCCTATTCTACTTCTGCTCCGGAAGCCATTGACGAACGTAATACTTTCCTCTTGTATCCTTGGACTTTTAACTGTTAACCATTTTTCACTTATGATGACTGATGACTTTATTTAAATGCTACTGCTTGTATGATGACTGATGACTTTAATTACTTCTACTGCTTGGATATCTTGCCCTGTTGGTATTCGAGGCCAAAAACATTGCTCCCAATTGCCCGAAATGTCAAGGCTTTTAAAAAAAAGTCGACATATTTTTTCGCTATTTGGATCTTAAACAAAGGTCACTGACCTGCGGAATCCTTGGAGAGAAGAACGGAACACTCAAACGGACTTTCGAACTCTTTAAATCTGTCTAAACTTAAGTTTCTTCCGTCTGTCTCAGAAAAACCTGATCGCCAGCCAGAAGGTGTTACTAATCATAGGTCATGAAAAATGGCGATTACAATGATAAAACGTCTTCTTTTTTTTTTACATCTAGATCTTGAAGCAAAAAATTTATGTTGACTGCATTGAAAAATTTAGTAGACCACCCGGGGAGGAAGAAGCTTCCGAGATGTTCTAGCTGATTGATGCTTTTCTCTTTTTTTTCCACTTTCTTCTTCTTCTTCTTCTCTTCTTCTTCTTCTTCTTCGTCTTTTTTCGTTTTTTCTTCTTACTCAAGAAATCGAAGTCTCATTTCATGAGTGAGGAATCAAAATTTCTCAGTTAATGAGTTTACATCAATTTTTTTTCAATTGATGAGTGAGATATCAAAATCAACTGTGTTGTGAATTGCATGGACTTTAGACCGGCCGTTTCCCAAATTCAACGCCTGTAATTTCAACTCCCCGTGCGCACAAAACTCACTCATGTTTGTCCCTGTCGAAGCCCTATTGCCGGCAGCTGGGTTACTTTCCCAAAGCAACGGTCAATAAAAAGAAAAAGCCGTCATGAGTACCCCCCAGCGGACACACATGCGCTGCCTCTGGGCCACTTTGTGGTCAGTGGTGTCAGTTTTGATCCAATTTTTTGGAAGACACCACAAAAGACCCTTCTGGTACAATGATTGCTTGATTGTGGAGTCAGTGTGACTAAGCATCCCCGTTAAAAAGGCGGTACCATTCCCATCCGACGCCTGCTTCCATGAGCTTTCTGACGGCGACCACTTCGTAATGATCCCTCCTCGGACACAGACTTGGAGAGGAAATTGAAACCGAAGTCACCACGAATACAGGACAGTTAGGATAACAGAATTTGAACACTCTTTTCAGGATAATGGACACGAGCATAATAAAGATAATGTTTAGTTGCAAAGCGAGACGACTGCAGGCGGAAATCTAAACAAATCTTAAATAAATGTTAGCGAACCGCCCAGAGAACGTGGACAAACGAGTCACAAGACAAAACACAACGCGTTTCGACCTCTTAGGTCTTCGTCGGGTGATAAATAAACGAATAAAACAACGAAAATTCACTTAGCTTTGATCGCTTCAGATCGCTTAGGGTTCAGCGCAAGGAAGAAGGCGTTGAATGAGCTGACGTTGCTCATTCACAGCGCCCTCCTACTACCCCCCCCCCCCCCCTCTCCTTTATCCCTTACCTCCACTCCTTCCCACCCCCACCCCCCTCCAATTCTTCTCTCCCTCCCTCCCTCCACATTTATCCAGGTTCGTTCTGTCATAGTTCCTGTCACATCAGCGTGCATGAACCTGTTAAGATCAAGTCACCATAAGGTCACCATGCAGAGGAGACACAGCCCCGCACCTGGGTCTCTTCGGTGGTGCTGCAGGATGCCATCCACTTCGACCCGGGGATGACAACAGCTACGTACGTACTTATTCGCACACAAAGTCATACGTTGCCATCCAGAGGAAGACAGTCAGCAATGAATGCGAAAGCGATTACTTTATAATAAAAAAAAAAAGAAAAGAAAAGAATAATATATTGTGAAAGTTACGTTATTTAAATTGGTTTAGATATAACTTTTATTTCAGAAACGAGTAAACAGAATACCTTCATAATTGTCAGGACAAATGAGCAACAACAACAAGCCCTAGGCTTATATACTGTGCTCAAATAGACATTTACAATATACTGGCGGTTAAATGCATTCCCAGTATACTAAGCATTTCACCTCGTGCTTGGGATTTTTTATAAGGACACTTTGAAAAAGAAAGACCAAAAACAAAAACAAAAATGCCCCCCCCCCCCCCCCCCCCCCCCCCCCAAATTAACTAATTCACTTAAATTAACTAATTCACTTAAATTAACTAATTCACAGCTAGATGAAGTGCACGCAGGCCTGCATGCTTCGACGTGCATAACATATTTCCATGGTATATGAGAATTACAGTTATGGTATAGGAGAGGAATGGTATCAACAAAAGTATGAAGAAATCTCCGATTCTACTGACAGGGAAAACGAACTCGTCTTGGACATATTTGTGGAGAGGAAATACAAACCTGAGGTGGCTATAGAGACAGTTTCTCTTTTCCTTGTTAATTTGGTCAGTCAATTGATTGAGGATGGTGATGTTAAGGAGTCCCATTTGGGTCTAAGACTGCTCCTAGTTTTCATAACATACATATCCCTGCCGCAGTCAGGTCCGAGAAATGCCATTACCTGCAGTGTTGGTGAGGAAATTGGAACACCACTATCAAAAAAGTACTTAATATCATTATCATTAATAGTAGTAGTATACTGTTGATGTTGTTGTTGTTGTTGCTGCTGCTGCTGATTATAAGGGTCGTCATGATCATCCTCAACATTATTATTATTATTATTCTCATTATTGTTGTTGTGGTTGTTATCATCTTTGTCGTTATTATTATTATCATTATTATTATCATTATCATTATTATTATCACTATCATTATTATCATCATTATTCTAGTTTTATTATTATCCTTATTGGTGTTGTTGCTGTTGCTGTTGTAGTTGTTGTTGTTAGTGTTTTCTATTTCGCAGTGGTTTTTTTTTATTTTGCGGTAGTTTTTTTGTTCTTATTATCGGGATAATATTGCAAAATGTACAAAGCGATCGGAAGAGAGAGTTTCAGCCACAGCGGTTTTCCACCGATGCATGGGGTCAGCACGTGTTTCTACTGCTGCTGGTGCTGCCACTACTGCTAGTACTGGAAAAGAGAGAGAGAGAGAGAGAGAGAGGAGAGAGAGAGAGAGAGAGAAGATGGAGAGAGAGAGAGAGAGAGTGTGTGTTGTGTGTGTGTGTTGTGTGAGGAGAGAGAGAGAGAGAGAGAGAGAGAGAGAGGAGAGAGAGAGAGAGAGAGAGAGAGAGAGGGTTCAGCACCTTCGCCATCATCACCTGTATTTCGCCATCATCGTCAGGCATCGCCATCAGCATCGCCGTCATCAGCACCACCATCATCATCGCCCACTATCAGTATCATCATGTCATCGTCGTCGTCCACGTCGTCGTCACGGTCATCCACCTCATCCTCAGATCAGTCAGTCTCTTGGTAGTGGAAATAATAACGAAGTCATTAAAACCCTTACCGCTTGACTGTCAGCCTCACGTGATCACAATTCACACCCTCACCACACCTCCAACAATCGCTGCTTCCCCCCCGCCCACCCCTTCCCCCCCATCCCAACCCCATCCTCTTTCCCCCCCTCTCCATGCCCGCCTCCTTTTATCCCTCCTCCGGTCACTCCCATACCCTGCCCCCACCCCCACCCCCCAACCCTGCCACCCTTCCACCCGCACCCCTCGTCTTCCGCCTCCCCATTTTCATCTGTATGAAGCAGCTTTTTCCGATTTCGCAGTAGGCTGGCCCGCTTTTCCAATCAGGAGGCCAAACGGGCAGAACAATGCCAATATCTTATGAATCATCATCGAATGCGGTCTGATGCCGTCACTTGTCGTCAGGGCTTCCCACCGCCGCTCACAATAGACACGCTCGTTACCGCCGCGCGATATCCGACCGCCTGGGCGAAACCAGGGGGAAACCGCCGTAATAGGAGAGTGGCGCGGAAGCCACGAGGACTGATCAACAGGGCCCCAAATAGGGCAGATTAACAAGCCGGCCTGGGAATGTGTAAACATGGCTGTTTGATTTCGGGGAGGGTAAGTGGATGCACAAATTATGTAATTGGATCGCCATTTGTCGAGACGGAGTTTCAATGGGGATTGCGTTTGGATACGAAACTGCGGAGCTAGAAAAATAACAGCTCATTCATCAATTCACGTGACAGGCACGGCGCCTGCGCACGTCATGCGCAGTCGTGCGGGCGTTTAACTCTGTATGAATTTCGTGTTCTATCTCTCTCTCTCTCTCTCTCTCTCTCTCTGTTTTTTTTTTTTCTTTTCTCCTTCCTTTCTTTACACCCGCTATGAATCTGATCTCATTGAGGTTGGGTTTTTTTCTTCTTTTTTTTTCCGGCCACAGATGAATTAGATGCAAAAACTTGTCTGGCAGCAAGCGGCAGTCCGCATGTGTTTAGCGGTTTCTTTGCTTTGCATAATCATCACAATTAGGCTTGATTTGAAATTGATAAAGATTTGATGTCCAGGCTATTGATTTGTTGGTTTTATTGCCGCGCGCCGTGGACTGGAAAGCGTTATCGTGTTCGGGGGGCCGATGGTTCTGCCTTTCTTGTCAACAGTATAAAACTGTTCCCTCTCTCCCCCCTCCTCTACGTATCTTGCCAGCACCACGGGGCGCTCTAGTGGAACTCTCTACCAGTGAATAAGGGCTGTGGAAGCACGATTATCCTTTGATTCGGTTCCTGAAAGCCTCCATTAATCACCTGATGGCTAGGCAGTCCGCCCTGCTATTTTTTTTTTCTTCCTTCTTTCTTTTCTTCTTCTTTTCTCTACCCTTCATGTTGTGTGGGTTTTTTTTATTTGCATCATGCTTTAGTCCTGGTTCTCTTTCATCTTTCTAAACGTGACTGTCATGTGTGGTGTAGAGAAAGAGAGAGAGTGGCCTGTGTTTAGAGATTTCACAGCTGATGTGTTAGCGGTGGGTGTTATGGTGTGTGACAAAGGTTAGGACAAAGGACACAATTCGGACTGTGGTTCCATACGTCTGGGTTGACTGCCGCTGCCAGCGGTGCGTGCGGATCCTCTCGCTGGCGGTTCCATCCTGTCCATGAGGTCAGATCGTCAGGTCATGGGTTGCTGGCGGCCAGGCCGACGACGGAGGTCGTATCAGGGTGGAGTGTCAGGTCATGGTTATCCCCCGTCAACCTTTTTTTTTTCTTTTGGTCAGACAAAAAAAAAAAAAAAAAAACAACTCGTTCGGAGAAAAAAAAACAACAACAACCCACGAAGGAATGTGTAATATTGCTTCGTTAAGTCGGCCGGTTCCTTTGAGATATGAACTGCATCGAGTCTAAAGAAAATCTAGAGATCATTTGGTTTCTATACTGTGCACTTTTGAAGCCATTCCCCTTCTTCTTCTTCTTCTTCTTCTTCTTCTTCTTCTTCTAAAGTACATTCAGATTTACACCTACCATAAGTCATATGACCGACTGGGATACACCTTCCACCAGAGTTGAGGTTCGGGGATCTGTTTTGCGCTACACTGATACCACCAGAACAACAACACGTTCAGATGGCCGGTGAAAATCAGTCTTTTTTCTTTTTTTCTTTTTTTTTTCTTTTACTTTCTTTTCTTTTCTTTTACTTTGTTTTATTTTATATTATTTTATTTATTTATTTTATTTCTTTTTTTTGGGGGGGGGGGGGGGGGGGGGGGGGGGGGGGGGGGGCAGAGGGGGGGGGGATCAGTGTAATTCAAACTCCCAACGCCTGACAGCAAAGTCAGTACGTTATCACCGTGCCAGTCGCGCATAAAAATGTTCGTACACCCTACCCTTTATTATCAAATAAGTCGTCCTGTAGACCTTTGCCTGCTGGCGGTAGGATCTTTTGTTTTTCTTTTTTCAATGTGTGACTACTCCAGTCAGAGGCTTTGAGGCGTAAGCTGGTAGAAAGCCAGAATGGCGAACAGTGTCACTCGGAAAGACGGTGACCGTATACTGTGCATTCGTGTTCTGAATTTTCTTCATTTAATCATTACATTTGGAGACCCGACTGTGTACAGTCGCGCGTTTTACTACGATCCAATATGATTTCTCCTTCTTGTTCCTCTCTCTCGTTTTTTTTGTCTTTTATTTTTTTTTTTTTTTTTATGAGTGTAATTGCCTCTCGTTCGTTTTTCATTTGTGTAGTTGTATTTTTCCTTGATGTGTCTTGTTAATGGTAGTTTGCCTATCGTGTTTCTCATTTACACGGCCAACTGTCGTTTGCTATACTTACTTTGACGGGAAGAAGGGGGGTGGGGGAGGAGGATGAAAGGGCAAGCTTCAGATTTCTTAACAAGGCCACGGCTCACGTACTGAATGTTGTACGGTGTATTTAAGAATACACAGTAAATTCAGTTAAGATACAGTAACCAGAGAAGCAAACAGTACAGTAGTGGACAATAATAACATGGTAATGTGGATAAACTTCACTAGCTGTCACTGCGGAATACTGTAAACAGGGAAAATAAGGAAGGATTAGTGACAGACTTGAGCTGGAAACAGGGAAAATAAGAAATGTTTAAGTTATACAGGAATGAGGCGGGGGAGGGGGGGGGGGGGGTAACAAAGTGCAGAGGTGGAAAAAAAAGGTTGGAGGTGGATGAGAAATGGCAAGGAAAGGTTTAGAATTGAAAGGGAAAAATATGGAAAGGTACAGGAAGACAGAAAAAGGTAAGGAAAGATATGAAAGGTATGGAAAGACAGAAAAAACAACAACGTAGGAAACTAATAGATAGTGGGAAAGATATGAAAGGTATTGAACATTAGGAAAAGGTGGGGAAAGGTAAGAAGTGTATACATCTGGGGAGGAAGAGAGGAAGGAACGCTTGGAAGCAGAGGCGACGTGGGGAAGCAAGGCACTGGACACCATCTTCTCCACATCAACACCAGATCGTTGGTTTCCACTTTCTTTTCTTTCAGATCATACTTGTACTAACGGGAGTGACCAGATCGACCTTGGAGCAGAAGCATGTTACATGCCACGGCTCCTCACGTTTCACCAGTTATACACCGCGGTCCAACAGGTCATGGCTGTTGTTTTCAGCCCTTTACATACGCAAACACTTGAATAACGGAATCAGCATCACAGCCTTCACCACACTCAGCCCAATGAAAAAAAATGGCCTTACAGCCAGGACGCTGGGATAGTACGTATAGACCTCCCAGCCTCTTTGACTGAGGTTTTATCAGGACGCTTTTTGTCGCCACAGCCACGCCAGAGAAGCTATTGAACTGCCAGAAGCGTCTAACCTAAACGACATCAAATACGGCACTACAGGGCTCCCATAGCTGCCTCCAAGCCCCTAACTGATATTCCAAACCACACAATCAGACTAACAACAGGGGCATGTGAATGGCTGGCTCCGGAAGGAGGTAGGGGACATCAAAACAACTTGGCATGGGTCACCTCCATTGCAAATTATTTCCGTCCGTGGAAATTAAACCCATCTGAAGACTCAACCCCTCCTCAGCAAAAAAATAACACCAGGTACGGCATCACCGGACCCCCCATGGCTGTCTCTCCAGCCTCTAATTATTCTTTCCTAGCAAGCCGTCCAGACCCGCCACGGTCAAGTGTCGGGCCTGCCGAGTGACCACACTGTTCCCATATGTTAGGTGAAACTGGACATGAGTTAGCTCCCTTCCTACTGGTTCCCATCGTTGTGAACACTAACATTCCAAGTCTCTTTTTTTTTTTTTTAAGTCGATCTTTATCATGATCCATCCCAACACTAAGCGATCAATTTCAGAAAACTCGCTCCTCTCAGAAGTTGAGAAGAATTATGCCCTTTACACAAACAAGCCAGCAAACAAACAAACAAGCAAACAAACACCAGTATCGAGGGGTTCCTGTTCTTTACAAAATTGTGTTAATATTCAATTTGATGTATAAACAAAAAGTGCTGAGAGAGAGAGAGAGAGAGAGAGAGAGAGAGAGAGAGAGAGAGGGGGGGGGAGATTATTTTCAAAGGGTAACCAAGTGCATGCTTTTTTCAGGCAAGTTATATAATAGGGTGAATGGTAATCACTCAGAAGAACATTCAGATGATGATATCTTACATTTTAATATCATAACAAACTGTAACCTACATGCCGAGGAAGCAACAACACACACACACACACACACACACACACACGAAAACTGCCACATAAAATAGAAACAGACGGTGATGAGCAATATATTAAAGGGGGGCCACTGGTTTTGTTCTCGACGGAAGTCGACGTCAATGAAAGTTTAAATTTGTCAACTGTCTCACTTTCCTCACTGAGACGCCATTGTGCGGCCATACCGTCACTGCTTGCGGCGTGTCGTAAAAAAAAATGATACCTGTAATGTTCTCTCTGTATGTCTCGTGAGAACACGTCGAGACTCCAGGGTGCATTCAGTCAGTCTGTGTCTCGCTCTTCTTTGCTTTTAGCTGCCTGTGCTATTCAGTCATTCTTATTTTCTCCTACTGTTTACTACATGTGATCAGTCAGCATTTTTTTTTCTCTCCGTTTCTACTTCATGAATCGGTCAGTTATCACGACTTTTATTACATACTGTTTTTTTTTTTTCTTTCTGTCTTTTCTTTTTTTGTACCATAGGTATTTTTCGATTATCACTGCTTGCTGCTATATTTCATTTAACTCACATGATGTCATTCATTTAGTACTGTTTTCTGTTTTCTTTTACAACATGCATTGTTCAAACAAAGCTACTTTTCTCTCTGTCTGATGTTGTTGTTGTTTTCCGCAGGTGTTGTTCACCCAGCACTTCTTTCTACAACAATTTGGTTGTCTTGTACATTCACCGCCATTCTTTAAGTATTTGTTCAGCAGCACTGATAATGCCAGTTTCCTGTATTTTCACGACGTGCATCATTTAACTATCACTACATTTTTCCTTTCCTTGTTTTTTTTTTTTTTTTTTTTTTTTTTTTTGCGAACTGAATATTTTTTTTCAATTTTATTTTTTGTTCATGTGGCGTTCAGCGAACGTTACTTTTCCTACTTTTCATTACATGTGCTGTTCAGTAAACACTACACGTTCCAGTGATTCTATTCTTGGCTGCCTTCATTGAATCACAGCAATCAGGAGATCATCTTCCTACAGAGTTAAGCGTTGGGCATCAATAATATGCGAATTGTACCGATTTATTTCATTTGTTAACCAGCAGCTGATATCAAGATGGCGACATCCACCAGTCGGAAATGACGTTACCCTCCAAAGCCATTTTTCAAAAGTTGTTTATTGCGCATGCTTCCACTAAGGTTGCTATTTTCTAAGTTGAGGCAGCCGGAATTGTAATGAATACGAAACTAAGAAAATTGTAAAAGGTGGTTATGAGAGCACTACAAAAGATAGAGAGCACACACACACACACACACCACTCACTCACTCAAGAAGGACAGGGTTAACAAAAAATCTGAAAAGGTGGACAAATGATCATGGAAGTTATGCAAAGGTAAGGAACATGATTGCGAAAAATAGAACAAGATAGCAAAATGACAGAGAAAGGTCGGGGACAGAAGAAACGGGCAGGTCAATTGCAGTAAAAAAAAAAAAAAAAAAAGGGAGAGAAAAGTCGCAGCCTGACGTAGAGAGCGAAGGGGATACAGGAAACCTTTAAGAGAAAAAATAATCAAAAAGCCTACAGGACTTTTTTGTCAGTAATGTACAAATGCAGAGACAAATGGAACGCTCATGATATAGATTCCCCTTTTCACCAGCACTAGCTCATTCACACTGGGCGAGAGAGCACACTTGCTCACGCCCCCGGCCACTCCTCCACCCCATTCCACCCGGAAACAGACAGACATAAATACAGGAAGACAGACGAACAGACACATTCGCACATGTATTTAGAGGAATAGATAGATAGATATATAGCTAGCTAGATAGATAGATGGATACTGTAGATAGATAGATACATAGATAGACAGACAGATACCAAATAGATAGATGGATGGATGGAGAAATGGACAGATAATGGATGGATAGGTAGATAGATAGGGAGATAGATAGGTAGACAGACAGATGGACAGATAGACAGACAGACAGATAGATAGATAAACATAAAGGTGCTAGCTAGCTAGCTAGCTAGCTAGCTAGCTAGATAGATAGATAGAAAGATAGATAGATGGATGGATACACAGACAGACAGACAAATTAAGGGACAGTTGGATGAATGGGGAGATTGATGAATAAATAGACAGACAGACAGACAGACAGACAGACAGAGAAATAGATAGATATACACACAAGCATGTCTTTGGAGAGAGAGAGAGAGAGAGAGAGAGAGAGAGAGAGAGAGAGAGAGAGAGAGAGAGAGAGGGGACGGGGGGGGGGGGGGGGGGGCAGATGTATACCTAGATATGGACATGATATGTAAGCAGGTGTTAAATTGCCTCGATGCTGACGACGACAGTATGTGAATGACTCATGAGGAGGGTCGTTTATAGAGGCTTGACACTGCAGGCAGAGGCTAGTAGGGCACGGCATAAAGCAGCGGTATGGGCTGTCATCTGTCTCGCTGACTGTCCGTCTGTCTCTCTCTGTCTCTCTCGCTCTCTCTTATCTTTCATCACTATGCAAAATGTCTGTCTTTTGTCTGTCTCCTGCTCCTCTCTCTCATCCCTCTCCCTCTCCTCTCTCTCTCTCCTCTCTCTCTCCTCTCTTCTCTCTGTTGTGCGTATTTATATGCACGCATGCAAAACTGTCTGTCTGTCTGTCTCTTTCTCTCTGTCTCTCTGTGAGGAGAAGAAGGAGGGGGTGGGGTGGGGGGCGGGGGTGGTGGGGGTGGTTTGGGTGGGGGCTCTGCAGAAGAGGCACCTGCATTTTTTTTTCTCTCCATTTGACATGGTAATGCCATTGTAATAGGCTTAAATTGTTGGCATGATTTGTGAGCAGTGTAGACATTAGGAGGAGAATGGACACGGGGAAAAGGTGAAGAGAAGGGGAGAGAGGGGTGGGAAAGGGTGTAGAGTGGGAGTGGGGTTGAGGGTGTCAATCCACGCTCCATTGGTTCACTATCGTGCTGTGGAGATAGAGATAATTTGTCTTGCTTTTCGTTCCTCTTGCCTTGATGTTTTTTTTCCAACCTACTTTGTCTGCCTGTTTGTTTGTGAGTGCGTCTGTGCGGACGTGTTTTTCTGTCTCTCTGTCTCTGTCTCTCTCTCCCTATGTCTCTCTCTAAATGTTGATGTGTATGGATGAGTGTGTGTGGATGTGAGTGTTCATGTATGTGTGTGTGTGTGTGTGTGTGTGTGTGTGTGTGTGTGTGTGTGTGTTTGCAGCTTACATTGCGAAGAAGATTTCACCTTGATGACACGTCGACCATTCAGGAACTTCTGATATACAGAAGACTGACGCTCTAGTCCTCACAAGTATATACCCGTTATTGAGATCCCTAACGTAGGACCTACCTCACCCAGCAGATGTTGAAGAACATCCAGGAAGTCAACAGACTGGTTAAGGAGGGACCAATCTGCCCCGAGAAAAGCAGGGGAGGTCACCCAGGAAGAGGCCAGTCTGAATGAGAAGCCAGAGAAAGCGATGGTTCCAAAAGCTTTCCAACTACCACAACAAGAAGGATGACCACTATCTTCTCCCAGGGGTGTAATCATGCGATTATTGTCAGACTGAGAACGGTACACCCCAGACTCCAGCACCACCTGTTCATTAGCGTCTACTTCTTCTCTTCTTCTTCTCTTCTTCTTCTTCTTCTTCTTCTTACAGTCAGAAAGGAACCCCAGAGGACAGACGAAGACTGCTGTACGGCGAAGGCCCTCCAGAGATCCATAGAGCTTCTCCCTCGTCGATGTGTTGGCAGGCCAGGTCTATGCCCTCAGCTTTTGATGTGTGGGACAGTCCTGCAAGAAGTGTTCCACAATCATTGGGGCTCAACCGCATGGGCACTCTGAAGACTCGCCAATGTGGAATTTTGTGAACATGTGATGTTTGAGTCTGGAATGCCCTGTCCTCAGTCTCACAATGCTCACTTGGTCTGGTCTAGGCAGCAGGTAGTATGCATCCTTCTTGTTGAAGTCTGGGTGTTGCTTAGGTCCCAAACTAATGCCTCTGATGCCTTTCCCTATAACATTTCCCCAATGAGGGAAAGAAACACCATCTCCAGCGCTACCCCGTCCTCCAGAACCTCTGAGTAGAAACCTGTTCTGTAGACACCGCGCTGAGGGAGAAACTCTTCGGACCTGTGCAGGGGCTTCGCCGGACTGTGGGCCACTGGCATGTCTGTTTGAGCTAACGACGAGAAGGATGAGGAAGTGGACCTGTCAGATGTTTAATTCCAGTCCTCAGTAAAAAAAAAAAAAAAAAAAAAAAAAAAAAAAGAACCCAACCCCCCACCACCAACCCACCCACCCATCCACCTCTTTGTCTACATACAAGTCGACTAGCAATCTGTAATGTCATGGAGAGTCATCCTCGAATACTCATAGGTTTACTCAGCAGGCCAGTAATTTCATGATCATTGTCATGTCAGCGAATGTGTTCTTCGTGGGTAGTCTGATCTTCAAGTTCACGTCCTCAGATGCAGTTATCAGTACAGAGTATGAACATCCGAGTTCAGAATGATATTGTTTAAAAAAAAAAATCGCCGTCCTCAAGAATACCAGCCCACCCAGAACAAAACTAAAAACAGGAGAAAATTAAAGAAGAAAGAAAGGCAAGAAAGAAAGAAAAGGAAGAAGGGGAAGTTGGTTAAACACAGTCCCTTCAGAACCCGCCTTACAGATTTCAAAGGTGTCTGAACCGGATGAAAAAACACCAGTTTCATAAACAACTCTCTCCTCTCTCTCTCACACACACACACACACACAAAACAAACAAACAACACAACACACCCTGTCAACATCCACTACCGAAGGGGTGATTACTCCAAGCCTTCCCCGTCATGCCCGGTCATCATGGCGTTCTTGTTTCCGGCTGGGGTGATCCCGAGGCGGAGAGAGAGAAACCGGACGAGACAATCGCCGTCTCAAGCAGGACAGATGGTGACGTATCAGCGGCAAGGAGAGGTTAGATCCCCCTGGGTCAATGGACGTGGCGATCTCTGGTCAGTGCCGTCAGCAGACTGTGTGATCTCCCTGACCCTTGGACTGGCGAAACACGGTTATTGCTGTTTTTGGCTTCGACCTGTCCAGGCCAGAACGGTTCTGAGGGAATCCAACAGGTAGCAGGGGCGGTTGGAAGGTGGACAAAGAAGGAGAAGAGAGAAGGATGAAAAGAAAACAAAGGTAGAAAATGAAGATGAAGAAAGAAGAAGAAAAGAGAAGAAGAAGAAGAAGAAGCAGAAGAATGAATGAATGAATCTTTAAATGGTTGAGAATTAGGCTCATTGAAGGCCTTTTTACAATTCTTGGCCCAACAAAACTACAATATTAAAAAGTAAGGTAACATCGAATTACAATCACATCAATATAACGAATTTCATGCTTAACATATCTCTCTCTCTGTCTCTCGCTCCTCTGTCCTTCTCTCCTCATCTCGCTCCCTTCTCTCACCTCTCCCCTCGATCTCCCTTCACAGTCTTAAATCGCTCTCTCTCGTCAAATCCTCTCTCTCTCTCTCTCTCTCGCTTCCCCTGTCCTCCCCCCCCCCCCTCTCCTCTTCTCTCTCTCTCTCCTCTTCTCTCTCTCTCACAGACACAGCACACACACACACACACTACTACACACACACACACACACACACAAAAGAAGAAGAAGAAAGAAAGAAGAAGAAGAAGAAGAAGAAGAAGTAGTAGGAGTAGAAGAATAAAGAAGAAGAAGAAGAAGAAGACGAAGAAGAAGAAAGAAGAAGAAGAAAGTAGAGGAGGAGAAAGATTAAGAAGTGATGAGGAGTGAAGGAGAGGATGAAGAGAGAAAGACGAGGAAGGAGGAGAAGGAGGAGGAGGAGGAGGAGGCGGAAGGCGGAGGAGAAGAAGAAGAAGAAGAAGAAAGAAGAGAAGAAGAAGAAGTAGAAGAAGAGAAGAAGAAGAAAGGAAAAGAAGAAGAAGAAAGAAGAAGAAGAAGAAGAAGAAGAAGAAGAAAGAGGAAACAGAAGAGAGAAGAAGAAGAAGAAGAAGAAAAAGAAAGAAGAAAAAAAAAAAACAAAAAAAAGAAGAAGAAGAAGAAGAAGAAGAAGAAGAAGAAGAAGAAGAAGAAGAAGAATGGAGAGGAGGAGGAGGAGGAGAAGAATAAGAAGAAGAAGAAGAAGAAGAAGAAAGAAAAGAAGAAGAAGCAGAAGAAAAGAAGAAAAAAAAGGAGGAGGACGACGACGAATAAAGAAAATGAAGATGATGATGATGAATGATATGATGATGATGATGATGATGATGATGATATGATGTAGTAGTAGTATAGTAGTAGCTGTTGTTTGGTGTTGTAGTAGTAGTAAGTAGTAGTAGTAGTATTTAAAGTAGTAGTAGTAGTAGTACTAGAAGAAGTAGCAAGAGTAAGGTGGATCTAAAGAAGGAAAGAGAGGAAGGATGAGAAGGGAAAAAGAAAGGTAGAATATGAAGAAGAAGCAGAAGAAGAAGAAGAAGAAGGAAGAAGAAGAAGAAGGATAGGAGAAGAAGAAGAAGAAGAAGAAGAAGAAGAGGAAGAAGAGAAGAAGAAGAAGAAGAGTAGTATTAGAAAAGAAGAAGAAGAAGAAGAAGAAGCAGAAGAAAGAAGAAGAAAATGGAGGTGAGGAGCGAAAAGATTAAGGATGTGATGAGGCGGTGCAGGCGCGTAGCGCGCGCAGCCCCCCGTCTTTGAGGCATGAGGAGGAGTCGGATGGGAGGGCGGAGGAAGGCGGCGGAGGCGGCGGCGCAACCGACACGACAGCCGCAGACCGCCCGCCAGCAGCCGACGCCTCCTCCGCCTCCGCCACCGCCTCGTACCCCGCCGCCGCCGCATCAGCCCCCGCATCACGCCGCCCCTCCGCCCCCGCCGCCTCCGCCTCCGCCGCCGCCGCCGCCTCCCCCCCCCACCCGCCCGCCCGCCTCCCGCCGCCACGCCGCCGCCGCCCCCCCCGCCGCCGCCTCCGCCTCCGCCCATCCCCAGCCGCCTCCGCCTCCGCGCCGCCCGCCGCCATCCGCCGCCCCCGCCTCCTCCTCCGCAGCCGCCCCCCTTCGGCGACCTCGGCCGCACCCACCCCATCAGGCAAGCTGCTCATCAGCATCAGCATCTGCATCAGCCCATCATCAGCAGCATAATACTACTACGACGTCTACGACGACTACGACATACGACGACTAATACGACGACTTCGCTACGCCGCCGAAAAATTTACGACTACTACGTCGACCACGCCGCCTTCGACCGCTACCGGAGGCCCCCTCCTGCGCCGCGCGCCGTCAGCACCGGCCCCCCCCCGTACTCTCCCAAGCCGCCGCCTCCGCCGCCCGCCGCCTCCGCCGTCCGCCTCCGACTATACTACTACTACTACGACACTACGACGACTTCGTCCTACGCCGCCGACTTCTACGCCTCCGCCTCCTCCTCCTCCGCCTCCTCCGCCGCCTCCTCCTGTCCGCCTCCGCCTCCCCGACTCGGCGCTCCCTGCAACCGTCCATAGGCAGCTGCTTATCCGGCTCTGCCGCTCGCGCCCGCCTCGCCTTTGCTTCGGCTGTCGGCTGCTGCTGCTTCTGCCTCCGCCTCAGCCGCCGCCTCCGCCTGCCTCCTACTCCTCCTGTCCGCCCGCCGCCGGGCCGCGTCTGCCCCCGCCGCCTCCGCCCCGCCCCCTCGCCGCCGCCCCCCCGACCCCCCCTCCTCCCCCCCCCTCTCCGCCTCCAGGTAGCTGCCGCTCCGCCTCCCCCGCCGGCTGCGACCACACCCCGCCTCCGCCATCATCCCCGACTTCGCGCTCGCCAGTCCGCCCCTTCGTCGTCCCCTCCTCCTCACCCTCCCCATCATCATCAGCAGCAGCATACTACTACTACTACGACGACGACGACTTTCGACTACTACGACGACGACCTACGACTACGACCTACGAATAGTTGAAGTAGAATTATTGCGACGCCGAACTCCGCCCTAAAATTACGACGACTACCACGCCCCTACATCCCGACTGCTACTTCGAAGTGCTCCTACTACGCCAAAATGGGACGACGTCGACGAGTATTAGTGAAAGATGATACTCGGTGAGCTCCTCCGCGCTGCGTCGGGCGCCTACGACGCCGCCTAACGCCACTACGACGAACGACGGAGGATGATGAGGAGACGCGTCGCGCCTCCGCCTCCTCCTCCTCGCCCGCCTCAAGCCTCCGCCGCCTCCTCCCCGCATCTTCATCAGCATCAGCAGCTGCAGCAGCAGCAGCAGCCGCAGCAGCCCTGCTCCCTCCCCCTCCCCAGCACCGCCCTACTTGGTCCCCCCCCCGCCGCCTCTCCACTCCTCCTGCCTCGCCTCGTCCGATGGGCCCCGCCTCGGCGCCCCCGCCGTAACGCGGCCCGCCCACCTGCCACCCTGCGCCCCCCCCCCCCCCCCCCCGCCCCCCCTCCTCCTCCGCCCCCCCCCCCCCCCCCCCCCACCACCCCCCCCCCCCCCGCCCCCCCCGTTCCCGCCGCAGCGGCTGTCTCCACAGCCGACGACCTATCGCGTGACCTAGAAGACATGCAACAAGCGCAGAAACGACGAAGCAGACACCACTTGCGACCACGAACGATGGACTATGCCTAAGACGAGGATAAACCCATCTTAAGGCAAGTCCCACAACTATATTACCTCTTAAAGGGAATTTGTCTTCGTTTGTTTTTTTTTTCAAAAACAGAAAATGCAAACTCTGCATCGGCAGAAAAATGTGACGGTTCATACAAAAAGAATATGTCCTAGGAATCTCTCTCTCTCTCTCTCTCTCTCTCTCTCTCACTCTCTCTCTCTCTCTCGTCATCTCTCTCTCTCTTTCTCTCTCTCTCTATCTCCTCTCCTTTTCCTCTCATCTCTCTCTCTCTCTCTCCATCCTCCGCTCCTCCTCTCCTCTCCTCTCTCTCTCTATTTTCTCTCCTCTCACCTCGCTCTCACCCCATAGATCTCATCCCCTCATCCCCCCCCCGCTCCACCGCCATGACCTCTCTATCTTACCCTCCCCACTTTCTCCCCCCACCCCTCTCCTCCCCTCACTCTCTCCCTCCCCCTTCACCTCTCTCATCCTCCTCCTCTTCATCTCTCTCTCCCTCTCTCTGCCACACACATCCATCCATCATCACTCGCCGCCAAGGAACAATAAAAACGAAGACAGAAAGAAAGGCAGGAAAGAAGAGAGAGCACAAAAGGACCCCAAAGGAAAGAAAGAGCAAAGCCGAAAGGCGAGAACGAGGAAGAGTAAGACGACAAAGAAAAGGAGAGTTGTGAGAGCCAGGAAGAGACGAGGAGAAGGTGGAAGAAGAAGAATGGGAGGAGCAAGGGTGTATGAAGAACAAAGTGAGACGAAGACGAAAGGAAGGAAGAAAGAAGAAAGGAAAGAAGAAAGAAAGAAAGAGAGATATGAAGAAGAAGAAGAAGAAGAATAAGAAGAAGAATAAGAAGAACAAGGAAGAAGAGAAGAATTAAAGAAAACAAGAAAGAAAGGAAAGTATGGGGAGAAGAAGAAGAAAGAAGAAAAAGAACCTCCTAATGAGGACGAGTAACAAGGCAGGAGAACCGCAGAAAACACAGAAACACAAGCACAAGACAAAACACTCCGATCCACAACCATTAGCCCACTCCACCCTACCCCCCCCCCCCCCCCCCCCGACCCCCTTCTCACCTCACCTCCAAGCCCTAAAACCCTCTCCCCCCCCCCCCCCCCCCCCTTACACCACACAGCCCAAGACAGCACGCGGGACAATACGAACAGAAGGCAGCCCGCCACTAAACACTCAAACCCACAAACAAGGCCGAAAGAAGACCCAGCAAACCTTCTATCTACCCTCCCAGTCTCACCCCCACCCCCACCCCACCCCCTCCTCCGCCTTCTTCTTTCTTTACAGACAATCAAGCATTACAAGCGAAGATGACCATCCACCTCCCTCCCACCCCTTCCTCCCTCCCTCCCTCCGTCCCTCTCCCCTTCTCTCTTCTCTTCCTATGCAGACGTTTCAGCCATACAAGGCAAAGATATCATCACCCGGTGCCCCCCCCCCCCCCCCCCCCCCCCACCCGCAACCCTGCCCATTCCCGCATCCTTCCCCTCCCTCCCCTCCTATCCACCTCTTCTTTTACAAACGTCCACATTCAAACCCCCCCCCCGACCCTCCCCTCCCACCACCCCCACCTCCCTTCCCCGCCACTTCCCTTCTTCCCCCGCATCCCTTCCTTTCATAAATCACAGCTCCAACAAGATCCCGTCCAGCGGGTCAAGGTGTCTCCCACCACCCTCAAATGACCACCACCTTCCAACCCACCCTCTCTCTCTCTTTTTCTCTCCCGAGCCCCCGTCCTGCTGACCATGGTCACAAAATGGACTTGAAGTGGCTGGGCGGCGGTCAGTGGATGACATCTCACAAGGGACAGCCGCAACTGGACAAGGGGGTCTGGACGGTAGGAAAGGCGCAGGGTGGGGTGGGTGGTGGGTGGGGGGTGGGGGATACGCTTTGACTGTAGCCGATGGAAAAAAGAGACAAGGCCGACAAGCCAGGGCCGGACAATGCTCCAAGAAAGGGAACAAACTGTGAGAGCACAACCAGGGAATAATGAGCCCAGGCGATTGGTCCTAGGACTAAAAACTGTGGGAGAGCAAGACTTGTGACAAAGGAACGAGGTGATTGTCAATGGAGCGAAACTCCGGGGGGAGGAGCGAGAACCTGGAACAAACAGACGCCCGCCCAAAAATCAACTGGTTGCCAAGTATATGACTGGGGCAAATGTGTTGATTTTCCTCTCGTGTTTTGGGAAGAGGGTATGGGCGTGGGGGTCCGGGGGACAGGTGATGGGATGCGAAGGGAAGTGGGGAGGAGGGGAGGTGATGCATTTTGATGTCTAGTGCAGAGAGGAGTAGAGGACAACGAAGCGGAAACTTTAACGACAATGTTCCCAACATTATTACAACAAAACCCAATTTTATACACCAGCGGCCAATCCAGGCTGCTTGTTACATTGGAACTTATCTGTTGAAGACCCAGCGAACATCTGTTTTGCCACTCAAGGCCAAATCTTGGTATAAAGCGCGTGGTACACACCTTTTCGTCATCAGTGCCAATCCTCCGTCCGCTTTGTTTTTTTTTTTTTTTTTTTTTTTTTTTCCTTCCTTTTTTTTTTTTTCATCCTTTCCTCTGACACACTCGTCTCCCTGCGAAACATAAAACCCACACAGCAACCAAGACCAGCGTTCCCCAAGGTTCCCACACCCCTACAATGGAGCACAATTACCTGCTTCCTCAAACACTTGCAAGAGAGTCTGTCAGTATCAATCAAGACAAGCTCAAGAACACAACCTATTGCCGTAATGAGCAGTACTTGTCGATGGCCCATGCATGATGACGTGTTGTTTATGATTGTGCGGGTTTATGAATTTTGTGTCATTATTTTTAATTAGCCCACTACAAAAATAGCAGAAGTCTCGACTGACACGCCAGTTTGATACATGCTATCATCGTCATATTCCCATCACTAGTACGGGCCGTAATGATTTCTTTCAGAACACGTGCTTCAGGTGTCAGCCCACCGTATGAACGAATTATTCAGTGTTGGGCCAGTGTTGACCAGTATTGCGAATATTATGCACGCAGACGTGGCAAGTCAATACGAAAAACTTGTTGTGAAATGAATTGCGTACCTGACCTTTCACCTTGCTTTTTAAACCGCGCATGCATTTGAACTTGAAGGTTAGGAATGCCTTCGATGAAAAAAGTTGATCTAGAGAACTTGGGTCGTGATATTATAACTCGGAAGACTGGGAGTGCACTGCAGACCTCCCCAGAATGAAGAGTTAATTTTCACCACCAAGATCATCAGCAAGAGTGGCATGAACCAGACAGAGTAGTCCACTCTAAGTCCAAAACCAAGCAGCTCTGATCATGATCGAGCTGCACGTTCCATATGAGAACAGAATGGAGGGCAGCTCAAATCTACAAGACTCAAAAGTTATGCGAATTGGCACACAGCCCTGGGGAGAGAAGGCTATCCAGGTCCAAAGTCCCTCACTGCAGAAAAATTGGAGCTAGGGTTTGTAGAACGTCCCTGCCCATACGCCGTCATGAAACACTCTCAGTTGCACTGAGGGAAAAAAACCAGGGCCCCTGAAAGCAATGGCAGTATAGCAGCAAGAGGTGTTCAAGCTGGATCGGTCAAGGAGGAACAAAAGTGATAACTTCATAAGGTCTTAAAAACTTACTTCCGCTACAAATATCTGTGTCCCTGTGGCCCAGTGGTTAGAGCGCGAGTCCATTAGTGGTAAATGGACATGTTCCAGAGGGTCATGGGTTCGAATCCCACCATGGCTCGGTCCCAAGATGGGAAAAAAGGGGCAGCAGAGACATCCGAGTCATGAACCGAACGGTTGCCCCCCCTCACCCCGCACCCCCCTAAAGTGTCAGGAGATAAGGGCCGAAACACTTGGCTTTTTGAAGGGGCTTCATCTTCTGAGGAACTCTTCTCTGCTGCCACGGCTCTCCACGAGTTTCTTTCTACTAATACCTGTAGTATAATATTTGCTCCACCGGCTGTGCACCGTCTTTGTCTAAACACGGCATTTTTTCAAATATAACTTGTTTCAGCAGTGAAACGTCCTTTAAATGTCTTTTTTTTTTTTTTTTTGGGTCTGATTTGGGGGGGAGGGGGGGGGGGTGGCCCGGATGGAGGGTATGCGTGAAGAAGGGGTGGAATGCGGAAGAAGGGATCGAAGGGATGAGGACGTGAAAGGACCCTACTGTGCCATCAGCACAGCTCTCTAGCTTTATATCCACCAAAAGGAAGTGAACGGGTTGAACTATTGGCATAAAATGTTGCTACAGAGTCGGATCAGTTTTAGGGCGGGGGGAGGGGGGGGGGGGGGCAAAACGGAGGTCTGGGGTCCACCCCTTGGAAGTCACAGGGGACAACGTTCTAAAAAAAAAAAGCAATTTCTGCCCGGTTAGGGAGGAGGGAGGGGGTGGGGTGAAGATCCTGGAACCATGGAAATCCAGTCCTGTTCTATATGGAGGTATGTCCTGTTTCTGTAAATGCTGGAACTGATTTTCACACAATGCAATGATGCTCTGTGCTGTCTGCTGGGCTTGTGACACGACGCAAACTGGATTTGAAACGGCATCATCATCATCATCATCATCATCATCATCATCATCATCATCATCATCAATCATCAATCACCACTGTCATCATCATCATCATCATCATCATCATCATCATCACTATCATTATCATCATCATCATTATTATCATTATCATCATCATCATCATCATCATGGTCATCATCACCATCATCATCATCATCCCTCATCATCATCAACATCATCATCATCATCATTACCACCAATATCATCATCATCATCTTCATCATCTTCATCACCATCAAAACCATCCTCTCTGCCATCTTCGCCACAGCCATCACCGCTCCTTCTG
>CM031603.1:52469459-52474459 GCA_018398815.1 Conus ventricosus
GCGTGTGTGTGTGTGTGTGTGTGGTGTGTGTGTGTGTGTGTGTGTTGTGTGTGTGTGCGTGTGCGACTTTGACAACTGAAATGAAAAAGATGTTCTAAATGTAACAATTTAGACAGATTACAAAGCATTAAAAAAAAAAAAAAAAAAAAAAACCCTGAAAATATTTACACAAACGAGCTAACTGGGCTTAACATCAACGAATTTACAAATGTAAAAAAGGCGTGACGATTCTGAAAAATGCACAGGGAATCTTTTTGTCGGAAGTTGGAGAGAGATGAGTTAAAATAGGAACAATTAAAAAGAAAATGCAGAGTACTAGTGAAACTGTCGACTGCTCCACAAGCGCATTGTAAATTTCTGTGAAATTTTGTACGAAGAGCGTTAACTTTAAGCCTGTAAAAGAGAGATTCCAGTTTCCGAAATTTGTGTACATGAACATACGTCTTTGTATACAGTTTACGAATTTGAATGGACGCGTTAGATGGACGAGTAAAGTTTTGAATTCTTGAACAGCAACTCAGTGAAGAATCTTGTGCATGTATTTTAAAGAGTACTGAATCTTTATACAGGTTATGAAACGACTCAAAAGAGTCTCTTTTTAAGAGTCCATAGGCTTCGTGAAGACTCCAAGGTATTTTGATATGGACAGAATTTTCATAGTTTTTGGATCCCATACCGGCAGTTCTGTCTGCCCATTCATTTCCTACAATCCCACAGTGTGACGGAATCCAGCAAAAGTCCACTGTTATCCCTCTAGATGTAAGGAAATGGATCAGAATTTCTAGTTCGGTGATTATCTCGGCGCGATTGGTAGCAGCAATAGATTCCATTGCTTGAAGAACAGATTTGGAATCAACACAAAAAAGTATTCTGGAAAAATCACGTGGAATGTCAATAATATAATGCAGAGCCATTCGAATTGCTATCAGTTCAGCCGTAAAAACAGTGTGTGTGTGTGTGTGTGTGTGTGTGTGTGTGTGTGTGTTTGGATTATGTACAGTACCTCTGCAAACACTTCGACTAGTACTCCAAAACAGCGAGGCCAAAGAGCAGAGATTTTCGTCCGCAAATGGCTTTCTTCAAGTCAGAAAGCCTATAGCCTAGCCAACCTCGGAGGTCATTTCACGGCTGCAAGCAAATAAACGACGGGACTGTATACAATTGAAACGCCAGGACTAAATGCCCGAACAAAGTTAAGTGACACGACTGGTCTGAAACTGCACACGAAGAAGACTAAGTGAACAAAATAACAACATCATACATTTTGTTTGTTTGGTTTCATCTTTTAGCGACGAAGGCAATAGGGTAACTCTGTCTGTCTGTCTGTAGATCTAACTAACTATCTGTTTATCTTATCGCTTTAAAGTAAAGGGACTTCACTCGGGAACTGAAGCCAGACGAAAGAAAAGGACCAATGACAAGGCAGAATCAACATGTTTCGACCCGGAGGTCTTATACTTACGGTACATTTTATTGAAGGTGTAGACCGCCGTCTGTGTAAAGAAGGCCATTTTTGGAGACTACATCTGTCTCAGAAGTGTCGTTCTGCAAAAACCGTATGGAAATATGCATTTTTAAAATTCAGGTGTACACAATTCTGATCATGATTTGTTAGTCAGGTGGCTAACAAGACCAACACCCCATTAACAGCCTTCATATAAATCAACCGCCCCCAGCAAGCCCTTCCTCCTCACCCCAAGCCCCCTCTACGCACCGCCCACCCATCGTCCATCCCCAACCTTCAACCCCCCCCCCCCCCCCCCAAAAAAAAAAAAAAAAAAAAAAAAAACCCAAAAACCACAACAACAAGAACAACAACAACAAAACATTCTGTGATGAACATGCCTGTATATAAGTCATGCGAGCATCAGACTTCTTAAAGAATACAAACAACGAATTATCAAAACAAAGCAAGATACACACAAACGTTCACAGAAACGAAAAACAACAAGAAAGCAAACCAAAGCAAAACAACAAGCTGCACACAAACGTACATAGAAACGAAGGGCAACAACAAAAGGCGGCTTAAAACGCGGTATCAGGCATAAACAAAACAAAAGACAAGTTGAGATTTTTGGCAACACTTCATCCTGTTTACAAAAACATAAAACCACTGCGATAAATCACAACTGTGGGGCAATAGGACAGCGTTGCTCGGATCTCTTCAATTCTTTAGTTTAATGGCCACTCACATTGACCCGACGTTACATGAATCTATCCATTGTCGGGGGTGTTCCGCTTCAGTCTTCAGCGAAACGGTATACCGATATGGGTCGACATTTCATCTCTTGATTCCTTTTAAGACAAGAACCATCATCGACAACCTAAAAGCCAAAGGTTTTCTTGACGTGTTAAATTCCTTTTCTGAATACCTCACCTATATCTTGCCCGAAACTCGGCAGGTTACTACGAAAAACAGTCAATGCTGACGTGAACATTTTTTTTTTTTTTTTTTCGCAGTGTTCAGTGTCGGGGCAAGGGTGTGTAAGGGAGAGGACCTATTGCTGTACTCTCAGGACGAAACCTTGCGGCAAAGTTATGGCAGGGTGCCCTGCCCTTGACACTGGATTGGTTTCCCTTGAATAGATCTCGGTGAGGGATCAGTAGAGGGGGGTGGGCGGGGGGGGGGGGGGGGGGGGGGGGGGGGGGGGCTTGAAGAACGTTGAATGGATCGCTGCTGTCTCGACAGGAGGAGAGAGAGAGAGAGGGGTGGTGGTGGGAGGTTGTGCGGTGAGGAGTAGGTGAGATCTACTTTTCATGTCAGGGACACACACAGAAGGCGGAGAGTATTAGCTGGCGTCTCTCTCACACACACACAACACAACAGTTCTGTATTCAGAGCCTTATAGCCTCCTTCCCACCCACCCCGTCTTCCTCCTTTTGTAGCAAGACACCAAACATAGGCCGTCCCAAATTGACCCTTGGATTTTTTTTATAAAAGAAAATTCATAACTGGAATCCCCAGCCATAAAATCGGATTACAGGTGGAATTGATAGATAGCCCAGACAGACAGACAGACAGACAGGCAGATAGGCTAGATAGATAAGTACATCGACAGACAGATTGATAGATAGCCCAGACAGACAGACAGATAGGCTAGATAGATAAGTACATAGACAGACAGACAGATAGAGATGATAGATGTTACATAGATACATATACACATACATAGACAGACAGACAGACAAGATAGATAATAGATAGATAGACAGTAGATAGATAGATAGATAGATAGATAGATAGATAGATAGATAGATAGATAGATAGACAGTCACACACAGACGAGTAATAGAAATAAATAAAGACAGACAGACAGACAGTAGATAGATAGATAGATAGATGATAGACAGACAGACAGACAGACAGACAGACAGACAGACAGACAGACAGACTTGTTTCAATGAAACATTGTCGACGTTGCTATCGTAGTTAGTGATAATCATTGACGACTCCACCGTTCACAATAGTGTTTATTACCATTGATACTGTTATTACTATTCCTTCATCGTCGATCATATGTTGCTGATCATCACGTTCTCGTTGTTTGTATTGCTGTTGATAATAGGATTGTTGTTGATAATGATATGATTGACATTACTGTTGACAATAATGTTATCGTTGTTCATATCGTCAAGAATGATTCTATTGTTTATTGATTTTATTTTCATGATGTAACAGCGATTGACATTTTTTGTCAATGTCATACAATTAGTGTAAAGGTGATGTCATTGACGCGTTTAGCCGTCTTATCTAACTATCGAGTTCCATTCATGTCAAAGACCGTTTGACTGGGCTGTGTTCTAAGCTTACTGTCATAAACCTATCCCGACGTTGACCAGGCCCGAGAGATACAGACACCTGCAGTGTTGTTCAGAAATGTAGAGCAGCGCACTCAGAAATGCATTCATCAACTGGCTGAAATGCGACTGCGTGGTCCCAGTCTTCTCATACATGTAAGTCCACAACACACTTAGCTCTGGGTAGGAGCCTGTTGGGCGTGACACATCTAATGCCGACATTTACCTTCAGTATTGCCTCCCAATACCGTGTGGATGTTTGCAATTTTAGGACGCCCCCATCCCAACCATCACTGCCACCCACCCACTTCCTACCCTCCCCCCTCGTCCCTCCCTCCAACCCCCTCCCCCACCCCACCGCGCCAAAGAAGGAAGATACAAACATATGAAACACCCCTGGACAGACCCTAAAAGGGACGTCTCGCGGATCCCTTTCTTGCCCCTCTTTGACCCTCCCCCCATTCCTCCCTCCCACCTACAAAACACACACACACACACACACACACACACACACACACACACACACACACACACCACCACACATTTTTCTCCTTCCCTAATTCTCCCCCTTCTCTCCCCTCACGTACTTCCCCATCCTTCAAACATTAGCCTCTTATCTCCTTTACCCATCCACAAACCAACCCCACCGTCACCGCCACTACCACATACAGGGCTTGCACATATGACGATGATGATGGTGTTGGTGTGGTGTGGTGGTGGTGTTGGTGGTGGTGATTGTTCAACACAGCTGGACGACGGGTGACTGCTGGGTCGTGTCCTTCATGTGCACTTTCTGCATGAGTAGATCCCCACCAACCACCCCCTTCCCGACCTCGATCCTCCCGAAATCCTAACTCCCCCCCCCACCCCACCCCATCCCTACCCCGCCGCCCCCAACCCCACTCTCACATTCTCCCATTCAACACCTACCCAGCCCCTCCTCCCCCCCCCCCCCCCACCTTTTTCTCGTTTACTTCACGCTCGGAACCTGTGGAAGATAGGCAGAAGATCGATGTCTTTGTTGCGTAAACCCTAGACGGCTGTTGCCAATGGCTCGCTTCGCTTACCCCCCGTCTCGTTTGGTCCATTGTGGGAAAGGGCGAATGCAGGGTGAGGAAAATGTACGCAAGTAGGGTTTCGAAAAAATAAAACCAAGCCCGATAAAGTCCCATGTCACACCGGACGAGTCTCTCGCTCAAGCC
>CM031603.1:52481959-52491959 GCA_018398815.1 Conus ventricosus
GTTGTTTTATTGCCATTAAACGCATGTTAGATATCCAGACAACAAAAACTGGAATGAAATAGACTATACACTTCATTTACGCTCTTGGCTTTCGACATGTAATTCTAATGATCATCAAACTATAACCGCCTACTTGCCAAGTCCTCCTTCTTCCGCCCCCCCCCCCCCCCCCCCCCCCCCTCACCCCCCTTTTTTTTTTGAAGACACCTAAGCCATGTAAAAAGACTCTGTCCTATTGAAATATGTTGACCCGCTATCGTTTCACCGTGTCCCTTTCCAAAGCCAAGCCATCGAGGCAAAATGCGGGGTGTCGAGAAAGAACAGATGGTGGAAGACTCCACCTTGAAGGAGGCCCCTAAAGAAGTTATGGTTTGGGCGGGAAAACACCAAGGAACAATGAGCACGTGGAATGGGAGGAGTAGAGGGGCGTGCGCAGGGGACAGGGAGGGAGGGAGGGGAGATGGGGTGGGGTGGAGGAGAGGGAAGAGTGGATGGGAGAAGGCGGGGAGGGGGGTGGGGAGGGGAGGGAAGGGTTGGGGCATGGTAAAAAGCGGGGAGAAAAACATGGCTAAGAGGTTTCAAGAAAGACTGTACGAGATATGACTGATCGTCGCTCGCTTTTCTGTGTAATGATTTATTGGTCTGTTGTATGACACTTACATTTCATTTGATTTGTATTATCGCTTAACTGCAGTGTATTATGAACACATTATAAAATACTTACAGTTTCACTGCAATGTCGATGCCTCGTCCAGGCTACGAGATGTCTTGGATGATAATGACTGAAAGAAGAATAATGGAGGGGATGGTTGGAAGTGGAGGGGGGGGGGGGGGGGATGTACTACGGTTCACACATAATATATCTCCTCCTCCCTCCTCCTCCTCTACTACTACTACTACTAAATACATCAGATGATATTTTGGAACAACATTGAGATAAAAACTACTAGTACTACTTCTACTACCACTACTACTTCTACTATACTGCTGCTGCTGCTGCTACTACTACTACTATACTACTACTACTACTACTACTACTGCTGCTGCTGCTGCTGCTGCTGCTGCTGCTGCTTCTACAACTTCTACTACTACTGTTGTTGCTGCTGCTGCTGCTACGTCTACAACAACAACAACAATGCAGCAACTACTACTACTGCTACTGCTGCTGTGCTGCTGCTGCTTACTACTACTACACTACTTCTATTACTACTACTACTACCACTACCACTAGCAATACCATCACCACTACCGCCACTACTAATGCTGCTGCTGTGATTATTGTTACTGCCGCTGCCGCTGCTGTTGCTGCCACTGCTGCTGCTACATATCATAATGCTAATCAAGATGGTGCTAACTATGATAATGTTGAAAGTAGCAGTTGGCTTTGGTAAGTAGCAGGAACTTTTTTAAATTGTCACTTACATTGAAGATTTCAAGTCCCTACCCACTGGAGATTTACGTATAATACGATAGGGATTGGGATAACCATTCAGGTGAATGAGTTTAGGAGGCATATCAAGCACCACATATCTTACCACCAGAACAACAACAGGTTAATTAAGACGGGGCACCAAAAATAGCCACCTTTTTGTGTTCAGCGAGCATGAACCGAGCCCGCAACATTTGATTGCTGACTCGTTACTCTACCAGAGAGAGAGAGAGAGAGAGAGAGAGAGAGAGAGAGAGAGAGTTATGATGCATGTCATTTCAGTTATGACATTGTTCAAGTCTGTATAGATTCAAAACAATGCTGCTATCCCCCTTCCCCCATTTTTTTTTCTTTCCTTCTTCCGCTTCCTTCTCTCTTTGTTACTTTGTAGGATTGGGACAATACAAACCATTTACGCAGAGAGAGAGAGAGAGAGAGAGGAGAGAGAGGGGAGAGGAGAGAGAGAGAGAGAGAGAGAGAGAGATTTCTGGGTGTGTGTGTGTGTGTGTGTGTGTGTGTGTGTGTTTTGCTGTCTGAATTGACGATACTGCTGGTGGTGGGATTCGAAGGAAGGGGCAGCTCACTCATGCTGATTCGACGTCACACGAACATATTATTGTCGTCAGAATGGAGCTGATAGTAGGCCAAGTGATGTCTGATCTGACAGCCATCACTGAACACTACTAAAGTTACTCGGCAATCGTACCGTGTCTCCTCTTGTGGGTTGTCTCACGACTTATACCCTTACATCATTTATGTATCTGGACCACTAGCCCTATTTATCTTGCATGCATTATAGATGAAGAGGGTTTTAAACGGAAAGAAGCAGAATTAGAAATGAGATTGCACACACTAGTACCTTTTTGTTGTCAGTCTTTGTCTCTTTTTAATGACACGTGATCAAATATTCAAATCTTCCTTATGATTGGTAGGAGCATCGCCCGGCATTTACCTGGTGCAACAGTCAGGCCAGCAAACGACAGTTTAACAGCAGAACTGAGCGACCGCTCGGTACCAATCTCGGGGCAGTTGACAGAATTGGGCGACTGAATCAAGTAGCACGATGCATAATTACTGTAATACCCAATAAGAAACGCAGCTGGAAAACGCAAAGAGAAATTTGAAAGATATAATCTTTGATTCAGTTCTTGCGCCATTTGCATATAAACAAGAGAAGTGTTGTCTATCAGAACTAAAGATAAGAATACATAGTTTTCGAATGTAGTTACTCCATTGTGTTCTCGCCCACTTACGTAGCAACGGGGCACGGGGGTAGGGATGGGGGGTAAGGGGACGGCACCGACGCCCCGTCCTGAAAAAAAAAAAAACCGTGGGGGGGGGGGGGGGGGGGGGGGGGGAGGGAGGGAGGGAGTATTTTTTGCTGTCGAACCCCCAACCCTGCCATCGCTGATAAAGTGCCAGTCTAAACATATCCTCGTCTGTGTGGACAGGCTGCTCAAGCCGAACTGACAATGCCTGTCGCAACAGCAGAAAGGACAGGGCAAAGGTTCAAGTTTAGCAGTCCCCCCCCCCACCTCTTTGTCTCCATTTCATTGACTGGCGCTCTCCCTGACAACAAAAACTTACGTTCAACGACGACCCCAGGAGAGGCTCAAACACGACATGCTGCCCCATGTGCTTTGAAAATAACAGACAGTATCAACATGACGCAGATCGCCGTCTATGTGTGTTGTCAGTGTCAAGAGGTATTGTCAGACGGAGAGGGGATGGATGGGTGAGAGGCGGCAAGATAGCAGGAGAAGGTGGGGTCCTGAGTGCCGAGACCTTCCCTCATCCCTCCTCCCCCCCCCCCCCCCCCCCGCCCCTCGCTTTTCTTATCTTGAAGAGGAATAGATTTACATATATGTATTTTTAAGATATATTGGAAAAAGCTACAATAGAGTCTTTCAGAAGAGACCTCAACGCATCTTACATTATACATTACTTCAGTGTCTGGGGGCATTCGGAGCCCAGATCCTCTGACCAGCCCAGACTCACTGGGGTCCAAGTAGACCTCGGTCTAGTGTCAGTTAGGACACCCCGACCTCCGTCTAGTAGTATTTGAACAACACCTGTTTGGGCACTTTTTAATATTTCTGCCTTTTCTCACCTTAACATAAGAACTTTTGTTCCCCCTTTCTGTGGGGCCCTTATCTTTACACCCCACTTCCTCCTCAGCTCTCCCACCCCCGCTTTCTAATATACGCCTCCCTCCCTCTACCCCTCCCTTCCAAGTTTGAAAATCTTCCTACGCCAGTGCCCTCATGTTGCATTATTTATGCAACGACCTGTCATTGGTAGAGAAAATAACGTGTGTTCTCATTATCCGGGAAAAAAAAAAACCCCCCGTCGTTTTCGGTGTTCGCGGCAAACAACTTCGCCTACTTTAACGTAATGATATCCGTCCCATTCCAGAGACTCCGAGTGCCATGTCTGTATACCTACCACCTGCAGCCAGATGGCCGCTCGCGTGCCGCCAAGGTCACCGTGACAATGTGTGCGCGTGCCTGGGCAGACAGAGTGGTGGAGAAAAGGGGTGGGTGGGGAGGGGCGGGGTTTAGAAGGAAGTGGGAAGAGATAGGGAAGGAGACAACGGCCATTTTTCTGCTTCTCAATTCACATGTGGTGATACAATTCAGTAGCATATGTCCTAAATGGGGTTGCCATCATCAAATACTGCGGTCTTTCGGAAAACAAATGAGAGAAAAGCTTTCAATATCATTGCTCTCATCGACAAAACAAAGGAAGAGAGAGAGGAGAGAGAGAGAGAGAGAGAGAGAGAGGAGAGAGGAGAGGGGGGGGGGGGGGCATCATACTCCTCTCTCATTGTTCATCTATTTATTTTTTAAAACACTTTTCACCAAACGCTTGCCAGCTGTGAACTCTCTTTGTCTCTCTCTCTCTCTCTCTCTCTCTCTCTCTCTCTCTCTCTCTTCTCTCTCTCTCTCTCTCTCTCTCTGTCTCCTCTCTCTCTCTGTCTCCCCTCTCTCTCTCTCTCTCTCTCTCTCGTCTGTTCTCCTCTCCTCTCTGTCTCCCTTCTCTCTTCTCGTCTCTCTCTCATCTCTCTCTCTCTCCTCTCTTCTTCACGCTCGCAAGCTGTTCTGGCTCTTCCCTCTCAAGGTGAATTTTCATGTTGTGAGAATTGGCCGGAGAACCCACACGATAGCAAACTAATATGAAGGGCAAAAAGATGACCTTCCCCCTCATCCCCCTCAGTTCATATGGTCGACAAGCATAATTATGGTTATTTAGGTTTTTTCCACACCTTATTGTTTCAGCGGTTGCATTTTCATGGGTTGAATGTGGGCGTCGTGCTCCCTAGACCATGGTCAAGACAATATGGCTGTCAACTTTGCACATAATCGTCATTTGCCGTAAATGCTTGCGATATCGGAAGAGTTCACCAAGATTAATTGTGCCTTAATTCTCGCGGCTTCCCTTCCCCACTGCCCCTTTTAAATATGTTTCAAAGTGCTTAGATAGTGGAGAACAGGGGGGAGGGAGGGTGCGTTGAGTTTATAGGGACCTCATGAGGCGAATGGAAAAAAAAAAACCATGACAAAAAAGAAGTCCGTCGATCATTAATGCAGGGATTAAAGGGAGAGAAGGAGAAAGAATGTGGCTGATTGAAAACTATCCCATGAAAGTTAACAGTTACACACACACACTGCCTTAGTTGGCGAGAGAGAGAGAGAGAGAGAGAGAGAGAGAGAGAGAGAGAGAGAGAGAGAGAGAGGAGCGGGGTGGGGGGGGAGACAGGCAGGGAGAGGGGGGGAGAATAGGGTGAGAGAGAGAGAGAAGAGAGAGAGGAAGAGAGAGAGGAGAGAGAGAGGAGAGAGAGAGGAGAGAGAGAGAGAGAGAGAGAGAGAGAGAGAGAGAGAGAGAGAGAGAGAGAGAGAGAGAAGAGAAGAGAGAGAGACGACGGGGGTCGAAGGGGGCACTAACAGCAACATGAAGAACAGGAATAACAACGATAACAACAATAAGAGTAATTTAAAAAAAAAATCCAAAATTTTGTCGTCAAAGTTAATCAATCTTAAATCATAAAGAAGAATACACACGGCAAATAAATCGTTATAAGAATCAAGGCAGGCCAGCAACTCCTCCATTGATAAAACTGTTTTTGACATCGAATGTTTTAAGGAAGAAAAAAAAATGTCGTTGCAGAGGTAAGGGAGAAGGAAAATGGAAATGCAAAATAGGACGTCAACGTGGAAGTATTACACCCTTTCACTACAAGGGATCACCAAAGTCTGTTCAGAAAAACTGAACATTCTCACAGCCTGCGCGGAGCCAATTTGTGACAGGGACTCATCAGTTGAACCCAAATAACAAGAAATTGTAGAAAAATGGAATGTCGCCAAAGGACGACACCATTAAAGTTTGTTGCAGATTCGTTGTACGGATCCGGATATTGGGGCGAATCCAGGATCCATTCAGAAAAATAATTACAGCGCAAACACCACTGCACCGACTGCAATGAAACTTAGTCAAAAGATGGAACAGAGCCGAGGACAAATCCTGTACAATTTGGTGGGGATGGGTGATGGAAGCTTGGATCAAAAAGCCAATTTAGGATCCATGTAACCTTTGACAGGGATCAGAGCTCTCCGTGTGTCCTTCTAGCTGTCACTGTCAAACCTGTCAATTCTCGATATACAGTCCGATGTAACTTGACTATAAACAACATACATCGAATCGTATGTCTGTCAGCTCTTCAAATACTGTTCGAATAAACCCGGGGTATATGAACAACATGGAACTGAATTGAAGTATTCACAGAACATTTGTTTCTCGCCAAATCGGGACGAATCAGGGACATCGGCAGATGCATCTTCCTTCCTCCTTCTTCGCGGTCCTTCCACGGCCCATCTGGTCATTAAACCATCCCTGACGCACCCACACCCCGCGTCCATCCCACACCCCTACCCACCCCTTTCCCCACTTCGGCCCTCCTACCACCCACACACAATACAAACGTCTTCCCCGAAAGCTCCGCGTATGGACACCAACTGATCCGACGGTCGGCGAGGTCAGCGGTCCTTTTCAGGAGGTCGGACCCCAGGGTCAGCGGAGGTCAAGGGTTGGCGCGTGAGGTCAGAGGCAAAGGTCATGGCGCAACTGTGGAGTGACGGTGGCGTATGAATGGAGGTTTAGCAGGGTGTGAAAAGGGAGTCCGGTTGGAACCCATTCATTGGGCTTTATCGCCTGGTCCATCACTGCATGCGTAGTGTATGCTTTGCACATCTGCCGTTCTGAACCCGGTCTGACAGACGCCGACTTCTTGTTGAGTTACAAACCAGGTTTTACGTCGACACCAAGCTTGTCAGGTCTTCCTGTTGGTTTTGAGAAAGACGGAGACATCCCACTTGAAGGCTGGACCCAAACGACTGGAACATTAAGACGGTTGAAAGTAGAACGACCCGTGGTGTGGAGGTTTGGAGTGCGGGCAGCGAATCGTGGATTCGAATCTAAAGAGAGACATTTCTTTGTGGATTTTTTTTGGGGGTGGGTGGGGGTGGGAGATACTGGGATGGGGAGGTGTATGTGTATTGTGGGGGGGGGGGGGGGGGGGGGGGGGGAGTGTCGGCTGGCGCATGCGAAGTGTTGAGGATGGGACGGGCTCAGATGGGAATTTTGAAACCAAAACAACTGCGTTTTGTTCATGTATTGTATGCGTCTCTGAGCGTTGCTCAAATTTCCTACCCAGCACTGCAGGTGTCTGCGTTTCCCGGGTTTGGTTGTATGTGACGCCAGGAAAAAAACATGACGGAAGGAAGCATGGAATGCAGCTGTGCTGTGCGGTCTCAGACCAGAACGGAACCCCACAGCATCATCGTGATTATCGTCATCCACGATGAACGTATGTTTGTTTTTAATGGATCCATTGTTGTAGCCCTTTCTGTGCCGCGTTTGTACTGACTTCATTGTTTTGATCGCCTCTTCATGTTCACACGCGCAGTGGGGTTTTGTGAACATCATCGGTATCCACAGGCATGGTGGTACTCTCTAGGAGAGCGAGGAGGGAGGACTTAGAAGTGGGGGGGGGGGGGGGGGGCGGGGGGGGATGGGGTGAGGGGAGCCATTGAAGGCAAATGGAGAGGGGATGGAGCCACTCTGACGTTGGCTCCACGGATAAGCAGTTCATGTCGTCAGTAGTAGGGGCCCCAAGTAGGTGGCGTTTTTGTTTGTTGTTGGATTACAAGAGGCACCATTGAATGCCACTAAAGTGACTGAGAGACGGTGAAGAGTCTCCCTCTCTCTCTCTCTCTCTCTCTCTCTCTCTTCTCTGGTAGCTTTCCAGATGACGACCTCATATTGATTGCTCCCAGTGGACTACCGGGGATGGGACAGAACAAGGGTGTGGCTATGCAAGGAGGGATCACAATGAACAGCGAGGGAGTAAAGCCGCGTAGGTGGTGGGGGAGTGTGGTGGGGGTAGGGGTGGGTGGGTAGGGGGCGGGGGGGGGGGGGGGGGGGCTGGGGACAGGGAAGATGAAGCAGAAAGAAAAGTAATATCAAAGATCACATTGCAAGTACCAAATTGATTGATGTGTTCCTGAAGACTGACAGTGAATGGTGCGAAATTAGGCATCTTCCTTTCCAAGATTAAAAGTTGTGTGTGTGTGTGTGTGTGTGTGTGTGTGTGTGGTGTGTGTGTGTGTGTGTGTGTGTGTGTGTGTGTTTCAGATAAGGCTGAAGTTTCGGAACTTGATTCTTGATCTCGTATGCTTGTTGAAGGTGTCCGGTTTGCACGTAGGCTATACAACTTAATAGTGATTGTGGTGTGCCAAGCATGAATGTGAGTTGCAGATGAGCGAACATTTGCATAGATCACTGGTCGACTGTCTTCTGCGGAATATAGGCAGATAGGAACCTTAGGTAGTTGTCTTTGTCTTCAGCAATTTCTTTCTTTCTTTATATTTTATAGGATGGTGGTGGTAGGTGATCTTAAGTGTCGATTTTTTCAGGTTTTTAATTAGTTTTCGATTTGTGGGTTTTATTGCTGTTGTTGTGAAGTCTGTTTTAATGACAGTATTGTCAGAGCAGACCAGACAGAACACGCTTGCAAGGACCCAGGTCTGCATGAGGAAGTGTCTTATGCCAGAATACGTCATAAAAGACGCCGCAGATAAACGATGTTGCAGTTGACTGCACAAGGTGCTTTTCGACCTGGCAAAACATACGCTTGTTACAGCTTGGAAGCTGCAGCCTAGGGGGTCCCGAAAGAAGGATGAAATAAAGGAAATAAAAGAACTGAAACAGCAGATGACCATACACCCACGGAAAATGAAAAGTTCATCATGACAAAATCATGGTCCCTACCAATGTCAGCTCCTGGAATGTCTTGATTCAGCCTTACTGATGCCAGATCTGTTCTGGTTCTTCGCAACAATACAGTCTGTCAGCGATACGTTCAGGGAATGCCTTTGTTTATCGTCTTATACTTACTGAGAGTGCTGGCAAGAACCGAGCCATTATCATTAGCAAATTCCAGCAGGCGTAGTCCTCCGTCACTGATGATGATCTCATTACTGTAGGGGCCGCGGAAATGCCTCCAGCCTCCTTCGGCATCTGTATCAGCTTTGGTGTTCTGGTCACCTGAACGATGAGAATATTTCTCTTGTCAAGACTATTGATGGTCGTTTGAAGCTGAGAGTAGAATCTTTCAGTCTGGTCACCATCATAGCCTGTTGTGGGAGCAAGCTTTTGCACTATCCTGATGTGGAACGGTTTCGCTGGCAAGGGGATGGCCATGATTCTGCTGGAAACAGAGTGACTTCCCAGTACAGCCTTTTCAGGTCATTCGATATGTTGAATGGAAACATTTTTTTTTTTCACAGCTGACAGCTCACATGCTCAGAATGCGTCACGGTCCATGCATTGAGTTTCATTCTATGTATTTAAATATTAATGTACCCTGGTCCTGAAAATCGTCAGTCTCGGGCTGGTTTTTGTCATATAAATTAAAGTGACATTCAGTTAAGCACATTTCATTTGATGTCAAAAGTACAGACAATATACCTCTGAATGGCCGGTGCCAGACATGATAATGACATCACATTTACCATCATTACTTTCAAAATCTATAAATCTCTGTGCCATTTCAGAAACAAAAAAAAGAAAATCGTTATCATTTGCTCACACAGGCATACCCTGTGTTATTTCATTTACATCCGTGAGTCAGCAGCACATGCTGAGATCTATGTTGATATCAGGTCGCCACAAGGGCCCTCGGCAAATGAGACCTAGCTTGGTTGTTAGCTCATGTCAGTGGTGTTTGGGGGCGCTGTTGCACGAAGGGAGTAGGGGAGAGAAGGACGTGGGAGGAAGAGGTGGGGGTAGACAGGCGGATGGGGGGAGCAAGGGCATCGTGAGGGAGTGAGGGAAAGTGTGTTTTTCTGAGTACGAAGAAGGTTGGGCAGTGGGGACAGAAGCATTTATATATTACGAGAGTGAAACAACACTATTCAGTGTTTGACTTCCATTCTTTGTAGTACGAGTCACTGCCTCATCGATTTAGACTCGTAGTGTTTTGCTAACCCATGACACAGGTGGAAACATTAGATC
>CM031603.1:52494459-52499459 GCA_018398815.1 Conus ventricosus
TCTGGAGACAGATGCTTTGTTGTTAACGTAGCTCTGGAGACAGATGTTTCGTTGTTAACGTAGCTCTGGAGACAGTCTAAGAGATCTAAAAGAGGTGCATCATGCAGGATGGATGAAGAATGTATCCTGTAAATCAACCCTTTTGTGTTGTTGTACTCCCAGTTTTTATAGAACAGGGAGTACTTTAGAATGGGAACGAAGAAATGCTGTCTGTGTGTGTGTGTGTCTGTCCGTCCGTGGTCAAAATGTGTTTCCACTCGCTCCAGACAAAACTGCTGGACCGATCTTTCTGACAATTTGTAAATATGTTCATTATGGGTCACGGATGATGCCCGATGTTTTATTTTACCAGAATAGCGGTACTAACGGCTATAAATGATGATTTTGTGATGTACAGTTTAAGCAATAACGATTTATAAACTTAAGTGTAACCTAGCATTGTAAGCTCCTCGGTAGTATAATGGTTAGTATCCCCGCCTGTCACGCGGGCGACCGGGTTCATTTCATCGCCGAGGAGAGCAGCATTTTTTTTTCTTTTCTCTTACATACAAAATTTCTACCACCAAAAGGGGAGAAAGTGCTATAGTAACTGATTTATATATAGATACATATATATATATTTTTTTTTTTTTAACTACTTACTGGGAGTACGTTTATATGCTTTGCATCTTGTTTTTCCTTTCCACCCTCGTTCAATAACAAACATGCTTCGGATGGATCATACTCCACACCCATGCAAGGAACACAAGGCAACATGACCACGACGGTGGAACGTCAACTCAAACACTGGCAGGTAAGAATCTGCATCGTGGTTATCCAGCAACCAGACGCTGGCTTGGCACCATGTACCTCTCTATGACTCTCTCTCTCTCTCTCTCTCTCTCTCTCTCTCTCTCTCTCTGTCCAGTATTATTCTACATGGTACAGCGGAGAGTGGACAGCCCAAAGGCAGTGCGAAGAAACCTGGACGGACGTCATTAAGGACTGGACTGGTGCACACGACCGAAGAAAAACGGCCGTGGATATCACTCATTGATAGCGTCTGCCATGACAACCCTACTATGGGTCTCTGTCAGAACTTGTATCAAAAAGTAGAGTCATCATGGTCAATAAATACATAGACACATATCACCCTAACCCCCTGCCCACCCACCCTCCACCCCCCAAATAAAAAAAGGAAACAAACATACCTGTAAGCCACGGCTAAGATCAATCGTCTGGCTACACAAGAAAGTAATGTTCACTGGAAAGTGGCCAGAAATGTGAGAACACACAATAGAATGCATCCTGCAGTTTGTTCCTGTACATGGGCATAGACAGATGGAAAGAAGTAATACTGCATTTTGCTTTGTTAATATTTCCGCCTGTTGAGTCCCCATTCTGAAACCAGTTACCGAGGAATTCATCTACAGGGTTTCCACAGGAAGCCCCTGCTAAAAACAAAAAGCAACTCAAGATAACCTGACATTCAAAGACAGTTTCTTTCAGTGAAATATTAAGGTCGGGTTCGCATACAAAAATGAATGCTCTATTTTATGTTTATTTGGCATTCATAAAAGCCTTAAGATGTTTATTAATTAGATTGATTCTGATCTTTGACGGAAAGAACACACAACAGAAAGAAATCATGACCGTGGGCTAGAGAGCGGTAGTACTACATGCGTAAAGCGATTCTAGCGAGTTACACCTTGGATTCTAGTTGTAGGGAACGGAAGAGTTATTCCCCATATACTTTCTTTTTTTTTAAACAGGATATAGAACTACGAAATATCAACGTCAACATCACTTGCACTTTTAAATTCCATGAAAATATATAACTTCTTAGATAGTTATCAATCCGTAAATAGTAATTTGACAGTGTTCATGCTAAGCGGGAAGTCTGCTGAACGGATCCTGGATCGGCCGACTGATCCGGATTCGCAAGATAGATCCATACCAAAATTGAACATGTCTCATGGGGTCATATCTAATGTTTCCGCCAAAGTTGGTTGAAATGGGTTCTGTAGCTTTTGTGTAATTTACTAAGGATCAAGCTGACAAACAAAAATAAACCAACGGACACGCATGAAAACATTCTTCTTTGTGGAGGTTAAAAAACACTTAGAACACAGCTTACACCTTTGAGAAATACAAAAACTAAAATCGGGCGAAATTGAATGAATAATCACAGTCCATGACATAAAAAAGATAACAAGCGAATCAAAATAAAAAAAACAAACATGAAACATGACGATGTTGATTTAATAAAGAACAAGTAGGACAAAAAAGACAGGAAGAAAGAAAGAAAAAGAAAGAAGAAGAAAGAACGAACGAAAGAACGAAAAAGAAAGAAAAAGAACAATGAAAGAAAGAAAGAAAGAAAAAGAAAGAAAGAAAAAGAAAGAACAATAAGAAAGAAAGAAAGAAAGAAAAGAAAGAAAGAAAGAAAGAAAGAAAGGAAAGAAAAGAAAGAAATAAAGAAAAGAAAAAGAAAAGAAAAAAAAGAAGAAAGAAAGAAAGAAAAAGAAAGAAAGAAAGAAAGAAAAAAGAAAGAAAAAAAGACAAGAAATGAAAAATAAGAAGAAAAAAGAAAATAAGAACACAAGAAAGAAAGAACAATAAAGAAAGAAAGAAAGAAAGAAAGAAACTAGAAAGATAATTAGAACAAACAGAAGACAACAAAGAAAGGAAAAGAGAAAGAAAGCTAACGAAAGAAAGCAAAGAAAGCGAAGACTCATTCTAAAGAAAGATAAAAAGAAATCAACGAGAGAAATGTAGAAGAAAGCAATAACGAAGACATGGCAAAGAAAGAACGATAAGAAAGAAAAAAAGAAAAATAGAAACAAAAAGAAAGAAGGAATAGGAAAGAAAGTAAAGAATAGAAGAAGAGAAGAATGGAAGAAAGAAAGAAAAAGAAGAGAAAAGATTAAAAAAAAAGAAAACGAAAGATCAAAGAAAGAACAAGAAAGAACACATAGAAAGAGAAAAGAAAGAGAAGAAAGAAAGAAAGACAAGTAAAGAACGAAGAAAAGGAACAGAAAGAACAAGGAAAAAAAGAAAAAAAAAAATAAAGACAAGCAAAAGAAAATGATAAGGAGAGAAAGAAAGAAATAGAATCAATGAAAATCGAAAACAGAACAAGCAAAAAAGGAAATAAAAACAATATGATCAACAACGTATGACAAACTTATAAGGAGTAAAATAAAAATCCAATCCAATTTACACATATCCAACCAAACAAGCAACAACAACAATAACAACAACAAAACCACAGATCACAAACCTAGGAAAATCATACATTTTTCAGACTCGACCCATCGTCTCCCACCACCTCTATCCAGGGGGGCCCAAAGTGCGTCAAAGACCTTCACCTTCACACGAGAAGCAAGGACCTGGCAGTGATCCTTCCTCATTTTCCTTTCAAAGAAGAGTGTCTAAAAAGGAGAGTCACTCGCCCGGCTCCGCCATTTCGTTCTGCTCCACGTTACCCTCAACTCCGCTCTCCCTCTTCCGCGTTCACTCCGGAGCATCGTCAACTGCAACTAAAACAGCCATCAAAAATTCATCGTCACATCACTCACACAAAAAAAGATATGCGGCATTTTACGGCCAACAGTGACTCGGTGAGACTCTGGCTGCGGAGCAGTCAATTGTGAAGACATGAATCCAGCTTTGAATAATGCAAGTTGAGGAACGAGATGTTAAAAAAAAAACATTCCACCCCCAACCCTGCATCACCACCACCACCACCTCCACACCACCACCACTCCACCACCAGTCCGGAAGAACAGGTACGACAAGCAGAAACGGGTTCTTTTCCCGGGTTTGTGCCATTGTCGGCTGAGCATGCGGAACACCGGAGCGGTGACAATGGCGTTTTTTTTTTTTTTTTTTTTAAACAGATCAGCATACAACGTCTGGAATCAGGGCACATCTTTGTGCAGCGACATTTCACTGATGGGAGATCGTGAAAGATTAATGCGGTAATTGTGTGACTTTTCTTCCTCTGGCAGAATGGAAGTTTATGACGAGTCTTCCCCCTGGGACGGTTTTAGTGGCTCTTTGACTACCGGTTTGCAGGTCCGGGCTTTGCAAAAGACTGGAGGAATTATTGATGATGTGCATGTGTTGTGACGCTGTGGCGCTGTGTCGCTGAAATTCCTCGAAGCGTAAAAGAACAAAACTTTAGACTGAGGTTCGGAGCTTAGGGGACAGAGGGAGGGAGGTACAGAGGAGAGGAATGGAGAAGAGGAGGAGGAGGAGGAGAGCGAGAGAGAGAGAGAGAGAGAGAGAGAGGAGAGAGAGAGAGAGAGAGAGAGGAGAGAGAAGAGAGAGAGGGGAGGGAGATACGCGTAGTAGAGGAGCAGTGACGGAGGAGACAGGCAGGAGGGTTGGCGGAAACGGTGTAGACAGAGACAGAGAGAGAGGAGAGCAGAGGAGAGAGGAGAGAGAGTGAGAGAGAGAGAGAGAGAGAGAGAGAGAGAAAGAGAGAGACACAGAGAGAGAGAGAGACAGAGAGACAGAGAGAGAGAGAGAAAGAGGGAGAAAGAGAGAGAGAGACAGAGAGAGAGAGAGAGAGAGAGAGAGAAACAGAGAGAGAGAGACACACAGAGAGAGAGATAAGAGAGACAGAGAGAGGAGAACAGAGAGAGAGAGAGAGAGAAGAGGAGAGACAGAGAGAGAGAGAGAGACAGAGAGAGAGACAGAGACACAGAGAGAGAGAGAGAGAGAGAGAGAGGGTGGGGTGGGGGTGGGGGTGGACGCATGGGAGAAGGGGTGGTGGTTGGGAGACAGGAAGAAGCGTGGGCGAATGGGGTAAGGACACACGTACGTAGCCTACATACATACATACATACATACATACATACATACATACATACATACATACATACAATACAGAGAGAGAGAGAGGGACGCGTGAGGAAGTGGTGAAGGAGAGACAGGTAGGGAGGGTGGGCAAATGGGCTAAGAGGAGAGAGAGAGAGAAGAGAGAGGAGAAGTGAGAGAGAGAGAGAGAGAGA
>CM031603.1:52504459-52514459 GCA_018398815.1 Conus ventricosus
CACACACACACACACACACACACACACACACACACACACACACACAACTTTCTTAATCACGAAAGAGGAGATTGTTTTACACCGTGCCTTTGCTGCGTGGCTTTTATTCCAGCCTGACGTTACACGTTGATTCGATGTTTCACTCCTTTCTTGTTTATTTTTTGTTTTTATGACAACGATTTGTGTATAGGGTGGATCTCAACGTGGGCGCAACCTGCTGGCCATATGTAATCGGTACCTCGACCGCGACGAACTATTCAGAACGCAGGCTCCTATCAGGCAAAATGCTATCATCAGTAACTACGGAAAGAGTAAAAAAGAATGATGGAAGGAGAGCCAGAATATCAGTTATTTAGTGGACCAGGGAGAGGACAGTTCTCTATTTGTAGCGTATGGAAAAGGGTAAAAAAAAATCTTCTTCTTCGTTCACTCAGACAGGAACCCCAGAGGCACTGACGACGGCTGCTGCACGGCGGAGGCCCCCAGTGATCCATAAAGCTTTTCCCTCATCGGTGTGTTGGCAGGCCAGGTCTCTGCCCTTAGCTTTTCATGTGTGGGACAGTCCTGCAGGAAGTGTTCCACTGTCATTGGGGCTGTACCGTATGGGCAACCTGAAGATTCGCCAATGTGGAATTTTGTGAACATGTGATGTCTCATTTCTATTGCCCTGCCCTCAGTCCCACAATGCTCACTTGGTCTGATCTGGGCAGCAGGCTGTGTGCATCCTTGTTGAAATCTGGGTGCTGTTCAAGCCATCTTCTCGTATGCTTCTCCTTGATAATGCTTTTGATTTCTTCAAAGGTGACTTCCTGCTCCAGTTGGAGCTCTTTCCTTTGCCAGTGGGTCAGCTTCCCCATTATATTGAAGTGTGACGGAATCCACTGGACGACAGCATTCACAGTGGACTGCTGTAGAATGGTCAGAGTAGAGACAAAGGAGTGGAGTTCCTTGTTTCGATGATTTTTTTTTACAGCCTGCAGTTGTGAGACAGGATATTCGTTTCCAGCTAAACTCTTCATCGATGTAGCTGTTGAGACAGGGTGGAAAACATTCAGCTGATGAACTTCTCCTTACGGGTAGGAAGGCGTGGACACTGAAGAGAAGTAGGTGAATACAGTTTGAAGCTGAAAAAGAGAATAGAGTGTAGGGGAGAGAAGTAGTTGAATTCAGTTTGAAGCTGAAAAAGAGAATACAGTGTAGGGGAGAGAAGTAGTTGAATTCAGTTTGAGGCTGAAAAAGAGAATAGAGTGTAGGGGAGAGAAGTAGTTGAATTCAGTTTGAGGCTGAAAAGAGAATAGAGTGTAGGGAAGAGAAGTAGTTGAATTCAGTTTGAGGCTGAAAAAGAGAATAGAGTGTAGGGGAGAGAAGTAGTTGAATTCAGTTTGAGGCTGAAAAAGAGAATAGAGTGTAGGGGAGAGAAGTAGTTGAATTCAGTTTGAGGCTGAAAAAGAGAATAGAGTGTAGGGGAGAGAAGTAAGTGAATTCAGTTTGAGGCTGAAAAAGAGAATAGAGTGTAGGGGAGAGAAGTAGTGAATTCAGTTTGAGGCTGAAAAAGAGAATAGAGTGTAGGGGAGCGAAGTAGGTGAATTCAGTTTGAGGCTGAAAAAGAGAATAGAGTGTAGGGGAGAGAAGTAGTTGAATTCAGTTTGAGGCTGAAAAAGAGAATAGAGTGTAGGGGAGAGAAGTAGTTGAATTCAGTTTGAGGCTGAAAAAGAGAATAGAGTGTAGGGGAGAGAAGTAGGTGAATTCAGTTTGAGGCTGAAAAAGAGAATAGAGTGTAGGGGAGCGAAGTAGGTGAATTCAGTTTGAGGCTGAAAAAGAGAATAGAGTGTAGGGGAGGAAGTAGGTGAATTCAGTTTGAGGCTGAAAAAGAGAATAGAGTGTAGGGGAGAGAAGTAGGTGAAATCAGTTTGAGGCTGAAAAGAGAATAGAGTGTAGGGGAGAGAAGTAGTTGAATTCAGTTTGAGGCTGAAAAGAGAATAGAGTGTAGGGGAGAGAAGTAGTCGAATTCAGTTTGAGGCCGAAAAGAGAATAGAGTGTAGGGGAGAGAAGTAGTTGAATTCAGTTTGAGGCTGAAAAAGGGAATAGAGTGTAGGGGAGAGAAGTAGTTGAATTCAGTTTGAGGCTGAAAAGAGAATAGAGCGTAGGGGAGATAAGTAGTTGAATTCAGTTTGAGGCTGAAAAAGAGAATACAATGTAGGGGAGACAAGTAGTTGAATTTAGTTTGAGACTGAAGAAGGGAATAGAGTGTAGGGGGAGAAGTAATTGAATTAGTTTGAGGCTGAAAAAGAGAAAAAGCGTAGGGGAGAGAAGTAATTGAATTAAGTTTGAGGCTGAAAAAGAGAAAGAGTGTAGGGGAGAGAAGTAGTTGAATTCAGTTTGAGGCTGAAAAAGAGAATAGAGTGTAGGGGAGAGAAGTAGTTGAATTTAGTTTGAGACTGAAGAAGGGAATAGAGTGTAGGGAGAGAAGTAGTTGAATTCAGTTTGAGGCTGAAAAAGAGAATAGAGTGTAGGGGAGAGAAGAAGTTGAATTAGTTTGAGGCTGAAAAGAGAATAGAGTGTAGGGGAGAGAAGTAGTTGAATTTCAGTTTGAGCTGAAAAGGAATAGAGTGTAGGGGAGAGAAGAGTTGAATTCAGTTTGAGGCTGAAAAAGAGAATAGAGTGTAGGGGAGAGAAGAGTGAATTCAGTTTGAGGCTGAAAAGAGAATAGAGCGTGGGAGAGAAGTAGGTGAAGTGAGGCTGAAGAGCAGAAGGTGTGGAGGGGGGGGGGGGGGAGGGGGAGAAGGAGGTGAACTCAATTTGAGGCTGAAAAAGAGGGGAAGGCATGGGGGTGAAGCCTCAACTTCCATTTCCTAATGATCCTCTTCCACCTCCTCGGCTCTGCGGTCCCACTTTCCTTGATAACGTAATCAGGTTCATCCTTTGAGCGTCATCATCGGTCATTATCATTGTCGTCACGGTCCTCACTGCTGTCATCATCATGATCATCCAACATCCTTAACATAAGTCCACGCGGATCTTCCTGAACAAATCAAACCTTCTCATCGAGACCACCAGCTTCTCGATGCTTTATCAAGAACAGGCGACAGAATCGTCTCGATCCTGTTTTCTGGGTCACGGGGCACACACACACCGCACGTGACAACACGTGACCAAGTTCGCAGTCGCCATCTTGTTGGTGGCTCCGCCTCATCGGTTGTAAGCCCTCGGCAGTCGCCTGGATGGATTTCCATAAATACTGATTAATTGGTTACACGAGGGGGGCGAACTTGCCAACCTCGCTCTCAACCCTCCTGTATCGATGACGCGTGCGGTAATTAAGATGATTAGACATTAAAGCCGAGCTTGGTGATTGCCTCTGAACATTAAAAGCCGCCTCCTTGGATTGGCTGGCACTGGCAGGCTGTAGCGGCGCGCGCGGGTCACGTGCGGGTCATGGAAAGGGGCGATTTGATTGGCTGAAACCTGTCAGAAACGTCAGGGAGTGCGAGAAAGTGAGAGATACAGATGAAAAACGGAGCGCGTGTCAAGTTGTGGCGGGGAGGAGTGCCGAACGAAGCTTTTAACCTATCGCCACTTCCAGCTTCAGACATCAGGGGGTGCTTAATGTGTCTTTCATACGAGAGTGGGAGGGATGGCTGGGAAATGTGTGTGCCCTCTTCCCCCCTTTGCCCCCTCCCTCTCACAGTCTCTCTCCTCTTCCTCCTCCTTACCCCCAAACTCTCTGAAAGAACTTTCAAATAAAAAGGACGCAGAAAAAAAAAAGAGAAAAGAAATTCAGGCGATGGGCGTTTCTTCAGTGTGCAAGTTACCGACCTCCACCCCTAACCCCCATCTCTCTTTCTGTCTCTCTGTCTCTGCCTGTCTTTCTGACTGTCCGTCTGTTTCTCTGTCTGTCTCTGTCTTTGTCTCTGTCTCTCTCTGTCTCTCTGCCTCTCTCCTCTCTCTGCCTCTCTCTCTCTCTCTCTCTCTCTCTCTCTCTCTCTCTCTCTCTCTCTTCGGTAAAAGGAAAAATAAAATAAACAAGAACCCTCCCCTTCCCTTTACCCCCCCCCCCCCCCCCCCCCCCCCCCCCCCACCACACACACATTACAGCCAGCAAGTTAAACATTGGCAAGACTGACTTTTTTTTTCCTTTAATCATCGCAGGCATTAGCAACTATTTAGTACCACTAATTGGCTGTTTTATTGATTCTAGTGCTACTGCTACGGCTTCTTCTGTTGACTCATGCTGCTGATATTGCTGTTACTGCTCCTCCTGTTGCCGCTGCTGCTACTGCTACTGCTACTGCTACTACTACTACTAATACGACTATGACTACGACTACGACTACTACTTCTACAGTTGCTACTGCTGCTGCTGCTTCCATGGCTACTAGAAGAAGATTAACTGGTTGCCCAGTGAAAAACGGTCTCTCGAAAACGGATCGGTCTCAGGTCTGCGGTTCGAGTGTCCCGATGCAATACATACAATTCAGCAGAATATAGTACAGGCCAGTACAATGCAGTTTGATACTACTGTTTATCACCCACACTTTGTGGTTAAGCAGTCAATTCCGGATTTTCACCAAAAGCAGGGATTAAGAAGAACCCACAGACCAATGGGGCAGGATTTGAAAACGAACAGGAGAAGCTCAGCCAAGTGTTCTTGTCACTGTCCTAAATATTGTGTGTTTTCACCTGAAGAAGACCCAAGAGGTCGAAATGCATTGTGTCTGTCCTGTACTCTGTTTGTCTGTGTCCTTGGCGGTACGTAACCCCTCTCTTTTCAAGTTTTGCTTCATTTTCCGCCTTCAGTCATTGTTTTGAAGCTTCAATGGGGCAGGAATAAATTAGTTGTAAGGGCACCTGACTCGTGCTCCTGGTGATGCTGGGGTGGCGGATTTGAAATTCCGTCGAGCCATTGCAGTACAGAGGGATTTCTCTCTTGGAGTCAACTTGGAATCGGGCTTCATTTCCTGAAAGGTCCTTGGAATGAGACTGTAAATTGCGATTCTGTGCGTGAATGCATGCATAAATCTTGCATGCACGTCAAATCCTATCACCAACTATCGGAAGAGGAGGTCAGTTTGCCGTTGGCATGGATGGCTCGATCAGAGAAACCGAAAGAATGAGTGAAAAACTGGGTGACTGATATTCGACTGAATTACACGGGATACGACTGAGAGTGGCGCCTGGGGGCACCCCTTCTGTCGACTCCACCTGGGCAGGCAGCCGGTTGTGGAAATGAAAATGTGGATAGGCGCTGTATAAGTACTCCCATCAACAACAACAACAACAGCCACATTATCATCATTATCATCGTCGTCATCAACAAAACAACAACAACAGTGATAATGATGATAATGATAAAATAATGATAATGATAATCATAATGATAATAATCACAATAACAATAATATTAATAAGGATAACAACAACAACAACAATTATGATGATGGTGAAGATAATGATGATGGTGTTGGTGATGATGATGATGACGATGATGATGATAACAATTATAACAACAACAACAACAGCAACAACAATCATAATCATAAATGGTTAGGGCTTTCGGCTGCTGAGTTGAAGGCCGAAAATTCGAACTAGTCGTAGACTTAGATGTCAACGTGCTGACAACCCTTTCCATTTCTCCAGCAGTCAATGGGTTCCTGTTTCAGTTGAGGGAAAAAATTAAGGCAACGGAAGGATAGGTTTTGGTTCCGTCATCCTTCATGGAGTGCTGGACATGGTTAACCTTTAACACTTCACTGCCCCGAGGGCCCATCAGCTACGGGATTTGAACTTTTGAATCTTTTAACCACCGTCAGTACCCACCTGACAGCTGACGGCGCGTGTACGTTTCGCCTACGCGTATTTTACCTACCCTTTGTTCTACAAAACTTGCTCCCTCCTCTTCTGAGATAGTGATCACTTCAGAAAAAATTGTTTTCGCCTAAGCAGTCATCTTCCTTTCGCAACAGGTTAAGCAACGGAAAGAAGATCAATTAAAGATTGTAACAAGGTGCAAGCGAAACGTACGTTCATACCTGTGTATCGGCGGGGAAATTCACGTCGACAGAATGCGCGTAGCGAAACAAGTGTAGGCGAAAATTGCTTAGCGTAACGTGGTAGATCGTAGCTAGAGACTCACAGCACAATACAGCACAGTGCAGTACAGTACAGTACAATACAGTACAGTATACTACGGTACAGAACAGTACAGTACACTACACCACACTACACTAGTTCCCTTTGCCACTGATACTGTTATAGATCACCTTCTGGATAAGTCATCGGTTCATTCAGCATTAAACATAGACACCCACTTTAGGTGCTATAAGATCGAGTAAGTAGCCATTCCAGAAGACTAAGAGAGAAGAAAGAGAGGGTATATACGGAGACGTGGGGACGGGGGGAGGGGACGGCTGTAGGGGCCTTGGGAAAAAAAAAGAAGATGGGCAAAGGAGGAGAGGAGAGGAGAGAGAGAGAGAGAGAGGAGAGAGAGAGAGAGAGAGAGAGAGAGAGAGAGAGAGAGAGAGAGAGAGAAAAGACAGAGAAGAGAGAGAGAGAGAAGAAGAAGAAGAGCAGACAGAGAGAGAGACCAGGACAGACAGACGCACAAACCTCTGAGACGAAGACATACAAGACGACAAACAGGACGGGCGAGTCAGAGCCGGGACTGAAAACACTGCACTTTACTTGAGAAGTACTATTATCACGCACGAACCTCGACTGGCACCTGGAATCAGCTTTAGTAGGACCAATTAACACCCAACATTCTGGTCCATCCCTATGGACCCCATATTTTATGCACACGCCTGCGATTGGTTGGCGGAATCAAGACATGCCGCGTGCGCCTCACGCACGTAAAAAAAAAAAAAAAAAAAAAGCTCCTTAGTGCTCTCCCGTGGCGGCGATCCGATCGCTCTTCTGTGGTGGAGGTGAGAAGAAGGGATGGCGGCGTTAAATGTACCTCTCGCAGAGTAGAAAGGAGCAGGTTACACTCACTTTTTTTATATATTCCATGTTCTGGGGATTGATTCTTCTTCGAGTTCGAGTGCCGTTGGTGGAGTCTCAGCATAAAACAGTCCCCAGTTTGGTTTCAGATCTCACGATCTCAACGAATTGTCGGGGTTGTGTGTGTGTGGGGGGGGGGGGGGGTATCAGTGTGGTGTTAGATAATGCCCCTGTCCCTTCCCTGCTGGGGTGCTTAACCACGTCCACTGTATCAGCTAACTATAGTGAGTGATGGTGTACGTTAAACCGGAACGTAATTGAAAACAAAAAAAGATCCAGTGATTTACTCTCTCTCTCTCTCTCTCTCTCTCTCTCTCTCTCTCTCTAACTCATTTCTCTACCTTTCACACACACACACACACACACACACACACACACACACAACACACACACACACACACACACAACGCACGCACACACACACACACACACACACACACACAACACACACACACACACACACACACACCACACACACACACACACACACACACACACACACACACCACACACACACACACACACACAACACACACGCGCACGCGCGCGAACTACATGAGATAGTAGATAGATAGATAGCTAGATACATAATAGATACATAATAGCATTATGTATGTATGTACGCTCAGATACTCGCACAATACACACACAGACACACACTCACAACACACACACACACACACACACACACCACACACACACACACACACACACACACACACACCACAGTGTAAGGCATTTGTCCAATTCGTTATTCTTCTTCCCAAAGAACATTAAAGGAAAAAAAACGGCCTTCCCAAATTCAGTGATTGCGTCCCTTTGGAGACGCCCTAGGGACCTCTTCGGTGATAGAGGTGAGAAACGGCTGGAGCTCGAGGCTAAAAAGAAAATGGCGGCTCTGGTGAAGAAGCTGAGAAAGAGGAGGAGGAACAGGAAGAGGTAGAGGAGGAGGAGGAGGAGGAGGAGGAAGAGGAGGAGGAGGAGAGGAGGAGGAAAGGAGGAGGGGCTAGCTCGCCACAAGAGCTCATCTAGTGTTACGTATTAACGCAATTGGGATGAAATGCTGGATTGGCCGTATCAATGTTTGGTCCCACGAGGACCGCCCCCGCCCTGACCCCCTACCCCACGGTTGGCGGTGGGCGAATTACATATGGCACGGGACGCCCCTGGGGGGACGTTCCTTTTCGGGGAGCTAATCTGCCGCTGTCTCCTCGTCGCCCGACAGAGGTCAGGGGAGGTCAAAGCCGTTGGTGATGAGTCTTCGACCAGTTGCCTCCTCTCATTCCTGTGTTGGCGGCCATTTTGTTTTGTCTTTTTTTTTTTTCCCCGGGAGTTTTCGTCCTAAGTCTGGAGGAGTGTGCGAAATGTGGTGGTGGTGGTGGTGGTGATTTTTTTTTTTTTTTCCCGATCAGTTTCCTCGATATGAGCGATTTTTGTCGTCTGTCTGTCTGGCTGGCTGGCTGTGTGTCTGTTGGTCTTGTGTGGTCTTGTCTGTCTGTCTGTTTTTGTCTTGACTGTCTATCGTCTGTCTTCTGTCTGTCTGTCTGCTGTCTGTCTGTCAATCTGTCATATCTGGCATACCTGTCAGAGAGAGAGAGAGAGAGAGAGAGAGAGAGAGAGAGAGAGAGAGAGAGAGAGAGAAATGCGTGGGTGATTATTTGTTTTTAAGTTTTGTTTGTGAGTCTTATCTTTTTTGTGACACAGCTTAGCCAACCCCTATACCCTTTCCCGCTTCAAACTCCCCTTTCCCCACCCACCCCTCTTTTCCTTCTTCTACACCCACGAAAGTGAGACCAAAAGAAGAAAGAAAGAAAGAGAAAGAAAGAAAGAAAGAAAGAAAGAAATCCAAAATCGTAATGAAAGTAAAGAAAAAAAAGAAAAGAAAGAAACACGATTGAATGAAAACTCAGGGAAGCCGAGGAGGGAGAAGAAGGAAAAACAAAAAAAAAGCAGGAGATGGAAGAGTAAGTAAAGAAAATGAACGTGGAGGAGGAGAACGTGGAGGAGGAGAAGGAGGAACAAAAGGAGGACGGCAATGTGGAGGAGGTGTAAAAGAAGAATTAGAGAAAGAAAAAGAAGAGAAAGGAAGGAAGAGAGAGAGAGAGAGAGAGAGAGAGAGAGAGAGAGAGAGAGAGAGAGAGAGAGAGAGGGAGAGAGAGAGAGAGAGTCAGGAGGGCAAGCAGGAAGATGAGGATAAGAAGAAAAAGAAGAAGACAAATAAGGAGGAGGAGGAGCAGGGGATGGAACAGGAGAAGGAGGAGGAGGAGGAGGAGGAAGAGGAAAGATATACAAACAATGTAGAAGTTAAGAAAGAAAGAAAGCGGGGAGAAGGAGAAGGAGGAGGAGGAGGAGAAGAAGAAGAAGAAGAAGAAGAAGAAGAAGAAGAAGAAGAAGAAGGAAGAAGGAGAAGGAGAAGAGGAAGAAGAGAAGAGAAGAAGAAGAAGAGAAGAAGAAGAAGGAAGGAGAGGAGGAGGAGGAGGAGGAGGAGGAGGAGGAGGAGGAAGGAGGAAGAAGAAGAAGAAGAGAAGAAGAAGAAGAAGAAGAAGAAGAAGAAGAAGAAGAAGAAGAAGAAGAAGAAGAAGAAGAAGAAGAAGAAGAAGAAGTAGAAAGAAAAAAAGAAGAAGAAGAAGAAAGAAGAAGAAGAAGAAGAAGAAGAAGAAGAAGAAGAAGAAGAAGAGAGAAGAAAGAAGAAGAAAGAAGAAGAGGAGGAGGAGGAGGAGGCAGAGAGGAGGAGTGGAAGAAGAAGAAGGAGAAGAGGAGGAAGAGGAAAGAGGTGAAGGGGAAGAAGAGGAGGAGCAGGAGGAGAAGGAGAAGGAGGAGACAGAAAGAAAAGAAGGAAAGGAAGAGGTGCAATGTACAGATAAACAAGGAGCAACAGTGACGAAAAAACAACAAACAAACAAACAAACAAACAATCGAACAAACAAACAAACAAAAACAAAACAAAAAAAGAAAAAAAAGAAAAAAGAGAGACAGACAGAAAGAAAATACCCTGACCCGG
>CM031603.1:52521959-52531959 GCA_018398815.1 Conus ventricosus
ACACGTACCCTACTTGTTTACTGTTTCTTGTTTATGCTCCCTGCCTCACTTCATTTTCAATATCGTTTTGATTAAATCGAGGTTATTTGTATTTTGTTTCTGTCCGTCTTTGTGTTTGTCTTTTTATCTCCCTTGCATCTTTGGGTGGATCCTCAGGCGTAGGCTCAGAGATTGTTGGCCTGCACTTGTTTTTCCCCCACTATTAGATTGTTCGTCTTTGTATTTGTCTGACTTTATTCAAGTTTTAAAGGCTGTGCCAGTCTTGAATAAGAGTTACTCTGTGTTAGGTTTCCTTATGGGAGCAAGACATACCCTACTTGTTTACTGTTTCTTGAAGAAGAGAGATAAGTAATGCACTACAGGAAAAAAAATGAACCCAATAAATTCAAAAACGGAAATGAAAATGATAAACTAAAGACATGTATAGAGACAGAAACACCAATGCACCACAGTTGCTTAAAGAGACGCTGGAAAAATATGCACTATTGACATTTAGAAATATAAGGGAAAATGTTAATTTCAAATGTGTGAAGGAACAGGAAAATGTATGCGCCACTTACATGTAAAGAGACATGGAACAAGACACGCTGCAGACGTGTAAAAAAACACTCGAACAGTGACACACTAGAGGACACATCATTAAACGTGAACAGTGGCACGCCACAGAAGCGTAAAGAGACACTAACATTAACTCATGACAGACGTGTACTGAGACATGAATTGTGACACAATGCAAAAGTGTAAAAAGATGTATACACTACAAGCGAACGGTGTTTAAAAACGACACAAAAAGCGTTAGCACTCAACACACACACACACACACACACACACACACACACACACACCACACACACACACACAACACACACACTGTCACGGTCAAAATTCAACACAACCAAAGTGTGGTCCGTCGCCGGCCACTTCAATGGACATAAGCCCCAAACGCAGACATCTTGGCGCCACGAAGAGGGCCCTCCATGCGTCTCATCTGGCCAATTTAAGCACAGCAGGAGACAGCAGACAGTCTGAGTGGCTGGACCGACAGGTCTCGGTAGGTTTGGTCAGACGTCGTGGCGCCTACCCAGACTCATCTAGCCAATTTAGAGTGACCAGTGTCCACGAGTTAAGCCACACGGCGCCAGTTAAGTAGGAAAGGGGGGAAGGTAGTGTGTGGTGGGGGTGGAAATCTAGCTAATCAATTAAATGACCAATTGACCCCCACAGAGAGTAAGGCGTGTAGGCGTGACTGTCATGATTTGAATATCCAATGGAATTAGCGGGAGATAACTTCGGGTATCAGGGGTAAAAATACTGACCAATGGTACTCGCCCTTTTTGGACAGATCGGAACGGAATAAGAAGGATGTGAGAGTGAGAGAACGGGAGAACGAGGGGGAGAACGAACAGAGAGACAGAGAGAGAGAGGTCTGAGTGTAATCTCTGAGGAGAGAAGAGCAGAGAGATGAGGGGAGGAGAGGAGAGAACCAAGTGGGGGCATTTAGCACGAGATAGTCTGCAGAGGAAGGACTTAGGAGAGATGTGGAGAGAGTTGCTAACTAATGAAGAGAAAAGAAAGAAGAAAAAAAAAAGAAAGAAAAGCAACCATGTCCATTTGATAAGAGCAGACTAGAAGAGAGAGAGAGAGAGTGCAATGCGTTAATGCAGGAAGAAAGAAGGAGAACAGATCGATGTTGATAGTCACTGTTCTATCTGAACCGGGGGGGTTCGACCTCATACTTGGCCAGCGCCACTTTTTATCGACAGACCAACGCCAGTGCCAACAGTCTCACCTGACCAGGCGCCAGCAGACCAAGACCCGTGCCAGCAGTTGTGTCGTGCTTGTGAAAGTGACAGTGAAAAGAAAGAAGAAAAAAAAGAAAGAAAAGACAGTGATTCGTGAATAGTTAAGATCACCTGGCGGTTAAAATAGAATCTACTTATACCCGGGTTAGTTAATGATGTTTTAGACAAATGATTTTGTGAAGTTCAGGAAAGAGAGAATGTTTTATTTTGTTTGATTCATATGCATTGATGGTACGTTTAAAAGAACATTGTAGTAAAATATAGACTTTAATGGTTTGAGGACGAATGCGAAATGAATGGTCGTAAACAAAAGGTGAGTGTGTTTGGGCTGTGCGTATTCCTTCCCCCAATCGACATCCCCCGATTTTGAAAAATTTTTTGGCGAGCTTGCCAGGATTTTCTGGCCCATTTTTTAATAATTGTTCAACTTCTCAGAAAAGGGAAGCGGGGTGGGATTCAATTTTGTAACCTAAACAAGGGGTTGTCTTACTTTTATTTTCCCCAAATAGTTAAATACTAGGTTTGGCATTGTTTCCCAAGATGGGTTAAATTACTGGGTTTGGCTTTTCCCAACCCCCCAAAGAGTACTTTTTTCGCACAGATTACCTATAATTCGCTCTCATAGTTGGGTCGGGCCGCGGGGGCGTCTTATAAAAACTAACTACTTTGTCCCAAGCTAATATTATCTTTTCAAAAGGTTTGGGCTTTTAACGTCACTCGTGTGGGAAACCCCCAGTTTGGCTGCGTAGTAGAAAAAGCCCTTGTTAAAAAAAAAAAAAAAAAAAAGAGGAAGATAAAATTGGGGGAAAAAAAGAACCCCCCTTTTGAACAATTTGTGAGCTTTCGCTCGGGATCTATTTTTACCAGGAGATGAGTTGCGAGCATTCTTTGGGAAAACCAGAAAAAAGAGGGAAAGAAAATTAACGTGGGGAAAAAGACCCTTTATCCCCGTAAGGCGCGGGAAACAAAAGATTAAGGATTCGGGGTTTTTTTGAAATCAGGCTAGGGAAACGCAGGAAACAGAAAGATAAGGGAAGGGGGAGAAAGAAAGAATAAAAGCGGGGAAAAAAAAAGGTTTTTTTAAAAGCTGGGAAACCCCCGGGAAAACCCAAAAAAACTAAAGGGTTAAATTTAAGATTTAGAGAAAGTGAGAATAAAAAAGGGAGCCCCCGAGGAGGGGATTTTCAGTCTCCGTGACTCTGGCCGCAAAGCCCCCCGCCCCAAAGTTGCCAAAATTCCAAAAGGGAAACCCGATTCGTTTGATCCTTACAAAAGTCGTTTCAAAACGTTTGCGACCAGTCGGGGTTTGGCCTTCAGAAATTTGGGCAGTAATTTTGCGCGCTTTTGACGGGTAAGGCATTCCCAAATTTTCCCCTGCGTTACCAGGGAAAAAAACAGTCTGATTTCGGGGGCCTTGTGAAGGAACTTTGAGAAAGGATTGACCTCACAGAGGGGGGGTTTCGGGGAAAAAAATTTCTTTCCCAGCTAAATTACAAGCGGGTTGGACGTACACTCAGTTTGGTGAAATTTTTTTAAAAAATTTTAAAGGGGAAATGGTAAAGGGATTTGGTCGGGGGAAAAACCCCCTTTAAAAAAATTAAAAAAGAGATAGAAAAAGAACAATTTTGTCGGGTTTTGGCGGCCCCGATTTAAACATACATTTGAAAAGAGACAGCCAAGACACGGGAGAGTTGTTAAAATTTCCCCAGAGGGGGTATAGGGAGGCACTTTGGGCACGGGGGGGAGAAAACGGGTGCCAGGCCCCGGGGGAAGATTGAAAGGGGAATTGGGAAGTTTTTTTGCAAAGTCTGCAAACCCTTTGGGGGGGCCCAAAAGGGAAAAGGGCAAAGGGACATTGGGTTTTTCATTTGCCCCAAAAAAAAGGGGGCATGGGGCAAAGGGATTGTCCCCTGGGGTTTCCCAGGGCAAAACCCCTTGCAAAATTTCAAATAAGGGTCGTAAAGGGGAAACGCCCTTCAGGGGAAACCAAAAAGGGTTTTCAGCCCTGAAGAGGGGGGAGTGCCCCTATGGCTACCCACTGGACAGCAGTCAGGGTAGGGTTTGGGGGGCAATAGGTTGAGGGGTTCGTTACCGGGGAAAGAAGGGGGGAAATTGGCCAGCAGAGGGGAAAGTGTTACGGGGACACTGGTTTTGTTCTGCTTTTTTAGTAGAAAAAACGCGGTCGAAAAAGGGGGATTGCCGGGGCCCAAACCCAAGACCTGAAACTCAAATTTCGATGGAATGTGAGGGATTTCCAGTTCAAAGATAAAAGTACGTACCCCTTACTTTTTAAGGCGATTTGGTCGCGGGGGTGTTTGGAGAAACCCCTTCATGGTTTTTGATCTTGGGAAAAATTTTTCCCGGGGCGGGGATCCGGGGGACCGGGATTTGTTAAACTGCTACAGGGCCCAGCATTTTCAAACACGGAGCAAGAAGGGGGGAAAGGTTGATAAACCGTTGGGTCTTTTCCACCCAAGGAAGTCAGGCATAGATGTTTTCGCCTATGAGTTTAAAGGGCACCGGAAAAAGCCCCTTTCGCTGGGATTTTTGGGGTTTTTGGCAAGGGGGAAAAAAAAGGGAAAGGTTTAGAGGAGGTGAGACAGAATTTTTTTGTGAAAGGGGGGTTTGTTGTCCCGAGTGTTCACCAAGGGGGGGAGGGGAAAGGGTTTGGCCCACCATTAGAGGTACCACAGGTTATCTTGACACTTTTTCCATGCAGGGGGTTTCCACGAGTCCTCCATGGGGGCATCCGGCCCACAAAACTATGCCCGAATTTTGTACTTTCTTTGGGCCGGGAGCTTGGCAACTTAAACGTTTCTGAATGTTTTGTGACTTGTGTCAAAGGTAAACCACAAGGGGGGGGAAGGGGAAAGGGCCTTTTAAAACTCCCCCTTTTTAAATTGACAAAACCATTCGGGGGGTGGCTTTTAAAACTGTTTGGGCCCAATCGCCCCCTTTTTCCAAAGGGGGCACGGGTATGTTTTTGACCTGGGGACTACGGGGACCAGATCCCCAAAAAGGGCGGTTGCTTAAAAGGGCCCGTTAATACGCAACGGGTCGCTAAAAGGGCGGGTAAAACACTTCTTCGCTTTGGGTTTCCCCACAAATTTCCCCAGGGGACGGGGGGTAACATTTCCCACCTCAGGCGGATGAGGGGGGTTTCAACAGGCTGCTAGGGATCACACACCCTGCCACAAACCCCATACCATCCCCCAAAGCAATGGCTTGGGGAAAGATTCAAGGGGTGTGCTAAAGGGCCCCATTTTAAAAAAACTCTGTGGGGAAAAGGGCCAGCAGTTTTGGGGAACCGCTACTTTTCCAGGGGGCCACTGTTGGCCTACAGGGAACCCCCTCGGGGAAAGCACGGGTTTTTTTCGCCATTTGAGCTGCTGTATGGGGGGACAGTTCGGGGCCCGGGTCCCTTTCTCAAAGACCCGGGGTCCGGAAAAACGGGAAACCGAAGAAAGTCAAAACCACATATCATTTTTGGGGGGAAACCTTAGCAATAGGCTCGAGGAAAATGTAAGGCCCGCAGGGAGAGTTTCAAGGAGGCGGGGTTTCTTTAAAAAGAAGCAAAATGACGGGGAAGGTGGGGAAGAATTTCCCTCAAGGTGGGAGATAAAGGGTCCTTTTAAAACGCTTCCCAGGATCACAAAAAGCGCAAAAGCTTTTGGAAGGGCCCCTTTCCCAAACTTTAAAAGGAAGATCAAAATTTACCGGTTCAAATGTGAATGGGGAAAATTTTCAAAACTTTTCCATGAAAATTTGCTCCGCAAATATATTAAAGCGTGAAAACCTCACACATAGGCCAGCAGAAATTCATTGTTTGGGGGGAAAAGGGAAACCCCGGGAAAGAAAAGGGGTTTTTTTTTTGTTGCCTAGTTTCCGGGAGAAGGTCAAACAGGGTTGTGTCACTGTTTAAGGGCAAGACAGTAGGAGACAGGGGAATTTGGGGGGGGCCCCCTTTTAAAAACTTTTAATAGGGGGGTTCCCCTGACTGTTAAAAAAGGCAGGCCCAACTCTAGAGACATGTAGGGTGGAGTTAACACCGCAAAACCCTTACTTGAAAAAAGCCAACCCGACCCCATTTCCCCACCAAGCAAGTAAACGAGGAGGAGGTAGAAAAAAATTTTTGGCCCCTTGGGGGTAAATTGAACCGCCCAATCCTTTTTATAGTGAAACCCGTGGGCTTGGTGAGGAAAAATCGGGTGAGCATCGTTTTCTTTGTGGGCCCTATAGACGCTGAACAGTGTCACCAAGGTCGATGCAGAGGGCATACGAACATGGAAGCCCCTGTTCGCTAAATTTTCGCCACAAGAAAAGACCCAGTTTTTTCCCCGGGATAGATCTGAGCGGGGGTTACGGGAAAATACCCGGGAGTGAGGACTAAAAAGGAAATTCCAGCATTCTCCACCCCTAGGGCCTTAATCCCCAGTGGCGAGTATTTCCCTTTTGGTAGGGGTCAACGCCCCTTGCGGGTTCCTTCTCTGGGATAAATGGGGAAAATTATTGAGGGGAAAGGGAAAGGGCGTTGTAATTTCAGGAGGGACATTCTGATAAATCCGAGACAGGGGGAGGGCATAGAGGCGCTAGGGCATTTTGAGAGGTTGGGGGCAAGCCAATCTCACAGCCAGACCAACAAAGTGCCGGGTTTGGGTTTTTCCCCCAAAGCCTGGATTTCCCTAGGTTTTGTTGTCGGAGGGCCGGGCACAAAGAAGCCGGAAAAAAAAGGGAAAGGGGGAAAAAATGAAAAAAAAACAAAAGACCAAAGACCAAAACAGAAGTCAGGGGTCCCGCTAGGTTTTATTTTTTTCTATAGGGAGTTTGGGCCCAAATTTTTTCTTTTCAAACCACGAGTCCTCCCCATGATTTGGTCAAGGGAGGGGAAACCGGGGAGTGGTTTGAATGGTCAGACGCCCGCAGAGGAAAACACGCAGACGGGTGTTGGAAAGACTAGGTTTTCCCCTCCCATCTTGAACTAACATTATAAAGTCCCAAAAAACCATTTCTGTTGCGACAAGCACAGGTGGTGGGGTAGGTTGGGGTATTGTTGCAGGGGCATGAAGGGGTCGAGTTTCCTGTTAGGGGTTTCCAGGAAGTTGACAAAGTGGGGGAAGAAGGGGACGCAACTGTAGAGAAGGATGTTTTTGCTGTCGTGTGGGGCCCTGCAGAAGTTAAAAAAATACTTGTATGGGGAAAAAGTTCGTTTATAGAGACAATTTACCCAAAACCCCTTTAAATTCCTACAGGAAGGCCCCCATTGAAAAACAGCAGGGTTTTGCGTTTGGGGAAAGGAATTTCGCCCTAAAAGGTACCGAATTAAATAAATTTTCCCCGGGCGACAGAATGTGGGGCTGACTATTTAAAAACCCTGTATTCTAGGGAACTGCAACTCAGAGGAAGTCAACATATCCCGGGGGGCTTTGTTGATAATAGGGTTGATTAAGTTTGTTGATTGGTATGGGTTTAATTTCCCCGTTGGCTAAGGTTCATATTTTTTGTGTGAGCTTTTTCATATTTTCTTTTTTAGACTTTTTTTAAGTGAATGTAGTTTTGCTTGGAGCATACAGTCGCTTGTGTTTGTAATGCCTTTTTTGCAAAAAGTGAGGTTTGGGGATCCCTCATGAAGTTCATGGAAACGGAGCAATTATATTGTGCTTTTTCATAGAAATTGTGAAAAAAGATTGGCAAAACCGCAGGTAGGGGAATTGCATTTAAATGCGCACAGAGGGGTTATAAAAGTTTAAATAAGCTAGAGGGCTTCCCAAAGATAATAAAGGGGGTGGTATCCACTAATGTATATTTTAAAAATTTATAAAAACCCTTGGTTTTTTAAAGTTTTTTTCAAAATTTGCATGTGTTAAACTTTTGGTTTTACAAAATTCGGGTTGTTTCTTTTTTTTTTACCGGTTTTTTTTTGAGACAATGCGGTGCATAGTCCTTTTTCAAGGGGGAAAAATTTTCACGGCAAAATTCAAAAACAACCAAAGTGTGGTCCCCTCGCCGGCCCCTTTCAAAAAATGGACCCAAAAAAAAGGGCCCCCCGCCCCCCCCTTTGGCCCCCACGAAGACGGCTCCATGGGGATCTCCAAACTGGCCCAAATTTAAAACACTGCAAAGGGACCAAAAAAGACAGTCTGAGTGGCTGGAAACCCACAGGTTTTCGGAAAGGGTTTGGGCAGACGTCGTGGGGCCCAAACCCAACCCCTCTAGCCAATTTAAAAGTGGGCCCGGTCCACGGGGTTAAGCCCCACGGGGCCATTAAATAGGGAAAAGGGGGGAAAGGGGAAATGTGTGGTGGGGGTGAAAAAAAAACCCAGCTAATCAATTAAATGACCAATTGACCACCACAGAGAGGGAAGGCTTTTAAAGGGGGACCCGCATGATTTGAAAAATTCCCAAAGGAATTAGCGGGAGATAACTTGGGGGGCAGGGGGAAAAAACGACCAATGGTTAAAAATCGCCCCTTTTTGGGCAGTCGGAAAGGAAAAAGAAAAGGGTGTGAGAGTGAGAGAAAGGGGGGGCCCAGGGGGAGAACGAAAAAGAGAGACAGAGAGAGAGAGGTTGAGTGTAACTCTGAGGGAGAGAAGAGCAGAGAATGAGGGGGGGGAAAAGGAGAGAACCAAGTGGGGGGATTAGACCCAAAATTGTCTGCAGAGGAAGGACTTAGGGGAGATTTTGGGGAAAAAGTTGTAAAATAAAGAAGAGAAAAAAAAAAGAAGGGAAAAAAAAAAAAAAGAAAAACAAACCCCTGTCCCTTTGATAAAGCAACAAAAAGAGAGAGAGAGAAAAAGAGTGCAATGCTTTAAAGCGGGGGAAAAGGAACGAGAACAGATCGAAAAGTTAAGTCACTGTTCCCACCCGAAAGGGGGGCGACCTATACTTGGGGCCCGCCCACTTTCATCGACAGACCAACGCCAGGGCCAACAGTTCCCTACCCGGCGCCAGCGACCAAAACCAGTGCCAGCAGTTGTGTCGTGCTTTTGAAAGTGACAGTGAAAAAAAAAGAAGAAAAAAAAAGAAAAGAAAAAAACAGTTTTTCTTAATAGTTAAGAATTTTTTAACTTTGGGCCCGGTAAAATAGAAATCTATTTATGCCCGGGTTAAATAAAAAGATGTTTTAGACAAATGATTTTGTGAAGTTCAGGAAAGAGAGAATGTTTTATTTTGTTTGATTCCATATGCATTGATGGTTCGTTCTATGAACATGTGTAGTAAAGTTATAGACTTTACTAGTGGTTTGATGTGACGAATGCATGATATATGAATGAGATCGTAAGCAAGCTGTGAGTGTGTTTTGGGCTGTGCGCTAGTCCTTCCTCCATCGACATCACCCGAGGTTGACACACACACACACACACACACACACACACATATATATATATATATATAATATATATATATATATATATATATATATATATATATATATATATATATATAATATTTCTCTAAGTCTGCAACAGTAAGGTATTCCACGTGTGTAAAGACACAGGAAGGGAGTCATGACAACACAGTGCTGACGCGATACTTTAATATCACTTTCACAACACCGATAGTCCTTCAACAGTCTTCGCACTCCCACTCTGACACTGGTCTAGTTCCCACAGCACGGGATGTAGGCTACTTGACATTCACTTCACATGTCCTGACTATCCTACCCCATCCATCATGCTATCATGATGCCGCGGGTCACCAGAAATAATAACACAACGGAAATAACTCCAGGTGCACTGAGGTGTTCTCCGCCCCCCCCCCCCCCCCTCCCCCCTTCCCCCCCCCCCATCTTAAAGTTATGGTTACCCAAAGTTGAACAAAAGAAAGAAGATCAGTTCAAAGCTTGTGCTTCGTTATTCTCAGAACTTTCTTTTTTCTTTTTCATTGTCTTGAATATTGTTTGTCTTGCCAGAAGAAGTCCAAAACAGGGCGAAACGCGTCGTGTCTGTGGTGTAATTTGTTTGTTTCTTTCATTCGGCGGCACATAATTTTTCTTTCAAGCTCATTTTCAAAGCTTTCATATCGTTACATCTGAGTGCTGTTACGTTGTTTCATCTGCCATTGAATCGTTAGCATAATATCATGGGAAGAAGAGTCCTATTTGAAACGTTCACCTCTTAATGTAGAAAAACCATACAACAAAAACGATGAACTGACAATGTAAGAGACTGGACAGGAAAACCATTGCAGAGATCCAGGCC
>CM031603.1:52541959-52551959 GCA_018398815.1 Conus ventricosus
AAGAGGGGGGGGTGGGGGGGGGGGGAGGGAGGGGGGGGGAGGGGGGGGGGAGCGAGAGAGAGGATGGGCGGGCGTGAATAAGGCAACTGTTGCGTGCACGTTTAAATGCATAAAGGCCATAGGCCTCTGCACCAACGTAAGAGGAATACGGGACCTGGGTGGGACAGGGAGTGTTAATGGCGTGAAAACAACGCACACAAAAAAAAAATCACACCTTAAATACAAAACACTTTCCAAAGTAAAAAAACCCTTACCAGATATGATACTCACCTCATCAAATAACAAACCGAAACAACTCGTCAAAAACTCCGAATATAGCGACTGACTTGGAAGAAGAAAAACACCCACTTCTACAACTGATCTTGTTACAAAACTGTACTGCCGAAGCCAATTACATATTTCAAAGGCAGTTACTGTTGCTTGCTACGTTTAGTGAGGAAAAATTTTTGCCACTGCACGAGATAAATTTTTATCTGCACCATTCAAAGAATTTTAACAAACATTAAGATAGAGACCAAGAACCTGTCTCTAAATCAGAAAACAAGGGACATACAAATAAAAGATTTTTTTACATCCTCATCCACATCAAACAATATGGGCAAAAATCAAATGCGACGGAATTTCACAAAATCTCTCGTAATTGTTTCTTATAGGTATACCCCAAAGTTTTTGTCGTACAAAGCCACTCTAAAGCAAAAGAGTCAGAAACTCAAAGAAAGGACAATTCCGAAACCACACTGTAAAGATCTGACAAGCCCAAATCTGTTTTTACCCCTAATTGAGCCGACCTTTCTTGAACCATCATGTCAACTACCCTTTTGTTTGAAGATTGGTAAAAACACTCTTACGTCATCCACACCTTGCCGTACCACTCCCATAATAAAATCCGGTGCTCCCAAATTTTCCCTCTGATCCCTGTTACCCAGCACCTTATAGCCCTGATCAACAAGATTTCTTGCATAAGATAAGCCTGATTTGGGTTAATCTATTCAAGCCATATCTAATAAACTAAACCAATATTTCAATGCTTTCAAGTTATAATTTTAAATGTAAAGGGAATGCCTGCTTAATTCTGAATATACAAGTTTAAATAGGTGTTTTAAGTGAACGCCAAGAATCTTTGCAGGCTAATAAGTGTACTTTCTAAATGGCCTAAACGTTTGCAACCCCATATTTCAGCTAGTACAGAAAAATTTGGGCTGGATTTGGAATCAAAGATTTTAAAAATACCTCCGAACATTTTTCTTTGCAATTGTTAAAACCACGGCACAGAAGATAAAGTGCTTTCTTTGCTTTTACCAAATGTTCTATTCCAAGATCATACTAACATGAATAAAAGTGAAACCCAAGTAACAGAAACTGTTCTGTCCTCGATTTCTTCACCATCAAAAATACCAAATTTTTCTCGCCTCCAAATAGCCTCCCTTCCCCGACCCCAGACTTTAGTCTTAGATTTGTTAACATCTAACTTAAACCTACAAACAAAAAGTTTTCAATGAGTTTAGTTGTCTTGTAGACCACCTGTGTAGTAGAAATTAAGCTACAATCATCGCAAAGAGCAAAATGAAATCTAAATAAACCCTAGAAGCAGTTGCACTCCATGGACCCCCGTATCATAATGTGTTGGCCAGTTGTTAATGAGAGTGAAAACAGTGTGGACTCAGTCCACATCCTTGTCTTACACCCAACAGGGCAATTAAAAAACTCCGAAAAATCTCCATTGCATCGTACACAAAATAAGAAACAACATGGACTTCAGCAACAAAAAATTTCCCGTATCCCTTAAATTAACGGGGTTTGTGGGTAATTGTCATGGTAACTGAATCAAATGCTTTTCGAAATCCACAAAGGAAAAACATAAAGTTTCGACCTTTTGAACATAAAACATCCTTGACAAATGTATAAAATGATATTTGACAACCGTTGATATTTGTTTCCTAAAAACCAGCTTGATTTTCAACAATTAAAATTATTTTCCTCTAGCCACAAACACCCTCTGTCAAATTGAATAAACATTTACAGTGACATTGATCAAAGATACACCCTATAATTACGGGTCCGTCAATACCCCTTTTGAAAATAGGCACTACAATGGCTTTCGACCATCATGTGACACGCCATTATCAAAAATTGTTAAAAACACAGTGAAAAGTTACAATAGTTTGCCGCGCTTTTTTAGAAATTTCTCCAATAATACCATCTGTGCCAAATTGCTTTTCCACCATTTAATTTTCTTCAGTGCTTTTTCTACTTCGTGGTGCGTAAATGACCCGATTCAGAGGATGCTCCTGTCCCTCTTTTATATCTGTTGGGGGATAAGTTTGGTTCACTGTATAACTTCCCCTTTAAAGAAAACTTTTTCTGAAAATGTTCAAACCAATTCTTGTTTTTTAGTACCACTCATTCTCAATTTCATTCCTCCATCCCAAACATTTGAGACGGTTCCGAATAAAGCTGAATTCTTTACGTTGACACTTAGTTTTTCAGCCTTTTGCCTACGGTAACCTCGTTTTTACATGTCAGTAGTTTCCTGTAATTTTTTCTGCTTTCCAGCATAGGACAATCTAAATGTCTTTACATATACTTTTTTTGTTAGATATCCTTAATTTTTCTGTAAACGTCAATTTCCCGTCATGCATTTACATTTCCCCACCTTTTTGAACTTTCGGAGTACTCGTAAGCGTCTTGTACATTCCTGTTTAACCTTTTTGCACTCCTCATCAAACCATTCAGATCTCTGAGATTGCTTCTTAGTAGACCACTGTTTTCTGCATACACTTACCACTCTAAGCAGATATTGCGTAAACAAATCCATTGCTGAATCAACATCTTCATCAATCAGTTCCATTGCTTCCTTTAACATATTTATACCTTCGTAATCTTTAAGACAACTTTATATCATTTTCGTTGTCCAAAATTCCACACTATTTTTTCTCTACCACTGTCTTTTAGACAATTAGCATTCTGCATAGTTTCCTCATTCATGACCTTTGTGTACAGTTTAGTTGTACGGGTAGGTGATCTGAGTTGATCAACTCTTTTAAAAATTAATCGTATGTCTGAGAGATGAGAGGGAAAATTACATGACATCAAAGTAATCTATAAACGCTTGACCCTTTTTCTGACACGTAAGTACAGCCAGAGTCACAATTCCATTTTGAGGTAACCGTTTACAATAAAACAGCCCTGCAATTTTGCACAATTCAACTAGCTGAGTCCCAAAGAGATTCATTTCCCCATACATCAGACTTTCTGGCAAAAGTATTTATGTCGGTTGCAGCACTGCTGACCGTCTGCTCAAAAATGTCGTCAATGTAATCAAAATTTCTATCTTCGGTGCGAGCATTTAAACCCCCCACATAACAGAATAAAAAAAATCGTCGAATTCTCATACAAATACATAATAAAATTCATCAAGTACTTCAATACCATATCCATCAACATTGCTTTCTTCCCAGTAACTGGAATCATATTTCGAATATAGGTTGAAAGAACATAACATCATAATCACAACCAAATAGCTCTTTTGATATTTTTAGCACAACTACATAAATCATTTTTAACTTGTATTTGGGGAAATGAATTTAGAAAAACACTTTTTGACACAAACCCAAAATTCCTCCAGAATATCTCCCCTGCTTTGACAGTTTCTGAGCTTTGGAAATAAAAGAATCATAATCTGAAAAAACAATTGAATAAAAATCTTCTGAAATAAAAGTTTGGGTAAACTATGAAATCGTGGTAGCACAAAGCTAACAAATTCTGGATCATGTAACTTTTCATAACAATCCACGCACGTTAAAAATTCAAAAAGCTGACGGATCTAGACATGTTTTGACCAGACAACACTTTTTGAACTTTTACACAAATAGCTGTTTTCCGGGCATTTGTCCTGTTTAAAAAAAGTACCTATTGACCCCGTGCCCCTTTCATGTACCCACTTGGATAGCTGACGCCCGGCCTACTTGTCATTTTCTTTAACTGACATTCAGGAGAGGGAGCCTGTCTCTGTGTGCGTTTGTCACTGCAACCAGACCTGATCCTCTAAAACGCCTCCCTGATGCTACCCTGGCTGCCTTGGCTAACTGATCGTGGTTGGTACTTCCCGTTCGTGTTACCACCCCGGCAACTTCCGCTCCTTTGCATTTGCCGTGTGGTAGGACGAGAAGTCTTTCTGTACCATTCCTAGAGGAATCTTTGCCCCCCGCCTCGATCCGACCTTCACGGCGGCCAGCAGAGGTTGATCTCCAGCTCCGCGTCACACTTTGCCGAAGTCATCCTAGTTAAATCTGGAACTGACCGACTGGACAGAATGTCAGCCGGGACATTTTGGTCCCATGGTGTCTGCTGCTTCGTTTCCTCCTTTAAAGATGTCACTGTCTTCATCTGGCAGTCCTGCCTCTTGTCCCTTCGGGGTTGACTCCTGGTTATCATCCGGACACTGAGTGTTGTCCAAAGTCCTGTAATATATCAGCAGCAGCCAGACCACGCTGCTCTTCCTCTGGATCATAATCTTCATCGCAGTTGAAGGACAGGTTTGCAACCATCACAGTGTCTGTTTGCTGATCTTTACAGGAAGGCGCTTCCTTTCATCTCGTCCTTGTTTGTTTTTTTCTAACTGGAATCCTGTTTCACTTGTAGTATGTCTTCCATCCATATCGTATTTTGTTTTGTTTGCAATATTTGCTGTATAGCTTTGTCCCATGTTTCTATTTTCCACTTTTTCCCCATCATCAGACGAAACTGCCTGTCTGAATGAAACTGTTTTTTTCCTTCCCCATTGTGACGATTCTTCGTGTTTCCGCTCCTGAAGCGTGCTGATGAAAAGGAGAACTCTGATTATCATGCCTTTCATAAGAGAGATACTCTTTCTTTGGGAGTCTTTTCGAGCTCGAAGAGTTTTTTCAATGTTCTTTCTTTGTTTTTGGGAAACATTAAAACGATGTTCGACCGTTTTTGACTGCTGGCTGAACTCATGTGTCCAGGCACTACCACGTTGTTCTTCAGTTCTTTTTAACACACCAACATTGATCTTCTATATTCCATCTCTGCTGAAGTCATGTGGTGTCTCAGTTTCTCAGCCGAACCCATGGGTCGTGTATTCCTGGCCGATTCCTTGTTGAAAAATCAATGGTTTCTTTGCCCATAGCGAAGATCAGGGAAGACTTTTGGGCCAACCTTTGCAGAATATTCTTCCACCAGCAGTTTGCCCTTCCAGTAATATGCCCTCTATACCTTGTTTGGTATGGAAGTCAATCATTCTCTTTGCCGTGGTGAGTTCTGCAGAAATTCCTGATGTTGTCTTTACGAAGCGATTCCCTCAGCTCTGGTCTTGCAGAATGTCCATTTAATCTGACCACCTGTGCATCTGCCAACTATGGTCTTGGCTGTCTGCTGAGCCCATTCCATTCCCCCACTCTGAATGCCCGGTCAATTCATTGTGACTCCAATTTCTTCCATACGAATACTGGTTCAGAACATCAATGATTACATCAGTTGTTGGAAATGTTGTACTACCCCCTTCTGGTATTCCTGTAAATTTCTCAAATTTCGGCCTTACAGGTCTACTTCATTCTGATGGACCTGTTCCTCCAATCTGTCGAGTCTTTGACTAATCATTCAAAATTTCTCGTTCACAACTGCAATAGCTTCTATTGCAGCATTAATCTCCAACCAATTTCTCTTCAATGCCATGTTTCATAAAATTAATGTCGGTTTAGAGTTTTCCTATTGCGCTATGAATTGTTGTAGATTGTGGCAAGCATATTACTGAGTTACGGGAATGTAAATTCATCATTGCATCATCTGACTAAAACGCCAGCCCAAAATCATCTGTACCAGATTGCCACATCCCATCATTAACAAAGGGAAGTCGTCATTTTGCACACAGTAGATATTGAAAGGAATAAAGTTTCTCAGACCGATGATAATTTGACAGCATTTATTAGTCAATCGTGTCCCTATTTACCAACATCGCAAACGGAAGAAAAGAATTCCTTTAAAGCGCCTGTTTTCCTTCAGTTTGTAAACCACCGTGCTTATTCCGCACGCGACACTGTCAACCGTTAAAACAACTTCGCTGTTCACACACCAGGACCGAGGAGAGAGAGAGAGAGAGAGAGAATAGTATTAAAAAAAGGTTAAGAAAAGGAGTGGGTGAAGGGGGAAGGGGTGAGTGAGGGGGGGGGGGGTGTAATGAAAAAAATGAAGTGTGGGAATCACAAAACATGCGCAGCAAAGCGTCAGTAAAGGAGTGATGCAGAGAAACAAATCAAATGACCACGGGAACGAAAGCATAAAACAGGATGAAGGGCGGGAAGAACTAAATTGATGGAGGAAGGAAAGAAGAGAAGGAGTGCAGGAAGGAAGAGGAGCGGGAAGTCGGGACGATAATGGGAGGAAAAAAGGAAGCCTGTCCCATACACCAGACTCTCACAGATCGCAGCTCTGCGACAGCCGCACACACCGCCATCACAGCCGCCCTACTGTCATACATCATCGCCCTCATCATCACATCCCCCTTCCCACATCCGTCTCTCCCCCTCCTCCCACCCCAATTGACCTCACACCACCACTACCACCGCCACCACCCACCACCACCAATACATCTCCACCGCCATCTTGGCCCACAATCTCTCTCAGACTCGTTCGCCCCATCAAAGCCATCAACAGCATTCGTTCGTCATTCGTTCTGTCAGCAGCAGCCATCGCTTCCTGCCAAATCGGCTGCCGTTGAAAACGGCACCACCGTTTGCCGTCATCAGTCCCCCCAACACTCCGCCATTTGTAGCAATTTGCATGTCCACTCACAGTCCCGCGCGGAGTGAGAAATGGCGAGAGGGGGAAAACAAGCCCGCGGTTTGGACTTGACGAGGAGGTAATCGCCGGCAAGTTTCCGATCCTTCTTCGGCGGTAGAGAGAGAGAGAGAAAAGAGAGAGGTATAGGACCCGCTGGGGGAAACGACGGAAGTAGTGCTTTGATGAAACCCCCCTCCACTTTCTTTGTCCCCATCAACAACACCTCAGACACAAAAAAACACAGCGCTCTCGGCAGACAACAACAGCTTAAACAGACGGTAATCGGTGTCGTTTTTTTGTTTTTTTTCCCCCCTTTTTCCTTTTTTGTTAGACTAGAGCTTGGCTGAGAGAGAGAGAAGAGAGAGAGAAGAGAGAGAGAGAGAGAGAGAGAGAGAGATCAACACAAAAAGAGTGCTGGATTAACCATTAACCGCAACACGGAATTATGCAAATTCACCTGAAGTGCCTGCTTTGCCAACTGGCTGAAGGTAGTTGGGTGAGATCTGGGGCAATTCCTGGCGGAGGGGAGGCCATTTTCATGCGCTGTTCTCCGGGGGGTTTGGCGTCAGCCGAGCCTGACATGAAGTGAGGGGTGAAAGCAAACAGGAGTGGCCAGGTATCTGTGTCGACTGGGAGTGAAAAACACACAGACGCCCATGTTGCGGGAAGCCAAGCGGAGTGGAGAACAGATTGAACGGCGATTGGATGAGAGTTGGGCGGCGGGGAGTCTCATTGGGCTCTGGAAGTGACATCGGGCAAGAGTGGCCCTCCTCTCACGTTTTGATCCATGGTCGCATAATGCTGGATATAACAATGGAAAGTATCAATTTGGTTCTCAGTATCAGCTGACTTTTTTTCTCCATAGATTTTTTTTTACCCATGGTTCACAATCCTAACCTGCTACCCCCAAATTATCCTGTTTTCTCCATCCTCTGTTACCTCCAGTCCATGTCGTCAACTTTTTTTCCTCACAAGCAGTCGTCTAGGCAACACTAAACAGCACAACTTTCTGGCATAAAAGAGTCATGGCGATACTGATTGGCTCAATTTCATCGCCATGCTGAGGTGGTGACCATTAAAGAGTAACGACTGAGAGATGCTAAGTCCGAATCCCAGCAGCTGCCAGTGTGCCGTTTGTTACTCTCCTCTGCCTGCTTCTGCACAGACTTCGCTGTTCTATGGACTCTCTGGAATACCAGCCACTCTTTCAGTCTCCACGGATGCACCCTTAGAATGTAGCCCAGATTTTCTGACAAACACTTCAAGCGGCTGTATCTCTCTGGTGTGGTTTGATCAATGTAGTGACGAAAGGAGACGTTGCATTCAGTGGTGTCGACGTTGCTTCAAACCAAAATGAAACGCTATGGTATGGTGCCACCATTTTTGTTCATTCTTCAATTATAACACGTCGAAGTCTTCGATGCTGGAAGATTCTTTAGGCCTGTTGTTGGAAGGACGTATGGTGATGAATTGTTTAAAGATAGGGAGTTCACTTACTCTCGTTGGTCAACTGAGCAAATTTGGTCGTCTTTAAGGAGAGGAAGGAAGGGGAAAGAGGGGGTGGAGGGTGCGGGGTGGGAAGGACTTTAAACTGCAGTCAACCATTTATTTGTCGTAGTTACACGTGTTACAACAGTGGACACCTACCGCTTTCAATTTAGGTTCTTGCCGGAAACAACGGATGGCGTTAGGACTCCGCCAAGCAAGAGTGTCAAAGGGATACTACCCTTTCAACTTCCTGTTAAAGCGGTGTTCCTTTTTTCAGTCCAAATCATGACAAAACAAAAATGTTATACCACTTAACAAGCGGCCGACAAAATCTTCATGCATGAAGATGATACTGCAGACGATGAAGACCAAGCGACAACTCGGACAGTGACTTCGGCTGCAGTTGCTAAACAAAATATTGTGGAAGGTAGTGACAGCCATTTACTATTGAGAATTGTTGACATGTACACAATTGTGGTGTTTGTTATAGTGTTTGTAGTTTCATTTATTTTTTTTTTTAAATCGCTCAAATGTATTAAGCAATAATTCCATGCGACGCAACTGGTAGCATCGACTTGATGCATTGGTGACAGCTAAGCACTACTAATTGATCAGACAATTATGATATCATGCCTATATTAAACCACCCACTACTGAACAATCACTTAAGTCGCTCGGATCCCCCCCCCCCCCCCCCCCCCCCCCCCCCCCAAATGCATGGTCGTTCGGTGAGCTGATAATTCCCACCACTAGAGTGCCAGTGTTGGTAGTGCTATAGAAAGAGTTTGGTCGAAGGAGTCGGTCTGGACAGCGTCCAGAAATCCATCAGAATGAGACATATACAGCGAGAGGAGAACGCGAGAACAACAATGCAGACAGGATAACAAAACAAGGGAGAAAAAATAAACCACTTCGAACCCACTGGAGAGATGAGGAATTGAGTACTGCGACTTGCATTGCTTTGAAGACTCTACGAGTCAAACTACTCAATTCCTCATCTCTCCCGTGGGTTCGAATTTTTTTTTCCTCCGTTGTTTTGTTATCCTGTTTCGAAAGAACCCAGGCAGTCTAACTTCTTTTATATATATATAATCATCCTGAAGATAGCCACCCAGCTTGAAACAAATTTGTAGAGTATTTTGATATTCCTTTTTAATACTTATTTTAACAAATGTTGCCCCAAGGGGTTGAGCGCTTTTAGAATCGTTTTAGGCTGTGCAACTGCATTGATCTCTCCTCTCTCTCTCTCTCTCTCTCCTCTCTCTCTCTCTCTCTCTCTCTCTCTCTATATATATATATTATATTATATATTATATATATATATAAAAAACAATGAAGACTGTTACAACGACAAGTGAGGATTGACAGCATTATCAATGTAGCTGACAGTGAAAATTCAGAACTGCGAGAAGATAGAATGTCTCACAGTGCTATGTGTGTTCTTTTGGTTTAGTTCTATACTCACCGGCCATCCCGTCCTACATTTTTGTTTTCAGCTAATATACCTATGGAATATGGGAACACTGACAGGATGACTACACGTATTCTAAATTTTGTGAATGATGTGCGCGTGCCCGTGTTGTGTGTGTGTGTGTGTGTGTGTGTGTGTGTGTGTGTGTGTGTGTGTGTGTGTGTGTGTGTGTGTGTGTGCGTATGTGCGTTGTGTGTGTGTGTGTGTGTGTGGTGTGTGTGTGTGTGTGTGCGTGCGTGCGTG
>CM031603.1:52564459-52571959 GCA_018398815.1 Conus ventricosus
TGAGTTGTGTCCCCTAACATTCTGCATGTGAGTTGTGTCCCCTAACATTCTGCATGTGAGTTGTGTCCCCTAACATTCTGCATGTGAGTTGTGTCCCGTAACATTCTGCATGTGAGTTGTGTCCCGTAACATTCTGCATGTGAGCTGTGTCCCGTAACATTCTGCATGTGAGTTGTGTCCCGTAACATTCTGCATGTGATCTGTGTCCCTAACATTCTGCATGTGAGTTGTGTCCCGTAACATTCTGCATGTGATCTGTGTCCCTAACATTCTGCATGTGAGTTGTGTTCCCTAACATTCTGCATGTGAGTCGTGTCCCTAACATTCTGCATGTGAGTTGTGTCCCCTAACATTCTGTATGTGAGTTGTGTCCCCTAACATTCTGCCTGTGAGTTGTGTCCCTGACATTCTGCATGTGAATTGTGTCCCTAACATTCTGCATGTGAGTTGTGTCCCCTAATATTCTGCCTGTGAGTTGTGTACCCTAACATTCTGCATGTGAGTTGTGTCCCCTAATATTCTGCCTGTGAGTTGTGTCCCCTGACATTCTGCATGTAAGTTGTGTCCCCTAATATTCTGCCTGTGAGTTGTGTACCCTAACATTCTGCATGTGAGTTGTGTACCCTAACATTCTGCATGTGAGTTGTGTCTCCTTTATTCTGAATGTGAGTTGTGCCTCCTAACATTCTGCATGCGATTTGTGTCTCCTATTATTCTGAATGTGAGTTTTGTCTCCTATTATTCTGCACGCGAGTTGTGTCCCCTAACATTCTGCATGCGAGTTGTGTCCCCTAACATTCTGCATGCGAGTTGTGTCCCTAACATTCTGCATGCGAGTTGTGTCCCCTAACATTCTGCATGTGAGTTGTGTTCCCTAACATTCTACAGTGGTTTGTGTCCACTTCACATTCAGCATCTGGCTTGTATTCTGTAACATACTGCTTACATAACAATGTTCTCACGTATGTACCACTGTGTCCACGTGCCATTCTTTTAAGGCATCACTATGTCTGCATGTCAATGGGCCTATGTACACCTGTGTCTACATATCACTGTGTCCACTGTGTCTATATACCACGGTGGTCACAAATAACTAAGTCTACATGCTTCTGTGTCTACGAACCATTGTGTTGACATGCTGTTCTATCTGCATTTTGTTGTTGTTGTTGTTGTTGTTGTTGTTGTTGTTGTAAACATGACAGTTAAATTGCTGTTCCGCTGAACGAAAGAGACAAGCAAATTACAGGACAAAACACGACACGTTTCGACATCGTTGGTCTTCTTCAGGCAATACAAAGAATATTCCTGACGATGAATAAATAATATGAAGAACGAGCAGTTACTCATCTCTTTAAGTTTGGCATGTGGAATTCTGTGCCCAGTTTGAGGAGATTGTGATTGCTCCTTCTTCGTTTTCATTGTCCTGAATGTTGTTTATCTTTCCTGAAGAAGTTCAAAGAGATTATTTTTAAAAAACCGTCGAAGTTTTTACCTTGTAATTCCTTTCTCTCTTTCGTTCGGCGAAACAGTAACTTTACTTTAAAGTTTGTTTTAAGTTCCGCCTGCTGTTACTTCACTTTGAAACTAACTGCTGATTTTCGTGTTGACAGATCTCTATGTTTGCGTACCATTTTATGTTCGTACCACTGTGTTGACTTACAAACTGTGTGCATGTGCTTCGATGTCTACGTGTCACTGTTTCTGTGCACAGAATATACGCACAAACGTGTCCACGCACCACAGCGTCTACGTACCACTGTGTTGACGTACCGTTATGTCTATATACCTCTGTGTCTACGTACCACTGTGTTGACGTACCGTTGTGTCTATATACCTCTGTGTCTACGTACCACTGTGTTGACGTACCGCTGTGTCTATATACCTCTGTGTCTACGTGTCACTGTGTTGACGTACCGTTATGTCTATATATCTCTGTGTCTACGTACCACTGTGTTGACGTACCGTTATGTCTATATACCTCTGTGTCTACGTACCACCGTGTTGACGTACCGTTATGTCTATATACCTCTGTGTCTACGTACCACTGTGTTGACGTACCGTTATGTCTATATACCTCTGTGTCTACGTACCACTGTGCTGACGTACCGTTATGTCTATATACCTCTGTGTCTACGTACCACTGTGCTGACGTACCGTTGTGTCTATATACCTCTGTGTCTACGTACCACGGTGTTGACGTACCGTTGTGTCTATATACCTCTGTGTCTACGTACCACGGTGTTGACGTACCGTTATGTCTATATACTTCTGTGCCTACGTACCACTGTGTTGACGTACCGTTATGTCTATATACCTCTGTGTCTACGTACCAATGTGTTGACGTACCGTTATGTCTATATACCTCTGTGTCTACGTCCCACGGTGTTGACGTACCGTTGTGTCTATATATCTCTGTGTCTACGTACCACTGTGTTCGCATATCAGTGTACCTACATTTTGCTCTGACTTTCTTTCTTCTCTTTGGTTTTGTTTTCTACCTTCATCTTTATCCTGTTTGTCCGGTGTTCATTAATCTTGTTGAATATATATCCCCTGTTTTGCTTGGTTTGTTGTCCAGGCTTTCTAATCCTAATATTCAGATTTTAATGTCGTTTCTTTTTTTTTTCTGCATTGACTACATTGTTTGTATTCATCTATTCAGTTCGCCTCCCTCAAGCCCACACATGTTCACATTTTCTCTAGTTCCATCCTTAGTTATGAAATCTTCATCCTTTTGAGACATGAAATATAAAAAAAAGTGCCAGTGTTTAGAACCCTCCGTTGATCAGAATTGGTGAATAAACTAAGACGCTGTGTGTGTGTGTGCGTGCGTGCGTGCGTGCGTGCGTGCGTGCTTGCATGCGTGTGTGTGTGTGTGTGTGTGTGTGTGTGTGTGTGTTGTCTTCAATTTTACCAGCGAAGTTTCAGAAAGGCACCTAAACAAATAGTCTAAACCAAAAGCTGAATATAGGATCGATGATAGAATAAATAAACAATCCGTACACGAACAAATGATCCGAAGAAAAAAACGTGTTGACATAAAAAAGCATCCTGCATGTTTTCGAACGAAGAGAGAGAGAGAGAGAGAGAGAGAGAGAGAGAGAGGGAGAGGGAAAGGGAAAGACCAGACAGAGATGAAACTAAAACAAAAGACTGAACAAAACGAGAAGAATAAAAAAAAAATTAAAAAAACAGGAAGACAACATGAAAAAATAGAAAAATAAAAGAGAGAAAGCTACACAAGGGGAAACAAAAACCGCCCAGGGAGATGGCCTCGGCGCAAACAATGAAAGGAAGAAGAAGACAACGAAGGCAGCCTCCAGAGCAAAATGTCATTAACCTATCATGTCTGGAGAGCCACGAAACCCGATGTCATTAACCCTTCAGGTCCCAGGCCTGAGTGACACCAAATACGCCGAGGCGGAGAGCTTTGACGGGCTCGCGTGACTAGTTTTTCCCGCCAAACTCTCCCACCTCACGAAAGCTTGTCACTTTCCCTCGCTCTTTTTTTACGGAGCCGGAAAGACAGTGCACGCATTGCACGTGCAAAACGTATGATTGGACGAATATGCCGCCTTTTTTTTTTTTAACTTCCTCCTATCTTTCCTTTCAAACATAATATTTTCGATGGACTGAAAATGTCTGCCATATTCAGACATACCTACACTTTTTATGGGCTGCTTCAATAGATTGTCACTTTTTTGTTGTTATTCGAATTTTTTTTTTATCTGAAAGTTTAGAATTTCTTCAATCAAAGAATTCATCAAAAATGTGAAGGCAGATTAGGGTTAAAATGACAAAAACAAAACAAAACAAGGTTGTTGTGAAGATATCAGAATTTTCTCTTGTCCCATTTTATTTTCTTGCTTGTGCTTTTCTTTCCTTGCTTTTCATTTCTTTAGAAAACAACAACAACAACAAAACAAAACAAAACAAGGAGAGCATCAAACATAGTTGTCACAAAAGCATCAACAACATTACACTACTACTGCTACAACTGCGACTACTCAATTAATCTAATGGAAATGTTTGCTACACTGCATCTTTGAAACCAGAGGCTACAAATAAAAGAAAAATCAGATGAAAAAAATTTTTACTAAAAAGAAAAACTCATGAATCTATTCTTCTCTGGATTTTAACACCAAATGTTTCAGGACAAAAGCAGTTAAGGTGATTATGGCACAAACCTTACACTAAATTCAGTTTATAAAAGACCAAGTGGTGACAGATCAGGAAGAAAATGGACAAGCTAGAACTGGCTATACACTAAGTTCAGTTCAGAAATGACTGAGCGACGACAGACCAAGAAGAAAATGGACAGAGTGGCCACTGAGGAAAAGAGAGACGAAGCACAAGTCGAGAAAATGGCCTCCTCGAGGGAGCGCTGCGGCAAACCGCAAACCACCCCTCTCTCAATCAAAGGGGAGTAATCATTTGGCGGCGCGTGCCTAGGTGACGCAGCAAGCGACAAGCGACATTAGCGCATACGCCCGGGGGGAACAAATCAATGCCACAAAGAACTATGAATACTAATCACTGGTCTCTCGTCAACCACACGCCTGTCAAGCGGAGATGTCTCTTCCTTCTTTTCTGGACTGTTTTAGAGGTGGTCGTTTTCTTCTGTGGGCACGAGAACTGAATATGTTAACTAGCAGAGCATTCTTTTAAAAAAATCCGCAAAGGTCGAACGGATCCTGAATGCGCCTTTTTATCCTGATCCGTAAAAAAAAAAGAGAAAAACAGTTATTCGTGTACTGCTTTTTTCTTAACTCTATGATCAAGTTAGATTATAAGTGAAAACTTTTTTTTTTCACTAGGGAAAGTCATTTTACGCACGGACTGAAAGTTATTCCTTTTTCATGGGTATGGAAAATAAAAACCGAAATGTCAACGTTGATAACACCATAAAGTTCTAATACTGTGGGACAGTGTATTTCATAGATTGTCATCCAATATTCATTCGTAATCAGTGTCACCTCCATCTTAATGTTCTGTGGCAAAATATTTTTGCCAAACAAATTCTTGTTCGTCGTGTTATCTGGATCCGAAAAATTGGTTGGCACCAAATATTCAATGGGCCTTATTCCATCTTTACGCCAGCATTGGTTTAAATAGGTTATGTAGGTTTGTCATTATATTATTGATAGACAAACTAATAAAGTAGAAGAGCTCATGGGAGAGCAGAAACATCAACAGCATCAAATCATTTTCCCACCAGGGGAAGTAAAAGTAGGAAGGGACTGAAAGAGTTCCTTCCCATGTACCTTTTTTTAATGTAAAGGACCGTAGAATAAAATATAAGCGTTCAGTTCATGTGAAAATTTTAATATTCAATGATAGTATATCATTTCACAGATATTCAACAGTCTTAAACAGACACGTGACGTTGTTCATTTTCAGTGAAACATTTGTAATCATCTTGCAAATCAGATCCAACATCTGCCTTCTGATTCCAATCCGAACCACACATCTGCACCATGGAGTCGTCAGTGGAACACGCCCTTTTTTTTTTTCCACCAGCTTTCATTGAAATCCTCCCGTTGATTTTTCCTTAACAGCGCTGACAGACGAACAAACAAACGGAGGTGAAATCATGATTTTCCTGACGGAGATAACAATTACATGGTGTGTGTGTGTGTGTGTGTGTGTGTGTGCTCTCTCTCAAATGTGTGTATGTGTGAAGGTACGTGCCTGAGCGCCATGTGTGTCTTTGTGTACATACTTATTCAATAAAGTGTGTGTGTGTGTGTGTGTGTGTGTGTGTGTGTGTGTGCCAGACCGCGTGTTAGAGAGCGTGCGCGCGCATTTGTGTGTGTGTGTGTGTGTGTGTGTGTGTGTGTTAGATGTATGTGTTAGAATATTCGTGTGTGTGTGTGTGTGTTTAGATTTTACTTAACACGACAACGTATTCAAACTCTTCGTATTGATGAAGGGTCAATCTTTTGATTGGTTTCTGCATTCATCACAGAACGTGACTACCTATGATGCACCAATCACGGGACATTACAATAGTTGGCCCTTGTTTTCTGGATGCGAAAGAGCCCCAAGATAGTCTACCGAACTCGTGCTTATTAATTTCTAACACCGCTCACCGCTTTGGTGTGACATGAACTCCGACACTGGCCTAGCAAGCGAAAATACTTGGGGCATAGTGTATATGAAGCGCTGTTCAGACCCCACTATTTGACACGGATCAACGCAACGAATCAGAACAAAACTTCACAGACTACGTTCTCAGGCCATATTCCACCTATCCACCAAGTCTGCGCAGTTGTTCGTGTGTGCTTTTGTTCACAAACAGCTCAACAAACGAACCAAACTACGGCTTCACACCTAACATCTGATGGAGATGCAAAAGAGATACAGTTAAAAAAAACCCAACAACAAACAAACAGACAAACAAACTAACAAAAAAACATAACCAAGTTTAAACAACATCGCCCCTGATTCAGCTTTTTGTCTTTTATCATCCACAAGATAAGTGTGGTCATTAAGGGTTCGAGATCAGAAAGAGCATATTTACTAATGAAGCTCCGCCCTACTTTTCGCCCAGTATCACTACGCTCAGACACGTTCTCCGATTGGTAGGGAAATCATGCTGCGAGCAATTCTTACACTACTCAACTGTGTCCTTGAAGGTGAACTTGACGCTGTGTCTGTGGAAGAAATCGTCGTATGTGACAAAAGATTGCTGTTGGTATGGTTCCTTCACCACGGATGGAAACCAGGTAATAAGATGATAACCTAACAACAATAGTACATTACTATGGCATCTCTCCCCTCCTTGCCTCCTCCCCCAAGTTTGATTTCTTGATTTCTTTCATAATGGGGTCTGAAGATCGCCGTTGTGAAATTTGTGAGGAAACTTCCAGAAGAAAGAGGCTAGCTCATTCTTTTTTTCCACTAAAAATGCATTGGAGAGCGCGGCTGAGGGTGAGGGTGAGGAATGTATTTGTGAGTATGGAGGGAAGGGGAGGGGACAGGAAAGGAGAAGACGGGAAGGAATCTTTTCCAAAGATCAAAAACAAGGGGCTGAGGGATGAAAATCTCTTAGGAACAACGTGAAAGGTTGCTAGGGAGCAGACGAAACCAGTGTGTGTGTGTGTGTGTGTGTGTGTGTGTGTGTGTGTGTGTGTGTGTGCGTGCGTGCGTGCGTGCGTGTACGTGTGTGCGTGTGTGTGTGTGTGTGTGTGTGAGCTGTGGTCCGGACACGTTTTCGTTCTTAGTATGATCCTCTACGGTCCTTGGATCTGAAAGGGAAACGGGTGTAGTGAAAACAGCAGGCGCGTGTGTCTAATCTGCCGGTGCGCTGGACAAAGCACTGACCAGTACAATAATAAATGCTCTCTTCTCTGACCGCAACACCCTCCAACCCCCACCCCAACCCACCCTCATCTCGTCTCCCTGCCCTAAGTCCTCCCTCCCCTTTTGCGCCTCTCTCTCTCTCTCTCTCTCTCTCTCTCTCATGCCTCCGCCTCTCCCCGATTCCCGTTCACCAGC
>CM031603.1:52576959-52579459 GCA_018398815.1 Conus ventricosus
GTGTGTGTGTGTGTGTGTGTGTGTGTGTGTGTGTGTGTGTGTTTGTGTGTGTGTGTGTGTGTGTGTGTGTGTGTTTGTGTGTGTGTGTGTGTGTGTTTGTGTGTGTGTGTGTGTGTGTGTTTGTGTGTGTGTGTGTGTGTGTGTGTGTGTGTGTGTGTGTGTGTGTGTGTGTGTGTGTGTTACACAACCAAAACTCTATTAAACATGACTGTATCTGATTTGCGGACGTAACATAACCAGGAGAAATATGCAGGAAATTTAGACGGATTGGATTGTTTGTGATTGACGAAACGTCTTCGGTTAAAATACAGTTGCGTGAAGGTTGTTTACCGCGGAGAGTATGAAGAAGGGGGCGTGGAGGGGGAGGAGGGTCTGGGCAGGGAGAGAGGCACGACAACATGGTCACTGTCAGCTGTCCACTACTCAAAATGAGCCCTTTTGGTCTGCCGCTCTTGCGATCCCGCCACGATCAGCTCTGACCGGGGACGACTTTCACCCGACTTCAAGACCGAACGAGGTACGGGAGTGCTCAGCAATGTCCTCAATGTCCCAGAACGTGGGCCCCCCGCGGAGGCTTTGTGGACCTGCTGCCCGTGGTTGGCTCTCCGGTAGGCCAGCGTCGGAGCTGGGTGCTGAGTTCGACCAGGTCTGGTGTTGAAGAAGCTGTGATTCTCAAAGAGAGCGGGGATGAAGCCAGACTTGGGGTCCTGACCGTTCTTAAGACTAGTGATGATGGACTTCCCCGGCCTGTGTTTTTCAGGACGAGGGGCGACTCTGGAGTTGCCTGTCAGGAAGTGGGGTGTGTCCTCAGGCTGTTGCGACACGGCAGACAACGCTGCTGCCAGGGTGGTTGGTTTGCGGGCATGACCTATCACGCTGGTGCTTCTGCATTCGTCGGCGAAGGACACTCGCTTCCTCGTACTAGGCGCGGACTGGGTCTTCTTCTCCTCGTCACCCAACAAGGGCAGTCTGTCTCGCCAGGACGTTCCGCTGCTGGGTGTGCTGATGAGTGAGATCTTCCTGGACGATGTTAGGATTTGAGATGCCTCCGGTAAAGATGCTTCGAAGAGCCGGATCGTTGGGGAACCACTGGGAGAGTCTTCCGGCGATGTTCCGCCAATTTGGGGCACCCCCACAGCGCCAAGACTCCGGACACTGGACCTGGAAGCCAGTTCCGCCCTCCTCCATTCTCCTCCGTCTCCACCTGCGTTGAGATCGTACAGAGATCCTGCATGAAAGAACTGTGCCAGGGAGGAGGCCGGGTAGGGGGGCTGAGAGATTTGCGTCGTGGTCTTGGAGAGGTGTCCTATGGGGATGGGTCTCTTGAAGAATTTGGTGGGCCTCTTAGACATCTGTCCCGACAGGCCCCCGAAGATGGTGGACGTGTTCCTCACCTTTGTCCGCATCTTGTCTGCCTGCAACAGAGTTTATAATTTATTTAGTTAATAGCATATTCTATGGCAGCATGACGGAGATTTACCGACAGAGTTACACACTAAGAGTCAAAAGGAAATGTTTATCTATAAAATGTATGGACATCATACATGTGTACTTATACTGATAGAATGATAATCAAGTGAGAGAAAGCAAATCAGTGTTCAACTAGAAAGGTACTAGCTAGAGCGCTGACCTCTAGCAAGGTCGAACGAATTTTAGATCAGCCCCATAAGTCCGCTCACAACTGAAAAGCAAAATCGTCTTACCTCCAGGGGAAGTAATTGCTGAAGGAGTTATTTCCCGTGTTATAAAAAGAAAACATGCACCCCACCCCCCACCTCCCCGCCACACACACACACACACACACACCAAATTTAGAAAAAAAATGTATATATAATCAGAATGTTTCAGTATTCATCAAAATACATCGCTTTGTAGCTAGTAACAGGCACGTAGCAATAATATCACAGTGTTCATGTTCGGTGATGAATGTGTAATAATCCTAGCGATATGTGAACAGATGCTGCATGGACTTTTCCCCACCAGAGGAAGTAATAGATGATGTTGATTGAAGTAGCTACATTACATGTTTATAGGAATCTTACTGAACAAATCTGGATCAGTATTTGAATCCGGATCTGTATAATAAATCCCATCCCGAATTCAGTGGGTTTGCCACTGGACAATACGCCTTCAGTACATTACGTGTCTGTTAAAACCAGTTCAGTAGTGTTTGCGTGATGCAGCTGGAGAAAACGTAATCTGCCTGGCAAAGTTAAAAATGTCACATACTTTAAAGGTTAATGGTGTGTTTGTATGATATACAAAATCTCTACACTGTCTAACAAAGCCAAAATGAAATCTGATCATATAAATGATTTAAAATAATCATCTATGATAAACGAATGCTCTTTTGTTTATTTTTTTCCCCTTCCCAACTCTCTTTCATTCTTTGTTGTCCTTTTTTCATTCATTCCCATCCTCGTTCCTTCCTTTCGTACCTTACTTTCTTTAATTGATTTCTTATTTTGTCTCTGTTTGTTTTGGTATTCTTCCCCGAATC
>CM031603.1:52589459-52594459 GCA_018398815.1 Conus ventricosus
AGTCCAGACTGCTACTGTTACGCGGACAGCTGCTACAGAAGAGTTGAGTAACCAAGGAGAATACAGAAGAGAAAGGGAACAAATCTGTGTTCTAGGGGCTCCCCATTTTTTCACGCCGATAATCCACAGTTCAGCCACTTTGAACTTTAGGGTAGTAGTAGTTCACTCCGTTCATTGAATATAATATTTAAGAATTCATTTTCACTGAGCTGACTCACCTATTGTTGATTTATCTTGATGTGCGTGTCGCAAAACTGTTTTAAAACAACCGCCATCTTGATCTGTTAGTGACGTAGTTTTCCGAGGTTAGACGAAAAGAGCGTCGCTCGGGAAAACTCGGAAGTGAAAAGAACTAGATCGAGACTGTTCCATGATGATCGCGCGACACAGAAAAGCGACACTGATAAGAAGGGGAAAAATATGTGGAATACATCTTTTCATATCATTCGAAAAAAAAAGAAAAAAAAAGAAAAAGAAAAGAAAAAGAAAACAAGTCAAGCATTTGTCTCCACACGCAGTGAACGAAAGTGAAACGTGGCAACAAAAAAAAAAGTGAAAAGCAGCGTCAAAACTGGGAAGCCCCTAAACTGCAATTTTGTCCCTCTAAAAAAGGGCAGCCAGACCCAGACCCAGAGGTGACTAGGGCAGCCAGACCCAGACCCAGAGGTGACTAGGGCAGCCAGACCCAGACCCAGAGGTGACTAGGGCAGCCAGACCCAGACCCAGAGGTGACTAGGGCAGCCAGACCCAGACCCAGAGGTGACTAGGGCAGCCAGACCCAGACCCAGAGGTGACCAGGGCAGCCAGACCCAGACCCAGAGGTGACTAGGGCAGCCAGACCCAGACCCAGAGGTGACTAGGGCAGCCAGACCCAGACCCAGAGGTGACTAAGGCAGCCAGACCCAGACCCAGAGGTGACTAGGGCAGCCAGACCCAGACCCAGAGGTGACTAGGGCAGCCAGACCCAGACCCAGAGGTGACTCTTCGCCTTACTGTCCCTATCTGTAATTTCTGCAGGAGCACGTGATCAAGGCGGTCAAGGTCGTAGACGATCGCGGTTGACCTTGGCCTTGGAATATTGTCTGAAGTTGGCGATTTCGAAGCTTCAGTCTCCGGAACATCTTGCTTGGGAACATCCTGTTTGGGAACATCCTGTTCGGGAATATCCTGTTCGGGAACATCCTGTTTGGGAACACCCTGTCAGCAGTTTAAAGATTATATACACACGATTGGAATTACCTTCTCCTTTCCTTGCTCTCCTTACCTTCGGTGTCCTGTTTCGTTGGTTTAATTTTCCTTTTTGTCTTTCCTCTCCTCCTCCTCCTCCTCCTCCTCCTTCTCCTCCTCATGAGCATTATCGCCATTATCATCTTTGTCTTATTTCTCCTTCTTCTCTTCCTCTGCTTCCTCCTCCTCATTTTCCTTATTGTCACATCGTCGTCGTCATCATTATCCTCCTCCTCCTCCTCCTCCTCCTCCTCCTCATCATCATCATCATCATCATCATCATCATCCTCTTCCTCCTCCTCCTCCTCCTAATCATCATCATCATCGTCATCATCATCATCATCATTGTCATCATCCTCATCTTCCTTCCCGTCTTCATCATCATGATCGCCATCATCGTTGTGGTCGTCGTCTTCGCGGTGGTGATCATCTTCATTTTTGTATTCCTCCTCCTTCTTCTCCTAATCCTTTTCCTCCTTTTCCCTTCTCCTCCTCACCTCCGATTCCTTTCGTCCTCCTTGTCCTGGTTCTGCTATTTTTCACCTTTAATAAGTACACTGTTAAAGACTAACAATTTTCCTTCTCAAAAATCTATTTCTCTCCTTTTTTCTTTTCTTTTCTTTCTTTCCTTTTATTTTGTATGTTTCGAGGGTTGCCCAGATAAACCTCGTATCGCAGTTACCGCTAATTTTACAGGAGAGCCATTTGAAAGTTCAACATACACAATGAAATGCTTTCTGTGTCTTTTGACAAAAACATTTATGTCTACGGAAATGGTGTTCTTGTTTCTCCGTGTTTATATATTTTTCATTTTCATAAACAGTGGTTTAATTAACAAAATTGGATAATTTATGTGGTATGTAGTAAATAAAGGATTTTGGCAGTCCCAGACATAGTATACTCTACACGAATAGAGCCCGGATAAACCACGTACAAGTATTTGCACTGTTTATCTGGGCCAAGTGCACAGCAGCACATGGCAAACTGGGACTGCATTACTCTTGTAGTTAGAGATACTGGCAGGAAGGGTGTGCAGATGGTCAACTCTAGGTCCTCATTAAACCCCGTAGCTCTAACTACGATGTGTCTGTGATAGCGTTGCTTGAAATCAACAGTCTGCACAAACCAAGTATATGGTTATGCGGCTTTCACACAGACCATTGCTCACCGTCAACTTCCAAAACGTTCTATTGAAACTGAGTAAAACCAGTAACGGCCTTCCAATAAGCCACAAAAAGTGACCTACCCACCTTTTGACTGAATATAAAAGACGTATGTTGGTTGCTTGATTCGTTTTCACTTATAATGTTATTATGAACTGAGTTTCAACGACAATTTTACATCCTATTCTGATACAGTGAAGTGTAGTATAGTTTGATCGAACAAAGTCTCTCTATTTTGTATTTGTTTTTAATCTATAATCAATTTACAGTGACCGTCTTTTATATATATTTTTAATCTATAATCAATTTACAATAATTAACATTTATTCATAACAGCATGAATGCAATCAAAAATAAGAACATTCGATAAGGGAAAATGTTTAACCTGTTTAGTTCTTTAAAATATGATGATGCATGCGCAAAATACAAAAAGTAGAACTAACAACAAAACAAAGAAAAAACAAAGCAAAAACAAAACAAAACAAAAACAAGCAACCCTTTAAAAAAACTAACCTGTGAAAAAGTGATAGTCCAGACCATTCCGATGTACACTGCACTTTAATCCCAGTCCAAACGAGCAAAGTCAAAGTATTCAAGTTACCGGACACATCAATATCACGTCACACTAACCGTTGCAAAATAGCCTGATTATCATCACCACAAAAAGGCACTGCAATTGCCCAATTCAGTCTTGTTTCCTGTAGCAGTATGTAAGTATCCCAGTCACAACGTGTCCAAAGCATCAAGTTCAAGAACACTTGGATCTTTCACTTAACAATAGCAGCATGTCAATACTGTAAAATACTGTTAAAAGGGCAGACTGTTATTCAAAACGATGTTTGTCAAGCATCCCAATGTTTAATTCACACAATATCACAACATATCAAGTCACATGAAGTCGTACAACTGAGGGTTTTCTGGCATTATAGCAGTGAATGAGTTCAATGTGAAAGTCTTTTGCAGAAATGAAATGATTAGTCCGAGTCACTGTCCTTCTCGTTGATGTCAGGCTGTGGGAGGCGATCCTTGGCAGCAGAAGAGGCAGGCAGGTTCCTGTAGAAGGTGTGGTGTTCCTCGGGAATGACTCCAGAGGAACAAAGGTACAGAAGGTCAGCTTTCTTCGCTTCAGAGATGGGAAGATTTTGGCTGTAGAGATGAGGCACGGTCTTGTAGTATGGGACAGTACGGCCCCTCTTGCTGCCTCCAACTACCTTGATGGTCTTGTAGCTGGGCTGATCAAAGGATGTTTTGTATAAAATTTCATCTTCTCTGCCCTTCTCGAAGCGCAATGCTTTAAGTTGCAGCCAGTTTACTTTTTGGCCCGTGATGTCCGTTTTTGTGTTCTGAAAGCTGATGCAGCCAGTGAAACGTCTGTAAATTTCATTGGAATGACCACATAGGGCCGTGTTCTTCTGGCCATGCGCAGGATGATGTCCCAGCTGCTTGGGGTGTAGATGGGCGTGCTTTTCTTTGCGAACGTGATAGCCGCGTGCATGGAGTCGCACTCCATCTGCGTATGGTCACTCTCCAGGTACTTGTGGGTGATGGTCTGAATGTGTCCGATGTTCTGGACTGCATGGGCAAGAGCTGCTGCCAGGTACTGGTTTCGGTTTTGCCCAGAGCAACAGTCTGAATAGATGACAACTTCCTCCACAAAGTCTGGAAGTGAGCTCAGGTAAAAGTAGATGCACGTTGCGATCTCACATGCACCTCTCTTACCATCAGTCTCATCCCATGTGTAGCACTTGGCCTCCCCATCGGCCAGTGAGTAAATGGTGAAGTTATACACAGACAACTTTCGTCTATAATATAACTGACTCACTAAGCCGCAGGGGACTGGAGGACTGCCTGCAGATCCACGGTGACCACATGCTTTCGGCGATCTTCCTTGGCCTCTGCCTTGTCCCGCTCTTTCTCAAGGCGTGCCCTCTTCTTTCTTTCCTGGTGTTCTTCATAGGCTTTGATGTCATCTTCTGTGGCCAAGTCTGAAGTCTTTTTCACGGCGAAAGCACACACACAGAACACTGATCTTTTTTTGGCACATGGAATGCCAGATTGTACTCGCTATTGAATACCTGCCGGTACCTTTTAATGGAAACTGGCTGCAGTCCTTGCTCTTTGCACTGCTGCACATAGAAATCGTGCATCTTCTTCACTGTCAGCCCAGGCTCCAAATATTTTCGCTGCGTGTCCTTCCGTGCGTAGTGAGACTCTACGGCGGGGAAAGACTCTATGTGTCTTCTGACGCCCTCAATAGCGGCTTCGCTAGTTTTGTTGTGTGGCTGGCACTTTCCTCGACGTTCTTGGCCAGTAAAGGTCTGATTCGTGCTGTTCTTTAGAGCGTGATCAACGTAGCTTCGCCTTTTGCCAGTGTCGCCAAAAAGAACTTTTTGCACACGCGTTGTTCTGGCCGTCCACAACAAAGGAAAAGGTCCGGCACCGTTGACGCTTCTTGGGCACTGGCATATTGTCCGCCCCCAGAATACTGACAGTCTCTCTGTCTCTTACATGAGCACAAATAACGTCTTTCTGTCGGTTGTAAGTGTGCAAGGCATAGAATGTCTGAAAGATCTGCTGCCGATTTTCTTCTGGGACGCGATCATTGCACTT
>CM031603.1:52599459-52601959 GCA_018398815.1 Conus ventricosus
TTAACATCAGGTTGTTTTTGGATGGCACAGCACTGCTGCCAAGTCACTTCTCGCACGTACGGGACTCCACCTGCTCTGCCCCTACTGACGACCAGAATTGCGTTGTTGCGGAGACAGCGTGAGTGAGCGTTCCCCTCTGTAGGACAGCACTATGTCCGTCTAACGACCGTCACCATCCTTTTTCCCCCCTGTCTTCTCTTCAGGGCCACTTCTGTGGTATACCCCCCACACCGCTCATTCCGACTCCCCTTCCACAGCAACATCCTGGTTTGTTTTGCCGCAGCCCCAGCACCAACAATCCACAGGGAGCAGTCAATGTAAAGTCGTCATAAGGCCCCCTCCGCCCACCAGAGGACACAATGCGCTGCTGCCGAGTCACTTAAGAATGGTGTTCAGTGGCACCTGTTCTGGATCTAAACAAGACAGCAGCTACTAAGCGGCCTACTTACGACAATAATCGCAAAAAGTCGCGGAGCGATCGTGAATGGGAGTCTTCCTCGGATGGCGGGGGTGAGGGGTGGGGGGTGGGGGGGAGGGGTGGAGGGGGGTGGTGGACGGGGGCGCCACAGCGTGCGCCCAACGATATTCCCTGTGACCTTGCTCATACTGACAATCCCTAATCAAACCCACCAATGAAGAAGAGCTCGAGACAGGTCATGAAGAGAGCAGGGCATGAAGGGCCACAGAGTTTAAGACCGTGTTTTTATGCTGATCGATGAGGAAGAGGCCCATGTACTCACTCGTCCATATCGACGGCCATAACACAAATTACATCGAACAATGGATGCAACAAAGAGACAGAGATGAAAGCCAAAGAGGACGCGTACACAATGTGCGAATCCCATTCAGCTTCTTTCCGGTGAGGATTCACCTCAACTTCAGAACAAAGAAGCTAAAGATTGTGTTTAAGGGCTGGAAGGAAGCCTTGTGTAATGATGTACTGCTGTTAGTTTTCATTCCGGGTAAGGGCTGGAAGGAAGCCTTGTGTAATGATGTACTGCTGTTAGTTTCTTTTCCGGGCATAATGAACAGCGACGCCTTCAGACTGGCGGTCTTTCTATGTGCAGGTCATTATTCTCTCCACGGGCTGACGTTTACCACGTGCTCTGTGCTAACCATGGCGACGTCCGCTGACTGTCTGGGGATTCCATTCCACAGCACTGACTCCATGATGATGATGATCATCAACATCATTATCATCATCATCATCGTCGCCTACGTCGTCGTTATCATCACCATCGTCATCATTACGTTCTCCTCCTCCTCCTCTTTTTCATCATCATCATCATCATCATCATCATCATCATCATCATCATTATCATTGTCATCATCATCGTCGTCGTCATCGTCGTCGTCCTCTTCCTCTCTCCTTCGTCTTTGTTTTCTCTTCTTCTTCTTCTTCTTCTTCTTCTTCATCATTTAGTTTTTGTTCAAGTTCTTATCATTGCTCAGTTTCACAGAGTATTGTTTGTCGTGCAAGAAGACGTGCAGTGTATGGTGGGTTGTTGCACAAATTCAGTTTCAACCTATAAAAAAAAAAAGAAAAAAAGAAAGAAAGAAAAGGAAACAACAACAATTACTGTAACCTCCTTGCTTCTGCTTATCATCATCGTCATGATGTAAACATTTTAAGTCATCTAAAAGCAGCCTTCACACGGATGTCACTGATGAGAGAGGTATTGATGACTTACTCCGAAGTCGCCGTCAATGCGGTGAGTGGGAACAGTTGGTTGAGGATCTTCTTCTTGAAAACCGATGGAAAGGGTTTCTGACCACCTGTCTGGATAAACCAGAGAAAAAAGAAATGAAGTGATTAGATGACTCTTCTGTTCTGACCTCCCACCCCCAGCCCCATCATCCTCACCCTCTGCCGTGTCTCTCTCCCTCTACCCCTCAGGTAAGGATACATGAGTCATCGTCAGACCAACTCATCTATGCCCATTTCAGCATCATGTATATTTGTTGACGTGAATGCTTCCCCCCCTCCCCCCCCCCCCCCCCCCGCCCATTTCTCTGCCCCTTTTACTTCTTCACAAATTATTACAGGCCAAGATGCATGACTAAGTTTGCAGTGTTTCAAGTTTTAATTGTTTCAGTCTAGCCGACCACACAAAACCTTTTCCGGGCTGTGACACTCATTCGTGAAAAAAGTGACGCCCTAAACAGGTCAGATTATTTTTAAAAAAAAGACAATCATCTTCTGAAAAAAACAATTCATGTCATGGTAGCTAAAATGCTGACATCATACAGTAGATTAAATTAGGCGGTGCTGAAATTCATGTCATGGTAGCTAAAATACTGACATCTTACGGTAGATAAATTAGGCGGTGCTGAAATTCATGTCATGGTAGCTAAAATGCTGACATCTTACGGTAGATTAAATTAGGCGGTGCTGAAATTCATGTCATGGTAGCTAAAATGCTGACATCTTATGGTAGATTAAATTAGGCGGTGCTGAAATTCATGTCATGGTAGCTAAAATACTGACATCTTACAGTAG
>CM031603.1:52604459-52606959 GCA_018398815.1 Conus ventricosus
TTCTGACACCAAGACAGGGATACACTCTTCAGATCCACTGCCGTGAATCTTACGCAGATCTGGTGTGAGACAGTAGAACTCTCCGATGGTCAGTTTGGTCATCTTGCCCGGTACAGGGAGACGGGGCCCTTCAGGTACGTTCCTTCCGGTCCTGACGTGGCTTTCGTGCTAGGGTGAGATGAAATGTCTGGGAAATCCGTCTGTGCGCTATAGCTCTGCTGATCAGAATCTTGTGTGTCCGTGCTTGACGAGAAATCGCTCTGCAAGAAAACAATAGCTTTTTTTTTTTGTCTGGGGCATTGCATTCATTCTCTTAATTTTTTTTTTCTTTTCGCATTTAGTTTGTCCGTACATCACTATGATACAATAAACAGATTTTTTTTTTCCAGTGGGGTGAATAACAAAATAAGTTAGAATAATTCTTTGCGAACAACAACAACAACAAAAAATCTACAGTTGTAGACTTAAAAAATGATAACATGGTTAAATTACAACAACAATTGAAGCTATGGAATCAATGAATTGATTTTTGTTTTAAAAAGAAAAGGAAAAAAAAGCCTGACGAAAATTTGCAGTTAGTTATTTAAATTTTTTCAGTTTTGTTAGTTTTTTTTTAATTTTCTTTTTCTTTACATTATTTCAGTATTGTATTACAGAATACAAGGGATGAAATCGATTCCGGTTCATAGAGATATACATTCTGACTGATGGAAATCAGGCCACTGCGTGGGAAGCTTTTGTTTGTACCAGCACACATTTACCGTCACAGGCAGTTCCATGCATTGCATTACACTACACTGCACTGCACTGCACTGCACTACACTACACTACACTACACTACACTACACTACACTACACTACACTACACTACACTGCACTACACTACACTACACTACACTGCACTGCACTGCACTACACTACACTACACTACACTGCACTGCACTACACTGCACTACACTACACTACACTACACTACGCTGCGCTGCGCTACACTACACTGCACTACACTGCACTGCATTACACGACACGACACGACACGACACTACACGACACTACACTACACTACACTACAGTTCTAAAACAATGATCACACCAAAGTAACTTCATCAATTTCTGTCAACCACCCCACTCCCCCTTCCCACCTCCACCCTAACCTCCCTGTTGTTCCCTAACCTCCCCCCCATCCCCATCCCCATCCCTCCTCCCCACTCACCCACTCACTCACTCACTCACTGCTCTCCCGGCCCCTCCTCTTTATTATCCTTTAACCTTTTCTTCCTACTACGCTCATCCTTTCACGCACCCGCTACCCCCAACCCCTCCCCCTCCCCCCCCCCCCCCCCCCCCCCCCAGATTACAAAAAAAAGGGAGAAAAAAAGAAAAGAAAAAGAGTACCAGATGGGGAGAACTGATCCAGCCCCTCCGGGACTCCCCCCCCCTCCCCCCCCCCTCCCCACACACACACACCACAGCTTAGGGGGAAAAAATCCCCCAGGCCCATCAAAGACAAAACGCACTCATCAGCTTAAACGAGCGCCTAGTGTTTTGTCCAGGGGCCGCGGCGCGTGGCTCCCTCTTCTTGTCAACTGTCGGGGCCAGGGTCATCAAAGGCCACTCCCACTGACCACAACTCGTGTTTAAGTCAGGCTGCAGGGGGGGGGGGGGGGGGGGGGAGGGGGGGGGGAGAGGTTGTGGGGTGGGGTGGGATGGATGGGGTTGGGGTGGGGGCGGGGAAGTTGCATGCTTGTTTCCGGCCAGTCTGGAACCGAACTGTCCCTCCAGCTGTCGTCAGGGGGTGAACCTTTTACTCCCCCCTCGCCCCTCCCCTCTCGCTCCAAAGATTTACCCCCCCCTTCGCCCCCCCCCCTGCCCCCCCCCCCCCCCCCCCCCCCCGCTGATGATTTATTGTAGTGAAAAATGTTTGTATGTGTTACATTCAAAGTAAGGTGACTGCGGGTGGAAATTGAAACGAATTTTTAAAAGGAAGTCAAAAGGAAGTCTGCCGGAGAACAAATACTTGGTCTTGTAATTTGTCTGTCCCTGTTACGTGGCGGATTTTTACTTCCATTTCAGAGTGAGATCACAGCAGGCGGAAACTGAAACATATTTTTTTTAAAAAAGGAAATTAAAGTGTATCCGCCAAATTACATGTTTGTCTTGTCATGTGTTCCTCTCTGTTGTCTGGTGGGTTTATTTTTTTTAATTTCTTTTTAAAATTTGTTTGCGTGTGTTTACGTCGAAGTTACTTTGAATAATATGTGATCATGACATCAACATTTTGTGTGTGTGTGTGTGTGTGTTTTGTGGTGTGTGTGTGTGTGTGTGTGTGAATGTGTTTCGATTGTGTTTTTTGTGTGTGTGTTCTACTGTAATTCTGTCATGCAGAACTGTATTCTGTTGTATCATGTGGTATCAAGTTGCAAAGCATAATGCTGGACTGTATTGTGATGTGTACTGCGTGGGATTGTATTTGTTGTATTGTGTTGAAACGAATTTAAAA
>CM031603.1:52621959-52644459 GCA_018398815.1 Conus ventricosus
ATGTGAATCGGAAAATGTCTCGTTCCTACTTTTACTTCCCCTGGCGGAAAATAACGTTGCTTTAATTAATACATGAAGCGAATCAAAGGATGGATTTAGTGAATCAAAGGATGGATTTAGAGAATCAAACGATGGATTTGGAGAATCAAACGATGGATTTAGAGAATCAAAGGATGGATTTAGTGAATCACAGGATGGATTTAGGATGTATTCAAACTTGGCGGAGGTCTCGGCTCTCCCAAGTTCTCTTCTCTTTGTTTGTTTGTTTGTTTGTTTGTTTGTTTTTCTTTCTCTTGCTGCCTCATTTCCCTGAGCTCATCTACTGACAATGCTCCATGAGTCCTTGCATAGCCACACCCAGGTTCGTCCTGTCACACCTACAACACGGACCATCTCATGGAAACAATCAGTATCAGATTGTCGTGAGCTCATCTACTGACACTGCTCCCTGGCGACGCACCGGAGGAGACACTGCATCACCATCCTCTTGTGATGAGACAGTGTTCAAATTCCTGGAGAGAGATTTGGTCCAATCAATTATTCTAGATGATTGTAATGGATCTTAGATAAGTCTTTATTTCTCTAATTCATTGTTTATCTGGATATTGTTTTCTTTGTTGGAAAAAAATGCACACATGACGTAGATAGTACGAGGCCTGTGTAAAGTGGAAGAGTGTCCCACATTATTTGGAGTAGCAAACAACACGAAAATCCCAGTCCATGACTCAAGAGGATCTAAACTATGGAAATTAAAATGCATGATAAAGTCGTTGAACAGCCAAAAATCATGATAACATAAAAAGCGAGCATGTCAGACACTCGACAACCTCCTTATCACGCTCTGTCCAAGCGGACTGAAATCATATCCAAAATATGTCCTGAAATATACCCGGACAAGTGAAAAACCCGCACACCAGCTGCTAGCATTTCTGGTCTTCCCTCTTGCTTTCTTTCTCTCTTTTCTTAAAAATCTTCATCTCTTTTAGCCAAATAAACAGCGATTCGATTACACAATGAGGTTTTGAATCGTTTTTTTTTTTCAGTCAACCAGACCAACAGTCCCTTCCTTACATTTTCCTCACTTTTATGATTTTTTTCGTATTTTTTCTTTAAATTGTAGTCTCCTTTTCTCTCCGTTTTTTTTTTTCTTTTCGTCTTCATGTTCCCCCATTTGATTCAACTAATGCACTCTCTGTAATGACATCCAACGGTTTCACCACACTAAAAAGATGTACAGTGAATTTTAAACTCTACTATCCCATGCCCCGCAGACAGGACAGAATTTTTGATGAATGTACTCTTCACCGGTGTCACTGACTTCAGTTTAAGAGTCAGCTTACAGCGTATTTAACGTGTATACCAACAAGCAGAGGGACACGCAGTCAAATGTTTGGAGTGTTTGACTGTGGCGGAATTGACACAATCGTGGGGTGGTGCTATAGCTGAGATCGGATTTTTACGGCTTGAAACCCTTCACTGTCCACACGGCAGTGAATGGGTACATGATCCAGGGCATGGAATGGAGGCCAAAGGTGAGGGATGTGGCTCCATCCTTCATCATGCCATGCTCTAGACTCCATGAACCTCACAAAGTTCATTGCCTCCACGGCCATGGAGTTACGGGACTTTGACATCAACATTTCAACAACAATGTCTACCCACTGTACCTCAGTTCTGAAGAGTCTTTAAACCCTTCCGTAAATACAGGCAATTCGTTCATATGCTTGTTAGACTGACATACCACATTACTAGCAAAAGAGGGGGGAAATTGAAAATAAGTAAACACCACCACCACCATCATCATTACCGTCACTACCACTACCAACATCAACACACACACACACACACACACACACACACGCGCGCGCGCGCTCGAACACATGCACGCACGAACACACGCACACCAAACAAACTCTAAAACGAATCAGCCGCCGTGGCGAAGTGGTTAGCGTCGCGGACTCCCGGCTGGGAAGTGGTGGGTTCGATTCCCATCAGAGCCATGTGGGATTTTTCTGCCTCGACCGGCACCTATCCCCCGATTTTAGTTTGCTACAGGCTCAATTGGGAAGACTGGGACCACACAGTCAAGTTTCATCCACTTAATGAATGCGTCTCTGAGAGTGTTGTTCAAATTTCCTGACCAACACTGCCAATCTGTGTAATTCTCGGGCCTGGTTGACGCCGGGATATATTATGAAAGTAAACGTAGAGTACGGCCCGTTCATGCAGTATCAGACCAGAAAGGAAATCCGTAGCATCATCTTCATTATCTTCATTCTCATCGATTAGCAGAAAATACGTCTCAACTTCTGTGGCCTTTTATGCCCAGCTCTCATGGTCACCTAAGTTCTCTCTACGTCTGTGGCCTTGGCTTGATTCCGTCGGCGTCACCGGTATCGGTGAGACCATGGGGCGGATGTGGTGGCGCCCTCCGGAGGGGAGAGCTCACTCACGCCGGCTCCGCGACTAAACAATTATTGTCATCAATAGGAGGCTTAGTATGTAGTGTCCTGCGTATGTTGGATCAGAACAGGCGCCACTGAACACCACCGAAATGAGTCGGCAGCAGTTCAGTATTTCCTCCAGTGGGTTGCCTCTTGACGACTTGACCACTCTAGTGGACTGCCGGTGCCGGGACAACGGCGGGTCAGACCAGGCTGTGTTTGTGGACGGGATGTCAGAATGAGCGGCGTGGGTGCATTGCCACTGAGGTAGCGCAGAGGATGGGACAGCAAAACAAAAACAAAACAAAACAAACAAATAAACAAGATAAAACGAAAGAGCACCAGGCAGACAAATGATAAAATCCATTGTGCATCAATGTATCTATAATTACTTGGCTCAAGCATACCAACCTGTAATGACGGCGGAATAGGCGTCACCGCAAGCCACGGAGGACGCACCTTCCAGAAGCCACGAATGACGTAATGGACGGGGACGGCTGCTGATGACGACACTGCCCAGGCCCAGCTGACCGTATTTCCCCATCCCCCAGCTGTACACCTTGCCTCCCGCTGTGTCACACACCACACACACACACACACACACACACACACACACACCACATCACACACACACCACACACACACACACACACACACACACACACACACACACACACGATATATGGAAATATTATACACGTCACGTACAACATTATTCCGTCCAACCGCCACACATGTTCGCGACATATGGTCACCAGCCTGTGCTAACACGCACACACACACACACACACAACACACCCAACACACACACTCACACACACACACACACACACACTCACACACACACACACACACCAAACAAAAACGATAGAGGTAAATATAAGACATGTACAGAACTTATATGTGACAGGACAGAATAGGTTTGCCCTTGTAGACTATTTGTCAGACTTGTCCTGTCCCTTTCTCTCATCTCCACTCTCTCTCCACTCGCTCTCTCTCTCTCACCCACCCTCCCTCTCTCTCTCCTCTCTCTCTCTCTACCTCTCCCATTCTCTCTCCGGGACTCCTCTCTCTCACTCTCCTCGGCTCTCTCTCTCCCTCTCTCCTCTCTCTCTCTCTCTCTCCCTGCTTCTCTAAGAGTCAAACGAATACCACCAAGTAACTACCATCCATTGCTGAGACAACATATTCCTATTCAGCCGGCTTCAGCCAGCAGTAAAACACAGCTTTCCTCGGCTTACACTTCCTGGCTTCATAAATTATGTACCAGACATGAACTCGTCGGTGGAAGTGGCCATCACGCCCGGCGAGACTAATTTGATACCACATGTTCATCGTGGACCCTCTGCCTCCAGAATTAGGGGAACTATTTTTGGACTGTGGACTGACCCCATAATACTGAAAACAGGCTTTCATCCAATGATTCCAGGGCAATGAAGGAAAATGTGGCGTGGGGACAGAGATGGAAGTCTTACCTCAATTGTTTGAGAAATACATTACTTTTGCATCGGAAATTGAAGAAGTGGCAGACGAGTATAAAGACCTGTGCAGAAATAGCCTCAATGAGTTATTGAAAGCGAAGTTGTAGATTACTAGACAGATGTCACGAAAAATGAGAACAAGACGGGCACCAATTGACTTGTAGTGAAAAAACTGGTAGCTTTTTGCTTTTTATTTTTTTGCCAACACAGTATCCTATTGACGTTGAAAATTCAATATTCACATGTTGACTGATAAGATTTTGTTTTAATAATTGCATGTCATCAATTAGACGATATGATTGACTGGTTGAGTACTTGCAAGTAATAATAAATGTTTCCTAGTACTCAATGAGTACATGAGTATTATATACTTTGTGTTAGGATGGAATGACGAAGTATGGTGGATAGATAAGATTATGAAGTTCCCAAGTGGGTTGTTAGTTCAGGTGATGGAAGATATAAATAGTGTGGGCCCTGCATCTGTGATTGTCTTATGGTAATTCATAAAATTTATCTTAATTAAAAACAGAGAGGTATAGATGATTTACTGGAATTTAAATTAAATTGCCAGAGTTTTAATTCCATTTTTGAATCTAATATGACTAAAGTATTGTGAGGCATACAGTTGGTGGGCCTAATAAACCCAGAGTGTTAGTGGTGTTTGTAAATAAGACTGAAGAACGAAATCTATGGTTAGGATCGTAATGTCAAGTATATTCCGGTATTTTATAGCGCTTATCAACGGTAAATATAATCCAGGGTTGTGACGTTCAAAGTAGGGTTCCAGAATTCAATAGCAATCATACTTCAAGCTGATATGGTACGACATTGTAGACCAGAGACGAACGACAGAGACCTCTACCTTGCAGTCAAGCTTGATGTACTTCCTTCTTTCTTGTACAGGCCAGTTCTGGGAACTAATTAACCAGTCTCTGGCGCTGGACAGTTAGCACTTGTCTCTAAGTCCGATACCCTTAATTTGCCCGTGTTCAACGGATTTCCCCTCCTGTTTTGAATATTTATACTAAAGCTTTGTGTAATGACGTTTACTACTGCGATAACTTATTTAATGAAGAACTCTCAATTTTTTGCATGGATATAATTTATATAGTAGTACTCTAAATTTGGTAAAAGACTATGTTAAAAATAAGTTTTTGGAATGAACGCTTTTCATGTTTATTGATCATAGCCATTTCATTATATAGGTTTGGGAGGAAAGAGTTGATCTTTTTACTTAGTTTAAGTCGTCATTTTTCGCTGTAATAATAATGGTAACGTGTAGATCGATCAAGGAAGAATAATTTGTTTAACGCAGATTTACTTACTTTTTAGACAAAAGTATTGTGATAAACGTAGTTATGTAATGTTCAACTATACATTTTTTCATCGATGAGAACCTACTAATTCCACTGAGGGAAAGGCCCCAATACACGTAAACATATGCAATGAGTACTGGTTTGAAATCCTCCCTTATTTAATTACTCCGACACTAATTGGTAAAAGTGCCTGGTTAACAGATGGGAGTAGATAGAACGCGCATTGGGTATAGCATCACTGCTGTAATGAAGAAGACCATGAGTGAAGATCGCACTTGTGCTAAGTCACAGCCCAGTTGTGTTCACACTCTATTTTTTGGTTTTTCATAGTTGTTGATTTTATTATGGTTTGACGAATGTATTTTTGTAACAGTTTTTGTACGGATCACACACATCCTTGTTTTTTGTCATCAATAACTTGTTGCGTTAAGCAGAAAGTGTTGAAAAAGATGAAAAGGGGGGGGGGGGGGGGGGGGGGGTGAGAGGAATACACACAGCTCTTTGGAGGTTTATTGTTACATCTTGTTTCATTAATTAAGAAATGAAGGCGAAAATGTGAAAAGGGGAATAAAATGTCCCCCTTGGGAAAGAGTTAGATTACTAGATCCGATCAGACGTTCGAGAAGAAATATGATGGTAGACACCTCATATTCATGTAAATTTATATTCTCATGTTCCTCCCCTTTCAGCCTATGGTTCGAGAGTTGCAAACCAATGCTGACAAATTGTGGACCTTGTTTTATACCTCATTGATTTTAATCAGTTTGTTCGAATAAAATGTCTTTTTTTTTGTATTTCCAGGTCCACTGTTACAAATAATAATGACCTTTCATGTAATTATGATAATTGTTATAATTTTAGATGTAAATTCACAAATTCGATTACCAACTTGTTTTTCTGTATTCTTTAATTGCATATTAGTAATTGGTATTTCCCTATTCTGAATATATTCCAGGAGGTTGGCACGATTTGGATGTAGAATAAAAAAGGGAAAAATTGGAGAGTAGCAAGCGTCGTGAGTAGAAGGAATGACCTCCCTATCCCCCTCTCCACCGCAGGCACCATACCTCAACCCTTGCAACCACTCCACCTCCTCTCCCCTACAAGATTGCGTCGCCGACAAGGAATGGACAAGCCAACCCAGGGCGCGGGGAAGGAAACGCCTCTAACACGATGGACAAAATGTGACTGCGCCGGACCAGTGAAGTACAGCAAGAGAAAAAAACTGTCGACATCCAAAAATGTTAAAGGATAAGATAATTAAGTTTTACCATGTAAATGGTTCGAGTGATTTAGTGTATGTAAACAATATTGTATTGAACTGGAATTTGTGGCGTAGAAAGGCTGTTTAGAAACCCCACTACGATTGTTTAATATTGATGATTGAGAATCAAAATCATGTCAGAGTCCCTGAGACGGAAGAATGCAGTATGAGCTCGAGGACTTAGCCCAGGAGCTTCCAGGCTCTACAGCAGCAGCAATAGGGTATGGAAATACCCGAAAGAGTCCACCATTAACCAGGTACTCAGTAGATGCCCACATTTGCGCGGTTGGCTGACTATCAGAGATGCAAACTAGGCAGCCTTTAAAGCGCAAGATAACACCCGGAAAGAGACAAGATCCATTATTCTCCAGTCCCATAGTTACTACCGCGGTTCGGAAGAAGTGGCATTTCACCCGCCCGACGCTATGGGAACACCAACCACGATCCTGGCCATATTGGGAGGAGGTTTATGGCGACAAGAGATCGGTCCTTCCACACCTGGCCAACTATCAAAACAATCCACCAGCGGCAGGGGAGACAGTCAGGGCCACTCCAGCCGGTTGAATAGGTCCTACCAGGACTCCAGGAGAAACAGAGGAAATATGGACCCGGAGCACCAAGAAGCGACAATGACTAAGGGACCACTTCATCGCCAGCTCCGATGATGTTCATCTCTGGTAAGGCAGCTAATGGGAGAAGACCTTCTAGATACCTGAGCTGTCTTTCTATGATGCCGCGGAAGCAGCCATCCGAGTGGCAGGACGACGAAGAAGGAGATGCCGAGGTCCCAGTACAGACTGCAGCCGCAACCACCACCTCCCCTTCAGAGCATTCGCATCCTCGACCCATATATGAAGAACCTCAAGGATGAGAAGGCGGTGGCACCATAAAGAGACCAAGCTTGTCCCGACAGCAACATCAACACCGGACAGCGGGGCACCACACCATCCAGGCACACAGATGGGAATTCACGCCCGACCGGAAAGCCCATTCTGCTACAAATGCCAAACAGCGGGACACATCGGACGGAATTGCCCGAAACGCTCGTGAAATGGGAACCCCACTTGCAGAAATGATCCAGCTGCATGGAGGTGAACAAGGGCCCTCTTCACAGGGAAAGTTGGAAGGACCAGGTCCACTGGTTACCATTAAGGTTAATGCAGGGAACTTCCCTGCACCTGATTGATACAGGCTCCCAGTGTCCTAAGATTTTCGAGAATGTATTCAATCAGCTGTTGGACCAGTGGATTTGGCCTTAGGCAAGCCCCAAACGACTCCGGGTAACAGCAGCAAATGGAAAGAGGTGCCCTATTTTTGGGTACTTTGAGGCCGACGTAGATGGTATGGGAGGACGTAAGTGACCGAGGCATTCTCATTAGGAAATGCCAGACCCTACACTTCTCAGGAATTGGGACCATATCTCCAGCGATACAGGGGCATGAATGCCTCCAGGAATTGCTCCGATTGAACTGTGTCGCTGCTGCCCAACAGGGATTTGCCCAGAGTGTGCCAAAGGGAGCCAGCATGACTCCCTTCCGCGCTCCATAGCCACTGTCATGGCCCCCTTCATTGGAACAGGGTGGCAGACAACATGCCAAAAGAAACCAGGTGGAGTCCAAGGCGACGGCCCAAGCAAGGGATTGATGGTGGCCAGCACACTGAGCTCTGAAATAGGCAGCAGCTTCTTTGTGCAGGTGGCCAACATCACAATGAAGGAATACTGCTAAGGCAGCCACTAGTATAGGGACGTGCAGCTGCCACAAGGAGAGGTCACCTTCAGGACAGTGACTCTGTGGAGGGCCATCTGCACAGAAACCCCCCTAACAAACAATCCCGTCCAGAACCCAACATGACCCCCGGGACCTTGTCCAGTAGAGACCTGTACGATGTAGACTGCAATGCAGATGGTAGAACAGAGACTGAGAAGGTTGTGATGGAGCCAATGCTGATCTGTTCTCAAAGGACGATCCATGATGTTGTGCATCACGAACACGCCACTGCACAAACATAAGATGAAGGATACATCCCAGTCAGGCACCACCATCAGGAGGATCCCACCTTCCAGATCCAGGAAGTGAAAGACCACATTCAGAGCCCCTGGACGAAGAAGATCATCCAGAGATTTCCAGCTCTTATGCATCTGTAGTGAGTGATAATTCCGAAAGAAGGATGGCTTCCAACAGGCTGTGACTGGACTACAGACGTCCTGAATGCCAAAACCACCCAGATAGCAAAAAACCCCCCTTGCCCAAGATCGAAGATACCCTTGATTCTCTAGTGGAGCCAATCCTGTTCTCCACCCTGGACCTTGCCAGCGGATATCATCATGTCCGCTAAGATTCAGGAGGAACGAGAAAATACGGCGTTTATCACAACCGATTTGATGTTTGAGTACTGCGCAAGCCCATTGGGCCTCTCAACGGCACGCATCTACCTTTCAGATACACATGCAGTCAACGATGACGACCTTCCATTCCAGATCCTCCTGCACGCTCGTATACCCTCTACGACCTTGCTGGTATACAGTCGCCGCTTTGATGAACATCTGAGCGGCTAAAGATTGTATTTGAAAGGAAGAAGAGGTAGGCCTCAAAACAGTAACACCCAAGAAATGCGTCTTCGCAATCTGCCACCAAGTAGAGTACCTTGGGTATACGGACTCAGGAGCAGGCATCGCGACCTCAGACAGTGAAGATCAAGGCATGGCTAGTTGCCAGTTCCCCCACCAGCTGAGAGAGCTCAGAACGTTTTTGGTGATTCGCCAGCTATTAACAGACGGTTAGAGGAAGGTTCAGCAAGAAAACGCCCAAGCCTCTGAACAAGCTTGTTGGTCCACCACATAACCAAGATGGACAATGGGAAGAATCGGAAGAGCAAACAAGCGTCCATTTCATGCCCGATGGGCCAGCCGATCCAGGTGGCATACAAGAACCTGAAAAAAAGCCCTCACTACAGCGCCAGTGTTTAGGGATATGCGGACACTATTTAGTGCCCCCTCATTTTGAGACTGACGCTAGTCTGGACGGTATGGGACTGATCTCTCACCTCCCAAGAGCAAGAAATGCAATCGTCTTGTCATCGCGTATGCAAGTCGGTCGTTTACGTCCAGTGAACGTCGATGAATAACTACAGCAGCATGAATATGGAGCTGCTAGCATGAAGTGGGGCCATGAGTACATATCCGACACTACCTGATTGTCAAGCCCCAAACTGAAATAAACACTGACAACAATCCCCTCAGCCTACACCAAACATTCCAATCAGGGAGCTGTATGAAAACAAAGAGGGCTGCAGAAATGGCTAGATATTGAACTTTAACCATCAAAGAGGGGGACAGTTCTGGGCAGAGAAACAAGGAACGCTGATGCTTGTCTAGATTTCCTAATGGAGAAACCACAAGGGAAGTAGAAGAAAGACGGCCGTCTCATGTGGACAAAGTGCGCCAGACTACAGGAATCTACAATGATGCAGTACACCCAGCAGAGGAGTCTTTAGCTTAATGACATAGCACACATTAGGTGCAGAAACAGAACCATCTGATGCCCAGCATGGAAGCCAGACCTTTTCCTTCATCACCCCCCAGGAAATGGAGCCAGGCTACAGAGTTAAGACCGGAGTCCTCAGCACATCTGTGCCATAGTGACATGGGGAGAAGAAGCTGACAAAGAGGGGAAGCAGCAAGATGTCGATCCTCGAGCTCGTGCAATGTCACGTCAACTTGGCAAACTAAGAGTATACAACAAGTCAGTCCCTGTCACAGAAAGATAGAAAGACCCCATTTCATGGACCCATAGACCAGGGTGGATCCCCAGAGATACTACAAGGCACTCTCCTCAGGCTGACTCACGACCAGTTTTGGTCACCAGGGCCCAGAGCGCACCTTTCAACTACTCAGACCCGGGTGTTGCTGTCCACCCAATGCAACCTGGGACGTGAGGAGAGGTGCCCAGAGATTGAAAGGATGCACATCTGGCGTAAGAAGACCACCACGAATACAACACACTCCCATGGGACACCTCCTCGCCCAACCAGCCCCTCGATTTCATATCGTTGATTATCACCGTATTGGAACCAGCCAGTAATGGAAAAGAGAATGACCTCGTGAATCAACAGATAACTTCACGAAGTACACTGTGGTGACCATCCCTACCCGTGAATCAGACAGCATAGACATTAGCCTAAGACCCAGATCATAAGAATGGTTTGAGCACTATGGATGCCACAGAGTAAACCACTCAGGTTCACAATGCTGTGCCGTAGCTTGTATCAGCAGACCTCAACGTGCATCATCTGCAACCACTCAGGTATCATCAAGTTCCAGAACGACTCATACCACCCCGTAAGTGCAATGGACAGTGCCGAACGGTTCAACAGGACCATGCACAACTATTTATAAAGTGATGTCGACAGATCAAAGCAAGATGACAGGAGCATCATGGAGAGCTAGTGGTACATGTACACCATCAACACACACAATGTGCCTCCACAGGAATCTCTCCAATCTATCAACTGATTAGGTGAGAGAACCACTTCATCCCCTGGAATCTGTTCCAAGGAGAAGGGATACGTCAGACTGGACACCAGGTGGTGCTCACCCGTATAAGTGGCTGAGTTATCACCTGAAACGCCACCGGCTTGGTCCACGACAAACAGCGTGGGAGCGAGCAAGTAAAGAGTCGGACAAGAGAAAGGCAAGAAAGTGACCAGGGTAAATACGTAGTCAGAACTGAGGCCAGGATACAACGTTGATACACCACACAAGCACGTACATGAGTCGTGGTGCTAGAACCAAGTACATTGGGGGGAAAGGATCCTTCACAGTCACTGAGGTACCAAGAACCAAGTGGTGGTGCCATACACCATCCGTCCGCCAAGATGGCCGTACTTTCCCATAAAGTTGAAACGAAGTTGAAATACGAGAATCTTTGCCCCACCAACCAACATCCAGGGCCATGTACAAGCGGACCTACAGCCGATCGCTGAACAGAAGCTGAAATTGACATATGTTGAAAACCTAGAAGGCACATAGTTGGCACAAAGACCACAGTCCCCATACCGAAACGCAGGTCCGACCAGAACAGACCCACGTAGACAAGAACTGGTCAGGGCGGCCCCTTCAGGCTGCCCGCGTCATCTAACACGGCACGACCCCCTGAAGTCACACTCCGCCGATCAGGTCCGGAGTAACAAATGTTTAGACACGTGTTAACGTAGTGACCGATGTCCGGCCAGAGAAGACAATGCATATGTTTTGAAACCAATTTTTTTGAGAGGTTTCATTATTTTGTCAGGAAGCTGTTTATTTTTTATGTGTGCCCATAATTTTTTGTGTATGTGGCGCCCAAATAGCTATCCATGTAATTTTGTGTGTGAGTGGCTCCCATATTGCATATTTATTGTAATCCCGGGATATTAAAAATGCTTGTGCTAGAGTGTCCAGTTGTCATGCTGGATCGAATTTTATGTGATTATGTTTTAGGATGTAGGAAGCCTGGTTTATACAGTGTAACCATTATACCGAAACAGTATCGGTATTTAATGTCCTCAATATATGGAAGTTTCATAACAGAGAAATGGTTATGAAATAGATTCTATCATAAGACAAACATGATTTTTGGGCCTAAACGCACATCATGATGTCAGTGGCCTAATGCAAAGAAAAACGGCACTGGATATCAGTAACCTTTTTGACCATGCAGGTCAGAGTGGGTGTCAACATTACAAAGAAATAAGTGTAACTGAAACAGACACACCTGTCTGTGGGCTTAAACGCCAAAGCGAGGATCTTCCCTTTTCCACTTGATTATGGAGTGAGTGGAAGTGGACGATCGCCACACTGGACTGAAGAGAGTTCAGAAAGAATGGGCCCTAGTCGTACCGCAGATGATTGTTGTTGTTTGTTGTTGCATTTGGACGATCAGATTGACCAATCAAACAGCTGGTATGACACTGATGTCAGGTAACTTTTGTGGAATATTTAGTCCTTTATTGCAGAGATCATAGGATACACCTGGGATAGATGCTCTCTCACTTTGATGATTTTTATTTTGTTTTTGATAGTTCTATATTAGCATTGTATGTGTACGACCGAAGGTGTAACCATTTTGTTTTTTCGATAATGCGACGCTTTTAGTGATACACATATATAGCTCGCCCATACTTTTTTGTCGAATTTTCATTATTACTTTAGAAGTATTGACATCTTTCGATTGATATTCATTGGGGACCCATGAATCTTAGCGGGGAGATATGTGACAGTACGAATAGTTGCCCATGTAGACTATTTGTCCCCTGCTGTCTGTCCCATTCTCTCTCTCACTCACTCTCCTCTCTCTCTCTCTCTCTCTCTCCCTCTCCCTCCCTCTCTTCTCCCTCTCTCTCTCCACTCTCTCTCTCTCACCTCTTCTCTTTCTTCCCTCTCCTCTCTCTCCTCATTCCTCTCTCACGTCTCTCTCACTCCTCTCTCTCCTCTCCCTCCTTCACTAAGGAGTCAACGAATTCCACCTATAACTCCTCCTTTGCTGAGACAACAGTTCTATTCAGCCGTCTTCGCAGCATGTAAACACAGCTCCTCGGCTGACCCTTCTGGCTTTCAAAAATTTAGCCTGACAGACGTCGTACGTGGAAGTGGGTGCCTTCTTCCGACCGGCAGACAAATTGATACCACACATTCAGTCGTGGACACTCCTGCCACCAGATTAGTGAACTTTTTTGGACTGAGGAATGACGCCCATAATACAGTAAAACAGGCTTTCAGGCCAAGATTCCAGTGCAAATTTAGGAATATGTGGCGTGGGGAACAGAGAGGTGAAGTAGTCCCCAAGTGTTGAGATCAACTTTCTTATTTGCATCGGGAAATTGGAATCAGGCAACTGAGACGCGAAAACCTGTGTGCAGAAGAAAGCCTCTCAGATGTATTGAAAGCGAAGATTATAGGTAATATTTACTGAGACAGATGACAAAAGAAAAAAATGAGAACAAGACGGCTCCCTAAGAATTGTGTTAAAATAGCTGTAAGCATTTTTGCTTTTTTTTTTTTTTTGCAACAATGTATCCATATGACGATGAAAATTTCAAAATCACAAATGTGACTGATGATTGTTTTGTTTTAATAATTGTGCATTTCATCATTAGACGATAGAAGACTAGTTTTAGAACTAGCTTGTATAATATAAATTATATCCCTAGTACGCAATGTAGTACATGATGTATTAAATACTTTGTGGTTAGGATGAATGACGAAGATGGTTGTGGAGAGATAAGATTATGAAGTCCCAGAGGATAGACAGTATGTTGGAAGAAATTAAATGTAGTGGCCCTCATCTTGATTTTCCTTATGGCAAAAGTAGCCTAAATATATAATATAAATGAAAAACAGAGAGGTAAAGTTGTGTGTGTCGTTATATAAAAAAAATATCCACGAGATATTGTAAATTCCATTTATTTGAAGCTAATAAGAACTTAAGAAATGAGTTGCAATAAAGTTAATAGGGCCAATAATCCCAGAGAGTACGATGGATGTTTGTAAATAAAGACTGACGAACGCAAACAAGGGTTAGTGATTCTGTAATGAAAATGAAAATATCATCAGGGATTTATAATAAGTCGCTATATACCAACTAAATTATAATCCATGTAAATGTGACGATCAAAGTATGTTTCCAATACAATTAGCGAAACAAAATTAAAGCATCAAAAGGGTAACATACTTAGAATACCAGATGACCTTAAGACCATAGACCGACAAACTGCAGACAGCTTAGAAGAACGACCCTTCTTTCATGTACAATGTCCCATTACAGGAAACAAAATAACGCAGAACACAGACGCTAGACAGTTAGCACAGTCTCTGAAGTCCGTAGCCTTAATTGTCCCGAGATCAAACGGATTTCCCCACCTGTTTTGATATATATACTACGCATTGGTGTCAATTAAAGTTTATACAATGCTGATTACTTATTAAATGAAGACTCTCGGGGGGGGGGGGGGGGGGGGGGGGGGGGGGGGGGGGGGGGGGGGGGGGGGGGGGGGGTAGGGGGGGGGGGGGGCGTGGGGGGCTTTTTTTTGCTTGGATATAATTTATATTGTAGTAACATAATTTTGGGTATATGATTTGTTATAGAAGTATGTTTTGGATGACGCTTTTTTCATGTGTGAATTGTCATTGCCATTTCTTTATATAGGTTTGGGAGGAATGAGTTGTTGATTTTACTTAGTTTTAGTGCGTCCATTTTCGCTGTAATATTATTGTATCTGTAGATTGATCAAGGATGATAATTGTTGTAACGCAAGATTTTCTTACTTTTTAGTCAAAAGTTTGGATTACTATGGTAGGTATGATTCACTATAATTTTAAAGCATATTTGTAGAACCTACAAATTCCCCACTGAGTGGAAAGGCCCATATACACGAAACTAAATCATGAGAGGTACTAGTTGAAAACGCTCCCTTTAATTCTTACTGTACTCAGACACTAAGTTGTGTGAAGTGCCTGTTACATATGGAGTAGACGCGGCATTGAGGTTGCAATACTGCAGTGAATGAATATGACCGATGAGTTGAAGATTCTCTATCAGGGCGAAGTCACTGCCCCATGAGTGTGCACACTCTAATATTGGTTGTTGCTTATATTTTGTTTTAATTATTATGGTTTGACGATTGTATTTTTTTGTAACTGTTTTTGTACGGATCACACACATCCTTGGTTGTTGTCATAATTAACTTGTTGCGATAAGCAAGAAGTGTGTGAAATTTTAAAAGAAGTGAATAGCACACACTCTTTGGAGTTTTTTTGTTACATCTTGTTTCCTTAATTAAGAAATGAAGAGGCTAAATGTGAAAAGGGTATAATGTCCCCCTTGGATTTGATGTGAATACTAGATGCCGATCATACGTTCGAGAATAAGAAGATGGAAGACACCTGCAAATCTCTTGTTAATATATTATTCTACAAGTTTCCTCCCCATCAGCCTGGTACGAGAGTTTCAAAAAAACCAGTGCAGATCTAATTGGTGTGAACTTGATGTTAATTCTCAATTGATTTTTTCAATTGTATCGTAAAAAATGTCTTTTATGTGTATATCCAGGTCCACTGGTGACAAAAAATAAATACCATCTGTATAAGATATATGTTATTTATTTTAGAAGAAAAACACATTGACGATATACCAACATGTAATTATCTGAATTATCTGTAATAGCATAAAATTAAATGTTTTTCCCAATACTGAAAATAACCAGGATTTGTAGGCAACGAAGTTGATAAGAATAAAAAAAGGGAAAATGGAGAGTAGCAAGCTGCGTGATGTATAAGGAATGTCCTCCAATCCCCTCTCTCACCGCAGGGCCACCATACCTCAACCTTGCAACCACTCCACTCCATCTCCCGAACATTTAATGCCTACCTCCAGTCGCGCTTACATGTACGCAAATAAGGATACCACTACCTTCTTACATGCACGCAGGCCTAACCGTACACACCAAAGCACGCGCGCTAGCTAACGCAAAAATATACATGGACACACAGCGCGCTCCAGAGAGAGCTGCGCTCACCCCCCGCCCCCCTACCACACGCAAGCAAGTCACGCATACGCTGCGCGCGCGATCACGCTGCGTACACACACACACACACAGAGAACACACCACAACACACACACAGAGAAAGAGTCTGGTTCTCCACCGCTCCACTCTCTAACTCCTCACATCTCTCGTCTCCGTCCATCTCTCCCTCACTCACTCTCTCTCTCTAATGCAAAAGCGATGGCAGATATCACAAAGCGAGGGAATCAAACTTGAACAGAGCCCTTCGATTATGAAAGGATAACGGGGAAAACCCCATAGCGGAGAGAGAGATAGAGAAGATATAGAGAGAGAGAGAGAGAGAAGAGAGGGAAAGAGTAGAGAGATAGATGAGAGAGAGAGAGCGAGAGAAGAGAGTTACCAATACATTGAATAACCATCTGACATACGTAGGAATTTATATGGTTCAAGGTAGGTTCTAACGCTTCCCATACATTTAATTACAATGATAAGAATAATAGTGTATTGGTATAGCACTTGTATTGTACAAAGAAAGAATTCGTGTCGCTTTCACAAGTCATTCTTGCATATGCTTACCATAACTTTAAAACATCTCCAGAGAGAATAAACACATAGGTAAATAAATGGGGAAAAAAACTGTCGATAGATAGGTAGAGAGATATATACGTACATAAATAAATAGATAGATAAGTAGATAGGTAAAAAATAAATATATAAATAAATGAATAAGGAAAAAAAAGAAATCTGCCGATATGGATCACCATCACGAATCAAAAAAAAATTGTATGTGACTCTCTTTGGGCCATATTCCGTTTTTCCATTCAGTTAGGCTAAAACGGGCTCACTATTTCTGGCATCATCTTGCAGACAGGCAAACAGACAGCGGATAAAGACATAACCTTACTGGCAGAGGTCAAAAAGGGAAAATGTAATGGTCCTGATTGAAATATCCAACGGACCTGTCTCTTTTTGTTCAAGTTCGTGAAACATCTGGTGGTCAGTATGGCTTGACTTGGAGCTGAAATCGGACATCGAATTTCAAATCTTGCTGTAGCTTTCTTTTGCTACACTGGTGTTTAAAAAGGTCAACACCGTCGCAAAGGATGTTAGAGAAACTGGCGAATCCAGTGACCCGACGCATATACATATATATCGTGAAAAAGAAAAAAAAGAGAAAGTTTTTTTTTAAACGTGTATACCAACAAGCAGAGGGACACGCAGTCAAATGCTTGGAGTGTTTGACTGTGGCGGAATTGACACAATCGTGGGTGGTACCATAGCTGAGATCGGACTTTTACGGCTTGAAACCCTTCACTGTCCACACGGCAGTTAATGGGTACATGATCCAGGGCATGGAATGGAGGGCCAAAGGTGAGGGATGTGGCTCCATCCTCCATCATGCCATGCTCTAGACTCCATGAACCTCTGAAAGTTCATTGCCTCCACGGCCATGGAGATACACAGCCTGAATATCTCGCTTCAGCTTTTCTCCATCTACAATTCACTTCATCTGTCATATAAACAAGACAAAATGACGCGTTTGAGGACTACATTAATTCGTGAATAAACCTGTTCTAGAAACTGAAGAATCGGGAAATGGTAATGCGTATCTCCATTTCAAACACAGTTAACTTTTCCCACTGTATGGCTCAAACAAACAGGTCTACAGGTTCACCTATTTGATTTGAAGCGTACACTATACAAAAACAAAACAAAACGATGGGAATGTTGACTTCTTTGCATTACAGGCGCACCGTTCCACATCCACATTTCGGCATTCTCTCTCTCTCTCCTCTCTCTCTCATTGAACTGTTGAGCTTACTGATGGGGCTAAATTGCTTTGGGCATGTCTACCAGCGACATCTGTCCCACAACAACGGCGGGTTCACTCTTGCCCAACGCAAGTTCTAACTCAGATTACTTCCCCTGTAAATTTCCGAACATCGTCTATTTTGACGGCTCTCCCTACCAATCGCACTGAAGTTTACAGAATCCAGCGAATCATGTAGCCCGATATGTATACTAGCATTTTATGCTTAAAAGGGAAAGAGACGAGAAAAGTAGTTTCTTATTATTCGTCTCTTTGTTTTCAGTCCATTTCACCATTAAGGCAACATACAAATAAACAAACAAAACAACGTGTCAAATTACGCTTCTTTCATACACAACACAAAATAGAAAGTATGAAGTTGTGACAGCTATTTTCTTTTTCCACTGAATCTCGAATACACACAGATAAACGTTGTCTTCAAGACTTGGAGGGTCAAAACCGAAATCTCCTGTAGTTATGTTATGCCATTATTTGTCCATCCCGTCACTAGAAATAGCAACGTGCTGTAACTGGTTGGAAGTGTCGTCAGAATATATACACCCTGATAGCTAATTTGTACCGCTGTTTTGTTTATCTCCATGCGTCATAAAATGTGAGTGGACGTTACAGTGCACTCCGTTCATGAAGTTGTCCAAGCGTCCCAGGGACCACAGCAGTAAGGACACACACACGCACACGCACACACACACGCACACACGCACACACACACGCACACACACACACACACACACACACACACACACACACACACACACATACGCATGCACACACACGCACACAAGGACGCACGCACGCACGCGTGCACACGCACACACACACACACACACACACACACACACACACACACACACATGCGCACGCACGCACGCACGCACGCACGCGTGCACACGCATGCACAAGCGCGCGTGCACACACACACACGCATACACATACACACACACACACACACACACACACACACACACACACACACACACACACACACACACATTCGCTCGCGCGTGCGCATACAATACCTCTGTGTGTGTGTGTGTGGTGTGTGTGGTGTGTGTGTGTGTGTGTGTGTGTGCGCTAAAAAAAACGGCTTGAAGACGAAGAGTAACAGATTTATCGTGTCACTGTGCAACCCATCCGTCAACTGCACCACACCAAGAAACTGTCAGAGAGAGAGGAGAGAGAGAGAGAGAGAGAGAGAGAGAGAGAGAGAGAGAGAGAGAGAGAGAGAGAGAGAGAGAGAGAGAGACAAACAGACAGACAGACAGACAGACAGAATCAGAGGCAGAGAAGAGAGAGAGAGAGAGAGAGAGAGAGAGAGAGAGAGAGAGAGAGAGAGAGAGAGAGAGACAGACAGACAGACAGACAGACAGACAGACAGAATCAGAGGCAGAGAGAGAGAGAGAAGAGAGAGAGAGAGAGAGAGAGAGAGAGGGAGTGAGAGAGAGAAAAGAGAGAGAGAAAGACAGGGACACATAACGGAGGGGTGGGGGGGGGGGGGGGTGAGGTAGTGTTGCGGGTATAAGTGAAATGGGTGTGGAGGAAATGGGAAAGGGTGATGGTAGCGGGGAGCACAGTTGTGTGACCGGGGAACTAGGAGAGAAGGAACGAAAAGGATGGGGGTTGGGGTGGGGTGGGGTGGGGGGGGTGGGGGCAAGGTGTGGTGTATTGGGACGAAGCAGATTCATAGCTCTTATTTATCTTTCCTTCCTACCGGCTTCAGACAACCACGGAGATCACTCCTGCCGGGGTAAAGCTACCCGATCCCGTGCACACAACATCCTTGGGAAGGTGGGGAATGCGGGTAGTATTGGGCTGGTGTAGGATCAGCAAATATTGACCAAGACAAGCCTGGCGTCCACAGTCGTGATGGATACAATAAGGGGTACCTCAACGTCCGAAATGAAGAGCACCATGGCTGAACAGCCGGGAAGTAGAGGAAGGGAAACAATACATACAGTGGTCGAAAGGCATCTAGGCTGGGTCGTATTATCATTTCTTCTTTTGCACGTCCTGCCTCAACATGTCATTCTTTCAAGCTTGTCGAACGTTCAGCGCTGAGCTGGAGCTGATGACAAGAAACGCACATCCAGGTATGCTTCGAATGTGAGGTTATTCTGTTCAGACATCTCTTTTACGACAGCAGCATACATAATCCTTGCATGATGATGTCTTGATTGAATCTGTATCAGGAGAGCTAGGACTGCTTGTACATCATGTTTAAGCCCACTGTATACATGATGTAGACGTGAGTAAAAGATGTATAAACAAGTAAGTCATTATTCGGATGTTTCATTGCGTGGAAATCAACGCCGAGAAAACCAAGCTGATGGCCACCCAAGACACGGCCATCAATACTTACAGAACTGTCCATGGACGAAAGCTAGAAACTGTGCAACAGTTCACTTACCTGGGACCCATCATTAGCAATGAGGAACCCAAACCAGATACCTTCTTAAGGGCAGCAAAGACACCATCACCACCGTCAGATTACAATCTGTATGGAAGAACAATGGCATCTCCATGACGCACAACGTCAGGCTGTACTGCATCATGCACTGATAGGTTCCATCTCCTGCATGCATGTGAGACATGGACCCTTACAGCGCTTCTCGAAAGAAGAATCCATGTCAGGGACATGAGGTGTCACCGCAAGATACTAAGTATCGGGTATACTGATCTGCGACTTCCGCCTGGTAGTCTCTTTAGACCGAGCAGCCGTCCCAAGCCCGGATAAAGGAGGAGGGTTGGGCGTGAGGCTAGCAACCTCACCCTGTAAAACAACTGCCTGCTACAGAAACATCAACAATTGCCAAAGAAACGCCACTCCTGGAAAAAGAGGGCCTGCATCAGCAGGACTCATGACGCGTTTGTGGTGAAAGCTGAAAGGAAGCCTCAGCGCAGACCCACCTTCTGACGACTAGGAAAACCATCACCATCGGTTCGTGGAACATCAGAACCATGTCAAACTGGAAAAGACTGCCCAGGACCGTGGTCGTTGGCGGCAGTTGTTGATGGCCTATGCTCTGACAAGAGCAATGGCCTAAGTAAGTAAGTAAGTAATACTGATCAGCAATGGACAAGTACGTCAAACCATCTAGCAATTCATAGGACCGTACAAAGATCAACTGATATTAGTTAGGAAAAGAAAATTACGTTGGCATAACAACGAAACAAGATGCAGGAAACTGTTGAGGCAAGGCAGGGGTGGGGTGGGGTGTGTGTGTGGGGGGGTGGGGGTGGGGGTAGCTGGGGGGAGGGGGAGACAGAAGGAAAGACAGGGAAAACGGAAAAAAACAACAACGAAGACAACAATGCAGAATGGACAGTGAAACCATGTACAGACACCCTACTGGTGAACTTTCCTCAGTATCGTGTCACAGTGACATGCTACGGAGTCAACGGAGAAGAAGAAGCGTCGTAAGAAAGTCTGTGGAACGGGCGCTTGATGAATTTCAGAATTATTAGTATCAATACTTGGAAGGGAATCTCGAAAGTAAGGAAATGGATACAGTGGGTTTCTGAAGCAGACAATTAAACCTATGCACTTTAGAAAAGATTCTCTCTCTCTCTCTCTCTCTCTCTCTCTCTCTCTCTCTCTCTACTCTCTCTCTCTCTCTCCTCTCATCTCTCTCTCTCTCTCTCTCTCTCTCTCCTCATGTCCACGCCCAACGTTGCAGTTCCATTCGATATGGGTCTTGGGCTGCGAATCTCGGTCTGTGGGCCACTCACGCGGGATTATCGGGGAGGTTAACTGACTAAAGCAAGCCGCCTTCCACCCACCCCACTCCCCACCCTCTGTATCCCTCCCCATCCCCTTTCCACCCCCCCCCCCCCCCCGTTCCCCGCATTCCTTCACGGAAGTCACGACGTAACACGGTCAGACGATGTATTCCCCTAACACTACTTTCGTCTACCTTGTCCCTCTCTTCCTCACCCTGCTGATCTTTTTTCCTATTTCGCTCTTCTTTTTCACACCTTGGTTGGTTTTTAAAAACATTTATCTTGACTAACTGTTCACTTGCTCGCTTTCCTTCTGTGTAGTGATGAGCATGTCATATTTGTTAGGCAAGGACAAGAAATAAAGAATATGACAAAGTAAAGAAAGAAGCAACGAGCGTGACAAGGCATGGAAAGGTAATAAGGAACACGAAAAAATAGGTCAAAGTAATGAAGAGTGTGACAAAAAAGGGGAAAGCAATACAGAATATGACAAAGTGTGCATGACAAAGTAGAGAAAATGGTCAAGAATAATATTACAAAGCAGGGAAAAGTAGTTAAAAAAATGAAAACAGTGTGAAGAAATAAACATATGACAAAACTAGAAACAAAGTAATAAGAAATTTGAGAAGGTAATGAAGGGAAGCAACGAGCATATCTAAATACGGAAAAGTAATGAAGAATATGACAGAACTGGGGAAAAGAAGTAAAGAGCATGACAAAGTAGTAAGGAATATGACAAAGCGTGGAAAAGTAGTAAAGAGAATGAAAAGGTAGGGGAAAAGAGTATAGAATGCAAAAAAAAAAAAAAGTGAAGTAGAAGCATGACAAAGAAGGGGAAATAATAAAGCCCATGACAGGAAAACTGAAAAGTAGTAAAGAGCATGGAAAAAAAAAACACCACGGAAAA
>CM031603.1:52656959-52661959 GCA_018398815.1 Conus ventricosus
TTTGTCTTTGTTTTGTTCGTTTGTTTGTTTGGTTGCTTGGGTTTTTCTTTTTTCGGGGGGGTGGGTGGGGGGAGGGTGGGGTGGGGGTGGGGGCGGGGTGGGATTTCTCTTGTGTCGATGGGTTTAGCACTGCCCAGTGTTGACAGGTGTCTGGTTTTCTGTTTGTTTTCTCTAAATTGTGAGATGATGCATTCGTTTACGTGTATGAGTATATATTTCTTTTCCTATAACCTCGTGACTATGGATCTGCCTATTGCGTCTGGATACATTAGTTTGGGTTTAGCTTCGCTCAAGTGTAGTTTCAAAGCATTTGTGTTTTTCCTGTCATTGTGTGTGTGCAGTAAACTATATATGGAATGTAAGACAAGACTGGTTGAAGAAAATATTTCAATTTAAAAAAGGGTGAAAAGAAGATGAAAACGAGGTGAAGAAAAAGGATGCACCGTTACGAACTGTCCTTGGATGAAGGAGTGGCGCCCTCTAGAGAGGTGTTCGCGCTAGTTCTGCAGCTAAGCAATTATTGTCAGTGAGGGGAGTAGTGGGTGGTGTTATGCGTACGTTAGCTCTGCCGGCCAGATGATTTAGTGCTGTGTTGACGCCTTATCTTCACGAATAAAAAGAACATGTAGACAAGTTTGAGATCTGTTTAGGGCGTAGATGATACGACATGATGGACACGTCTCAGCCTGTCCAGGCCAGTGAATTTAAGTAACAGGCATCAAACAAAGAAACTGTTGTAAAACAGAAAACGTAAACAACATTCGTGATAACATAGAGACATTTTCCTTGGTTAATACATTTAACATAACCACGACGCAATCCTTTTTCTTCTTAAATGATAAGAAGATACCTTAAAAAGAAATTCTTTACACACAACACACAACACACACACACACACACACACACACACACACACACACCACACACACACACCATATGCTTATTGAAGGAGGCACCCAACTATCCTTTTGTTGGATTCCTTCACACTGTTCCTTTTATTACAACGATAAAGTAGATAGGGCAGCTAAGCGTGGAGCAAAACATATCTGTGGTTCTGAAGATCTTAACCTACCCTTATCGGTACATGAGCAGTGCAATTTAGTTAAAACATATATTTCGAAAACTTTCAAAGATAGAATGATAGAACATGACAATCAAAATCAGTTTGATATTTTTGACATTAAAATCATTCAACATGATTTTAGTTTAAATAAAAGTATACTTTCATTGATGTATAGGTGGAAACTTGATGCTTTTAAAACAAAATATGTTAAAAACATAGTATGTTTATGTAAAAAGAAAATAACACGCGATCATATTGTTACATGTCAAGACATGAAAAAAATAATTCCAGTGTTGAGGCAAAATAGTGCACAGGCCATCTTTGAGTCACCAGCTCTAACATATGAGTTTTTTGTATGCTTGGAGCGCACTCCATTGGGGAAGTATTTATAGGTTCCTTTTTTGTGTGTGGGGCGGGGATGGGGGATATGTGTGGGGAGGGAAGATGGAATAATGTACAAAGCTCAAAAGTGACAAGGACTGAGAAAGGTTAAGTTTCTGTGCCTAGATGGTTGTTAATTAGTTTTGTTAAAATTTTAGCTTTTTTCCCTTTCAAACTTATTTGAAAAATTCAAGTGTTTTGTAATTACCATTATTATTCATGTAAGCACTCATATAAGCACACACATATGCACACAAACATACTCGCATACACACACACGAGCACACGCACATGCACACATACGTGCGCACGCACATGCACACATACGTGTGCGTGCACAAGCATAAGCACATACGCTCTTTCTTTCCCCATCTCACTCTTTCGGTACGATTTTTTTTTTTCCGTCTAATATCACGTTTAGTGGAAAGACGTTAAATGAATGACACACACACACACACACACACAAATAAAAGAAACAAACAGAAATGTGCTTTTTTTTTTTTTTTTTTTTTTTTTTTTACAATATAAAATTTCATTTCCGCAGCACATCATGTTTCTTCCCTCATGAATGTGAATTACAACAAAAACTCACATGTATTTGCATCTATTATCCAGTCTTCAGCGTCCTCTTCAGAACGTGCTTTGTCAATCGTTGAAACAGAATGCCCTTGGCCTAGTTAAATGCTCAAGGTTTCCAGAGGTCCTGCTCAAACTCGAGGAGTCTCACAACTGTGTGTCTGAAGACCAAGTTTCTGTTTGTGGGCTCTTCTGGATAGGCCATTGCCGAAGGAGACATTTCACCCTAGTTGGGGAAGTGGTGAAAGTCTCTGTTGGAAGTCACCGATGAGGAAGGAACTTGGTGACCATGTGGGGTACCAGTGTAGTGTGTCCCGTTTACAGCCTGGGATGGCCTGGTGACAAACGAAGCTCCTCAATGGAGTTGCTACATCTGACCATACTGCTTATCGCTCTTGATAGAGAAGGCACCTCTGAAGAGCACAGTCAGGTGTCTGGTCTTGCTGCCTGCAGGGGTAGGTTGGCGAGGATGCCAACATGAACTTATTGTTAATGTGAACGTTCAGTGGGTTGGGGCTGGTTCGGAGCATCACCAGGATCACCTGCAGCTCTCAGGGTAGATGGTCATAGTTGTCCTTTGTGTGTGCGTTTTGTGTGTGGGGGGGGGGGGGGGAGGGGTGGTATCAGGAGTGACCTGATGATGCTTCTCTTCTCACGATAACTGACGCTATTGTTTGACTAGAGATAGCCTCCATCCTTGCTGTTTTGGCTGGTGTGTCACTGAAGGCAACGTGTCTTCCCGATGGCAGATTTAGTGTGTGTGTGTGTGTGTGTGTGTGTGTGTGTGTGTGTGTGTGTGTGTGTGTGTGTGTGTGTGTGTGTGTGTAGTTCTTGGAATACCCCCCCCCCCCCAGCTGCTCTCTAAAAGTGAAAAGAAATATAAAAAGAAGGGGGGTTATCGGGGATTTGCAAATGGCTTGAGGTTGGATTGTTATCTGCCGGCAGAGAGGCCTCCGATGCACGTTAATGACTAAGGTGGAGGGTCACCCCCTCTCCCCCATTTATACAAAATATGCACCTCCCTCTCTACCCCGCTTTTACAAAAATCTGCACCTTCCCCCCACCCCCACCCCCTCCACAACCCTTTTTGTTAATACCAACTGGTTCCTCACTTTGCGTATTCAAAATGTGCAGCTCTTACCACCACCATCCCTCTTTCTGTTTTTACAACAGTAGCGGCTAGGTTGCTCCACCCTGACCTTGGCTTGGAATCCCTCCCTCCCTCCCGCCTCCATTTGTACTTCATCCGCCCCTGCCTCCGTTTTCTCTCCGCCATGCCTTGGCCTCTTCATAGGTGACCCACTGCTTCTGTACTAGTTTGGTCCCCCTGCTTTCTTTTTGTTTTCTTCTTCCAATCTGTCGGCCACTTTGGAGGTTGCGGCACGGTGGAATCCTGACCGCCTATACATTCCTTAGCCTGACAGAGACAGTTGTAAAGATATGGATTGGATTCCTGGTTTAATAAGGCAGTCGGAATTACTCTCAACGCCCACCCCACCCCCACCCCCACCCCAACCCCCAACCCCACGCCCCAAATCTCCACGAAACTTTTTTTGTCTCCCTGTATTTAAGGAGAAGGATATTATTGGTAACATTCCTTCGTGCGTCATGTGGAAACACAATCGTGAATTCTTCGTCACATTTTGTGTTACCTCCTGCAGAGCTCCTGACCTGAGATCATTAGCTCTTGGCCTCCACAACGTGGGGGTACAATGGAGGAGGTGACGGAGGGTTGGTAAAAGGGAGGGTCAAGGCGCAGGAGATGTCACGTGAGAAAGGACCGGGGAAAAAGGGAAAGAGGCGGTGATGGTGGGGAGGTAGAAAAGAGGGATGGAGAGAGGTGGTGGTGGTGGTAGTGTTGTTGTTGTTACTGGTGGTGGTGGTGGTGGTGGTGGTAAAGGAGCATGAAGGAGAGGTGAGATATGGGGGCCAGACCATTCGATCAAGGGTCAAGTGGCGGGAAGACCTGCGGAGGTCGGAGTTCGAATACCAGAAGCACTCAGTGCGTGAGAGGGCCCCTCCTCTCTCCGACTCTCTTCAGCACACACACACACACACACACACACACACACACACACACACTCTCCTCTCTCTCTCTCTCTCTCTCTCTCTCTCTCTCTCTCTCTCTCTACGTTGTACCCCTCCCCCAGCCTCCGTTATCCTTCCCTCTTCCATAGACACGCATGTTATCTTCACTATTCGACATCGAGTCGATGAAACAAAAATCGAGTAGAAAGGGAAAGGTGGATAGGGGCAGGTTTATGTGTGTGCATATACAGCATTTCGTCTCCAGAAACGGTGAACGTAAATACGTTAGAATAATGTTCACATCAGCAGCTGAGAGAGAGAGAGAGAGAGAGAGAGAGAGAGAGAGAGAGAGAGAGAGAGAGAGAGAGAGTACTGTCCATCAAACTATAGAATTCAGACTGAAATAGTGAAAGCAAAAAGAAGGCGAGGAGAACATTGACAGATAAGAAGACAGACATACATAGACAAACACATTTTCCATCTCTTGGACAAATAAAATTGTTATCCTGTTATCCTGTTATCCTGTTAAACACATACGCATAGAATCAGGGACAGAACCGTCAAATCCGACAGATGGCAACAACCCTTTCAGTAAAAAAAAAATCCCCATGCCACGAAAAATCAAGAAAAACAAAACAAAAAAAACAAAAATACTCCAGACCTTTAAAAAAAAAAATATGGCAAAGAGAAAGACTCAAGCCCAAAAGGACCGGGTAGCAAAGACTTCAAGGAGAGAACCTGATAAAGGAGGAGAATTGTGGAAGATTTTATGAAGCTATGGAGTGCTGGAGGGAAGAGGCAAAGGGCGTGAGGTTTGGAAGGCGAAACGGGGGAGGGGGGGGGGGGGATGCGGGGGGAGAGGGGGGGGGGGGGAGAGGGTAGCAATACCTTGACCCCTCCCTCTTCGGTGGTTGGAAAAGGTCAGATTGCCACTAAAAGAGTTGTAAAGATC
>CM031603.1:52664459-52669459 GCA_018398815.1 Conus ventricosus
ACACATGGGCCACGGACAACAGAATGGCTGACACACGGGGCCAAGGACAAAAGAATGGGCGACACACTGGGCCAAGGACAACAGAATGGGCGACGAAGGACAACAGAATGAGTGACATATGGATAGGATAACAGAATGGGTGACACATGGGGAAAAGAACAACAGAATGGGTGACGTATGGGCAAGACAACAAGAATGGGTGACCATGGGCCAAGGACAACAGAAATGTTGACACATAGGCCAAAGACAGCAGAAGGCTGACATATGGGGCCAAGGACAACGGCTTGGGTGACACATAGGGTCAAGGACAACAGAATGGGTGACACATGGGGCCAAGGACAACAGAATGGGTGACGTATGGGCAAGACAACAAGAATGGGTGACCCATGGGCCAAGGACAACAGAATTGTTGACACATAGGCCAAAGACAGCAGAATGGCTGACATATGGGGCCAAGGACAACGGCTTGGGTGACACATAGGGTCAAGGACAACAGAATGGGTGTCACACGGGGCCAAGGACAACAGAATGGCTGACACATGGGGCCAAGGACAACAGAATGGGTGACACACGGGGCCAAGGACAACAGCATGGGTGACACATGGGGCCAAGGACAACAGAATAGCTGACACATGGGGCCACGGACAACAGCATGAGTGACACACGGGGCCTTGGACAACAGCATGGGTGACACATGGGGCCAAGGACAACAGAATAGCTGACACATGGGGCCACGGACAACAGCATGAGTGACACACGGGGCCTTGGACAACAGCATGACTGAACATGGGGCCACGGACAACAGCATGAGTGACACACGGGGCCAAGGACAACAGAATGGCTGACACACGGGGCCAAGGACAACAGGATGGGTGACACATGGGGCCAAGGACAACAGCATGAGTGACACACGGGGCCAAGGACAACAGAATGGGTGACACACGGGGCACAGACAACAGAATGGGTGACACATGGGGCCAAGGACAACAGAATGGGTGACACATGGGGACAAGGACAACAGAATGACTGACACATGGGGCCAAGGACAACAGAATGGGTGATACATGGGGCCAAGGACAACAAAATGGGTGACACATGGGGCCAAGGACAACAGAATGGGTGACACATGGAGCCAAAGACAACAAAATGTGTGACACACGGGGCCACAGACAACAGAATGGGTGACACATGGGGCAAGGACAACAGAATGGGTGACACATGGGGACAAGGACAACAGAATGACTGACACATGGGGACAAGGACAACAAAATGACTGACACATGGGGCCAAGGACAACAAAATGACTGACACATGGGGCCAAGGACAACAGAATGGGTGATACATGGGGCCAAGGACAACAGAATGGCTGACACATGGAGCCAAGGACAACAGAATTTGTGACACACGGGGCAAGGACAACGGAATGGGTGACACACGGGGCCACGGACAACAGAATGGGTGACATGTGGGGTTAGGACAACAGAATGGGTGACACATGGGGCCAAGGACAACAGAATGGGTGACACATGGGGCCAAGGACAACAGAATGGGTGACACATGGGGCCAAGGACAACAGAATGGGTGGACACATGGGGCCAAGGACAACAGAATGGGTGACACATGGGGCCAAGGACAACAGAATGGGTGACATATGGGGCCAAGGACAACAGAATGGGTGACACACGGGGCCAAGGACAACAGAATGGGTGACACATGGGACCAAGGACAAGAGAATGGTTGACACAGGGGGCCAAGGACAACAGAATGGGTGACACATGCGGCCAAGGACAACAGAATGGGTGACAGATGGGGCCAAGGACAACAGAATGACTGACACATGGGGCCACGGACACCAGAATAGGTGACACATGGGGCCACGGACAACAGCATGGGTGACACATGGGGCCAAGGGTAACAGCATGGGTGACACATGGGGCCAAGGATAACAGCTTGGGTGACACATGGGACCAAGGACATCAGAATGGGTGACACATGGGACCAAGGATAACAGCATGGGTGACACATGGGACAAGGACATCAGAATGGGTGACACATGGGGTAAGGATAACAGATTTGGTGACACATTGGGGCCAAGGAGAACAGAATAGCTGACGCATGGGGTCAAGGACAACAGAATGGCCTGACACTTGGTGCCACAGACAACAGAATGAGTAGCACATTAGGCCAAGGACAACAGAATTGCTGACACTCGGGGCCAAGGACAAGTATGTGTGACATGCGGGGTCAAGGACAACAGAATAGCTAACACAGGGGCCCAAGGACAACAGAATCGGAGACACACTGGGCCAAAGACAACAGAATGGGTGACACGTGGGGCCACGGACAGCAGCATGAGTGACACACGGGGCCAAGGACAACAGAATAGGTGACACACCGGGCCAAGGACAACTGAACGGGTGACACCGGGGCCAACGACAACAGAATGGCTGACACATGGGGACAAGGACAACAGAATGGCTGACACACGGGGCCAACGACAACAGAATGGCTGACGCATCGGGCAAAGGACAAAAGAATGGCTGACACATCAGGCCAGGGACAAACCATGGGTCACTCATGGAGCCAAGGACAACAGAATGGGTCACTGTTTGAGCCAAGGACAACAGAATGGGTCACTCATGGAGCCGAAGACAACAGAATGGGTCACTCATGGAACCGAGGACAATGGAAAATCTGACACACAGGGGCAAAGCCAACACGCCCTTATGGATGATAACCCAGTTGTGTATGATGGAGCACAAAACGTACAGTGCTATACTGTACCTTGCAATACAAAGTCAAAGCACATCCATTTTTACAATTTTAGTGTTGAATCAGAGCTAGAAGCAGAGTTGTACCTTCTTCTTCTTTCCGTTACAAGACAATGACGGTGAATGACTGTGCATAGCCCCTGAACATAAAGATGACCTGTTTTGTCGTGATTTCGGTGTCGTTTTTCTAAGGAAGACATTTCCACTAACAGTCCATGCATAAAAAACGCACAACAAAACAATAACATATTTCGCGCATTTGAACTGACAGTCAATGCATGAAGATAATAAAACAACAACAAAAAGTAAAACATTTTTTGCGCACTTACATTTCGGACTGGTGCGCACACACCGCCGCCTCCCCCTCCTTCCCTCTTCGCCCGGGAGTTTCGATAGATAACTGATGACATGGGCAAATCGACTGTTTTATTATTGTGTGTCCATTATTGCGAGTAACAAACCTCAAAAGTTGAGACGGTTTGCGGGTTTCGAAAGGTTTAATGGTTTCTATCACACTGTTTACAAAGTAAATATATAATTGACTAAATAAGTAAAGATGTGAAAAACAAATCCACATAAAACATTTCCTGCAGCCAGAAAAAGGGAAACAATATCTTTTGTCTTTATAATCAGGTTGAAACTTAGCTTATAACCGTTCAGGAAAATGTAGAGTGCCAGAAAGAGTCATCTCTCTCTCTCTCTCTCTCTCTCTCTCTCTCTCTCTCTCTCCTCTCTCTCTAACACACACACACACACACACACACACACACACACACACACACACACACATGCACTCGCGCGAGCGCGCACGCACACACATACACACGCACACACACACACACACACACACATACACACACACACACACACACACACACACACACACACACACACACACACACGAGCGCGCACACACTCACTCACTCACTTACTCACTGACAGAGAGAGAGAGAGAAAGAGAGAGAGAGAGAGAGAGAGAGATAGTGGGGGGGGGGGGGACGAGAGGATGGACAGAGACACAGCATGATAACTATACTGAACAACATTAAAAAGGCACCGCTTGCCAAAAGACCCAGACAACGTTGGTAGTACAGAATTATTTAATGAAAGTAAGCATATTTGATTACGCATCCATTTTTCAATTAAACAAAATGTCTGTTCTTGACAAGAATGGCCGTATTCATCTGAAATTAGCTGTTGACTTCACTAGGGTCCCTGTCAAAAAGTACACCACGACGAGGCATGTCCGTCCGCGAGCTCTAATACCGAGTGTGTCCGCCATTTGCCCCGATGCATGCTTGGCAGCGCCTCCTCATGGAGTAGACAAGGTTGTGCAAGAACGCCTGTGGCAGTCCATCCCACTCCTCGGTCAGTGCGCGCCTCAAATGATCGAGAGTCTGTGGACGTCTTCCACGGGCCACAAGACGCCCCAGCTCATCCCAGACGTGTTCAATGGGAGCCATGTCAGGGGACAGAGATGGCCAGGGCAACACGGCAATGTTGTTCGCCTGGAGAAACGCAGCGGTGGCTCTTGCGGTGTGGGGTCGTGCATTATCATGCTGGAAGAACTGCAGCTCCGGGTGCTGGCCAAACAGTGGGACGACGTGGTTCTGCAGCACCTGCTGGTATGTGTTGGCATTCACATGGTTCTCAAAAAAGTACAGAGGTGTCCGGTAGTCATGACGGGAATGCCCCCCAAACATCAGACTGCCCCCTCCCATCTATAGGCTTCAAACACGCAGCAGTTGGCATAGCGTTCCCAGACACGCCTCCAGACTCTCATTCTCCCGTCAGCATGAGATAACGCGAAGCGACTTTCGTCAGAGAACAGCACAGCTCTCCACGACGTCGTGTCCATGGCAGATGCTGGTTGGCCCACTGCAGGCGTTGTGACGGTGTCTACGGGTGAGGACTGGGCCAACATGAGGGCGTCTTGCATTGAGCCCTGATTCTTGCAATCGACGTCGAACGGTTTGTCCAGACACTGGACCCCGTCGACCAACCACCTGGCGACATGTTTCTGCTGCTGTAAGGAATCGATTACGAAGATGAAGCTGTCGAATGTATCGATCCTGCGCTGGTGTGGTAACACGAGGTTGGCCCGTTCGGCGCCGATCAGTGGTGGAACCAGTCGCTGCCAAACGTTGTGATAGCCTTACAATTGTAGAGTGACTGCAGTTCAGTTGTCTGGCTGTCTCTCTCGATGACATACCGACCATCAAACATCCA
>CM031603.1:52674459-52686959 GCA_018398815.1 Conus ventricosus
GTGACATCTGGGCAGACAGGAAAAGGTTAACTACAGGGTCAGATGATGAAGGCAGAATTTTTTGTCCTGTCTCCTGGGCGATAGTGCATGTCTTGACTATTTCCTGTGTAAGCGAACGAACCACCGTCATCCAACAGGATATCTCACTGCCCGGTGGCTTTGGTTCAAAACCATGTGCAAAAACAAACAAACGTGTTTGTCCTTCCCTTCTTTCCGTCTTTCCTGTCTTCCTTTCTTGCTTTCTTTCTTTCGTTTCGTCCACTTTTGTTCATTTCTCTTGTTTATTTCTGTTTCTAGGTGTATAGGTTTATCATGTCGCTGTTGTTCTTTCTTGTTAACACTGATGGGGCTGGGGCTGCTGAGCAAATCTTAGCTGGAAGACGAAAGGCGTCACTTGACAGGAGTGGCAAATGATTCTAGCTGTATACATAAACAGAATATGAAGGCTCCCGAGAATGCCCTAATTCCCTACCTTCCAATCAGAGAACGTTTCTTGTGTTGGTGCATGGGAAGTAAAGCAACGGCTGAAGAACATAATTCATAAAGATTTTTTTTTCTTTTACCTCTGACTTTTTAAGACAGTATTCATCTCGTTCACAGCAAAGTTGAAGTTGACTTTAAACAGAAGAAAGTTGATTTAGCATCTAGACTGTTGAAAACTCCTCTCTCTCTCTCTCTCTCTCTCTCTCTCTCTCTCTCTCTCTCTCTCTCTCTCTCAAATTACAGACATGATTGCATATATCGGGCTACTTAATTCGTCTAAGCTTGTTGACTTTCTTTAAATAAAATTGTAATATGAAGACTATGGCATAATCTATGTATTCCCAATTTCCTGTCAGTGAAGAGGTTAATTTGACATTTTAGCCCTTTCGATTTATCCCAGGCTGTCCACATCCTCCTCCCTTCCATTTCCCCCATAAAAATCATTGTCAGGTCACTGTCACTATGACAGGTAAGTGGTGTGCTTGAACTGATTTTCCCCACATGAGCTTTAAAGATACAAAAGGGTGGATAGCGTGGAAGGATGTGTGGGATACATTAGTGGGAAGGACTAGGCGAGAGGAAAAGGGCAGTATGTTAATAAGATGTGAGTGCGTGGGGAGAGGGGAACCAGTATGTTAGTAAGATGTGAGTGCGTGGGGAGAGGGGAACCAGTATGTTAGTAAGATGTGAGTGCGTGGGGAGAGGGGAACGAGGAGGGGGAAAGGGACAGTAGTGCACTACGCTAGTTGGCCTCAAGGTCAGAGCGCAGCTGCTGTCTTGGTGGTAGGTGGAAAAAGATATATATAACGCACGGCTGAGATAGGGACCACGGTGGAGGAGAGGAGGTGGGGGCACCAGTCTAGGTGAGGGATGGTAAACATGATTCACGTAACGCGTGAATTAGGGGACTGAGAAAACCAATCCATCAAAATAAGTCGACTATTTCAGTGTTACGCGGGCAGTTTCGTATTCTTTGTAGGTGGACTATATTTATTGCTGACTCTCTCTCTCTCTCTCTCTCTCTCTCTCTCTCTCTCTCTCTGTTTTTGTTTGTCTGTTTCGATTTTTGAGAATGTTTGCATGAATTTGTGAATTCAATTTGTTTGGGGTGATTTCTTTCTTTCTTGATTTCTTTATGTACATACTTGCCATCCCTCATTACTTTGTTTTTGTCCCCCCCCCCCCCCCCCCCCCTGTATATATGTATGAATGCAAATTAAAAAAAAGTTAAAAGAAAACAACTATTGCTGACCTATAGTCCGCTACAATTGCCATAATTCATTATGTTCAGCCTGAGATGTGAACGTGACAATAAACTGTTTTGGAAATTGAAGAACAACAACAACCTTTGTAATCATTTCGAAAGGATTGAATTTTAAAAGGATTTGCACTGTCAGCTGTGCAAGAATGAGAGAGACAGCTTCCCTTTGAAGAATCCGAAAAAAAAAAAACAAAAAATGGAGGGGTGGGTGGAGGTGTTTGGTCGTCATGATTACTTTAAAGATGCGTCATTTTGCAGCTTTTGACATTAAAAAAAAAAATTACGTCATTTAGGCATCACAGTGCTTAAACTGCTACATTGAAGATAACAAATTGATTTGACAAGAAAAAAAGAGAAAAAAAGTCAGATGCGTCGAATAAGGAGATGATTAGATCGGGGAGAGTTCCCCGAAGATGGAGTATGGCTGCCTTAATGGCGGGATAAAAAAAACAACAACAACGGTCATACACATAAAACTCCACTCCCTTGAGTAGATGGGATTAATCACTGCCAGTCTATAGGCCTATAAGGAGTGTCCACACACACACACACATACACACACACAAAGATCGGGGAGACAAGATCTACGAGCGTACATGGCTTCTGCCCCTCCACATTTGTCCCACATAACCCTTTGTCCTTAGTATGTCGTCACATGTGTGATTCATACAGGCAGATGCCTTTCTTCTTTGTTCTCTGATGTTGTTTGCTCATTCATTCATTCATTCATTCATTCATTCATTTATTCATTCATTTATTCATTCATTCATTCATTCATTCTTTCTTTCTTTCTTTTAGATTTTATCGCCTCTCAGAAAGAGAGAGCAAGAGAGAAGATTTTGTTTTTAACCTTCTTTCCTTTTTTGAGCCCGTTTCACACACACAACACACACACACACACACACACACACACACACACACACAACATTGTCCCCGACCCTATCCACACTCATTCTAAGCTTGACAGCATTTCACATTACGTTTGTGATGGATATTGCTCTGGAACATAAAATGCAGAAATAAATGCATGGGTGAAATTCTTCCCCTTACATTTATCACTGGCGTCGGGCGACAGTTGCGTCAGGTTAATCGTCGCGACAAACCCTGTCGGAAATCTTTAATTAGCTGGGGAGGTGGAGTGGAGAGTAGGGGTAGGTCTATTAATTGACTGTCTAGACATGTCTGGGAGTGTAAAACCTGATGACAGCTGAGGGGGCTTGGGTCTAGTTTTGTTTGTTTGTTTGTCTTGTGGGTTTTCATTTTGGTCTTTTATTACCTTTGTGTCTGGGTTGTTGGTGTCGTTACCCCCCCCCCCCACCCCCTAAGACACAGTGAGGTGAAAGAAGAGAAGGGGCAGACAGAGAAAGACACTAGACTAATAGACAACATTGTTGTGTGGATTGGAAGGGAAAAAAAAAAAAAAAAACAACTTTGCAGCAACCCATGCGTTTCGAGCATGGGAATCACGATCTTGTATCCCACCAAATCAGAAAACGTGACACTCTCTCTGTCTGTCGCTGTCTGTCTGTCTGTCTGTCTGTCTGTCTGTCTCTCTGTCTCTGTCTCTCTCTCTCTCTCTCTCTCTCTCTCTCTCTCTCTTCATATACATACATGTGTGTGTGTTACACACACACACACACACACACACACACACACACACACACACACACACACACACACACATATATATATATACACACATATATATATGTATATATATATATATATATATATATATATATATATATATATATATATAATATATAATACCGGCATATAAATAGAAAAAAAGATTACCTGTCTGACTTCTGCCTCTCGGAGATAGCAGTTCTCTCCTTTGCATTGAAGAGTAAGTGGATTGTAAAGTAAAAACTCATTCAGAGAATGGTTGTTCATACTCTGTACTTCTTTTTCATCTCTCTCTCTCTCTCTCTCTCTCTCTCTCTCTCTCTCTCTCTTCTCTCTCTCTCTCTCTCATTTAGGTTTATGATGTGAATCGAGCTCTTTAGACTTTCTCACAGTTGGAAACATACTCTGTACTTTTTTCATATCTCTCCTCTCTCTCTCTCTCTCTCTCTCTCTCTCTCTCTCTCTCTCTCACTTAGGTTTATGATGTGAATCGAGCTCTTTAGACTTTCTCACAGTTGGAAACAAAAAAGCTGTGAATTATTTGCTCACCCGATTTAATAAACCTGCTTTTAGGAAGTGGAGTGTGAATAAAAAAAAAATCTCTGAATAGCATGACATAATGTGCAACCTTCCGATCATGGCAAAAAAACAAAACAAAAAAAAACACAACTTTATTGGGATCTATTGCTCTATATATGCAGGTGTTAATGGAACAAAGAGAGCAGACACAGTGACGAACAATAACAAGTGGATTGCAACTATGCCGAATAGGTGTGGTAAGAAAGCGAAAAAAAAAAATTGGTGTTCTGTAAATGATTTAAGAGTTACATGCGTTTTTGATGAGCATTTGGATCGTTCCCATGTCTGTATTCTTCGCTAATTGTGTGTATGTGAACTAATTTCTCTTCTTTTCTCTTTCCTGGCTTTAGTTAAATTGCCTTTTCGACGCACTTTTTTCTGTTTGATATACTTTTTGGAAAAAAAACAAATGATTAAAAAAAAGTTGCAGAAAAGAGAAACCAAGAGAATCGACTCAAAAAGATTGTCGCCACCACACTGTTTTCGGACTAGTCCATGTACGCTACACAACATTCGCTTAATTTTGAGACCAAAACTGCGCTGATGGATAAATCTGTGATGAATAAGATGAGAGAATCGAAGAAAAGGTGTGATGCCTACGACTTAGCAGAAGTCTGGCCTATGCATTAGCCCAACCTCTGGTCAGGCCTCGGTACCTATCTAATACTGTCTGTGCCACGCCACCATACAAGAGACCACATTGCAGAGGTCAACATTAAGAGGGGGGAAGTGAATGCACATCTAGACTAAAGGAAAGATCACGAACCGTTACCGACTGAACAAATATTGGCGTAATCTCAAGACCGACACTGCGGAGATTTCTGGAAAACGGGGCAGATTCATACTGGGCCTTCCAATGGCCAACAGAAATGAGTCTGAGCACATGTCACCTGAGACAACAACCCTGAATCTCTCAGGGTACCCTGATCTATCCACTGCAGACATGTGTGAACTGGTGAATATGCAGTAATAAGGTGTAATATGGATTGTTCATAGATGTGTGTGTGTGTGTGTGTTGTGTGTGTGTGTGTGTGTGTGGGGTGTGTGTGTTTGTGTGTGTGTGTGCGCGCGCGCAAGCGTGCGTCATGATGTTGGCGACGATGATATAACGATTGTTTTTTTTGTTTTTTTTTTCCTTTTTTTTGTGGCATCAGTTCTCGGATCAATGGAGCACCAAAGTGGTGTTTTGGTTTTTTTTTTGGGTTTTTTTCCCCTAAGGCCAAAATCCACCTCTTCATTTTTTTAAAACACGATTGTTGTTATTGTTGTTGTTGCTGGCAGCAGCTGTGGTTTTTGTTGTTATCATTATTATTATTATTACAATTATAATTATAATTGTGGTTGTTGTACTTATCATTACTATTACTATGTTGTTGTTGTTGCTATCATCTTTTTTAATTATCATTGTCATTATCTTTTTCATTCGTTATGACTCATTACAATCATTCGAACAGCTAATTCACTTAAAACATCATATGCAAGCACTCTTACACAAACACACATTTACACAAATACACGTCTGCAACCACATTCACAGGCGTACACACACATACCAACGTACACGAGCTCTCATTCAAGCACATGCGCACACGCGGGAGAATACATATACACACATGAACAAAAAAGCACAACCATACACCACACACATACGCACACGCATGCACGCAATCACGCATGCATCACGCCAGCACGCATGCACGCACACACTAACACAATTGTAACAGTAGCGCAGACAATGTTTGCTAGGTTAAAAAAAAAAACAACCAAAAAAAAAAACAAAACGATCGACGGTGGGGCTCACCGCACATCTTACACCAAACACACACACACACATACACACACAAGCACGCACGCACGCACGCACGCTGTCAACCTCGGTGTAATGTCAGTGAGGAAGGACTAGCGCACAGCCCAAACACACTCACAGCTTGCTTACAATCTCATTCATATATCATGCATTCGTCACATCAAACCACTATAAAGTCTATAACTTTACTACACATGTTCATAGAACGAAACATCAATGAAATATAGAATCAAACAAAATAAAACATTCTCTCTTTCCTGAACTTCACAAAATCATTTGTCTAAAACATCATTAACTAACCCGGGTATAAACAGATTTCTACTTTACCTGGCCAGTGATCTTAACTATTCACGAATCACTGTCTTTTCTTTTCTTTTCTTTTTCTTTTAAACTGTCACTTTCACAACACACACAACTGCCGGCACTGGTTTTGGGTCTGATGGCGCCTGTCAGGGTGAACTGTTGGCGTTGGTCTGTGGTTCTGCTTGGCGAAGTGACGCTGCCAGGTATGAGGTCGAACCCCCGTTAGGGTAGAACAGTGACTATCAACATCGATCTGTCTCCTTTCTTTCTTCCTGCATTAACGCATTGCACTCTCTCTCTCTCTCTCTCTCTCTTCTACCCTGCTCTTATCAAATGGACATGGTTGCTTTTCTTTTCTTTTTTCTTTCTTTCTTTTCTTCTTCATAAATTAGCAACTCTCTCTCTCTCTCCACATCTCTCCTCAGTCCTTCCTCTGCAGACTATCTCATGCTAATCTCTCCACTTGGTTCTCTTCTCTCCTCCCTTCATCTCTCTCTCTCTCTGCCCTTCTCTCCTGCAGAGCTCCACTCAGAACCTCTCTCTCTTCTCTCTCTCTGTTCGTTCTTCCCCTCGTTCTCCGTTCTCTCACTCACGCATTCTTCTTATTCGTTCCGATCTCCAAAACGGGCGAGTACCATTGGGCAGTATTTTTAACCCCTGACACCCCGAAGTTGTCTCCCTCTAATTCCATTGGATATTCACATCACGACAGTCCCGTCTACACGCCTTACTCTCTGTGGTGGTCAATTGGTCATTTAATTGATTAGCTAGATTTCACCCCCACCACACACTACCTTCTCCCCTTTCCTACTTAACTGGTGCCGTGTGGACACTGGTCACTCTAAAGTGGCTAGCTGATCGGGGTGGGCGCCACGATGTCTAAACTAACAATGACGCTGGTTCACAAATTGGCTAGATGAGGCGGGCCCAGGCACTGAGGTCCGTCGGGGCAGACATCGGGGCGTCGGTCAAAGCCGCTTAGTCGTCTGGCGGACAGAACGTCTCTGTGGAGCCTCTCCCCTATGCTTAATGGCCGGACCCGACCTATGGCCCCCGTCTTTCTGGCGCCTAGAATGTTTGAGTTTGGACTTATGTCCATTTGGGAGTGGCCGACGACTGACCACACTTCGGTTGTGCTGAATTTTGACCGTGACAATTTCCCCCTTGCAAAAGACTATGCACCGCATTGTCTCAAAACAACGGTACAAAAAAGACAACAACCGAATTTGCTGACACACAGCTACCCCGCGCAAAGTTAAAAAAACATACTTTACAACAACGGTTTATAAGTTATAAAATATATCATTAGTGAATACCACTCCATGAGTTATCATTGACGTGCGCTCTTGCGTTATTTCAACTCGTTTTTATAACGACCTCTGTGCGCACCTATGCAATCCCCCTACCTGCGGATTTGCCATCTCTCCTTTTTCACAATTCTTATGAAAAGCACAATATAATATGATCGCGATCCATGACACTTCACTGGGGAATCTCCATCCTCACTTATTGCAAATAATGCATCACTACACAAGCGACTGTATGCTCCAAGCATAACTACATCCACATGAACAAGTCTCACAAAGAAAATATGAACAAGTCTCACACAAAAAAAAATATGAACCATAAGCCAACTGGGAATGAACCCATATCCAATCAACATAACGTCATCACACATATTATCAACAAAGCACCCCGGATATGACTGACTTCCTCTGAGTTGCAGCTTGCTAGACTACACGCTTAAATAGTCATCTCCGACATTCTGTCGACCGGGAATGTACTGCACTCGGTACCTGTAGGGCTGCAGTGCCATTGCCCAACGCAGAACCCTGCTGTTTTTCAACTGCGCCTCCTGCAGGAATTTGAGTGGTTGATGATCCGTCTCGATCACGAACTCTTTCCCATACAAGTATTTGTGGAATTTCTGCACGGCCCACAACGACCGCTAAACACTCCTTCTCCACCGTTGCGTACCCTTCTTCACACTTTGTCAACTTCCTGCTAGCATATCTCACAGGAAACTCGACCCCTTCATGCTCCTGTAACAATACTGCACCTATCCCACCACCTGATGCATCTGTCCGCAACAAAAATGGTTTGGACATATCTGGTACTTCAAGATGGGACGGGAACCTAGTCTTTCCAACACCGTCTGCAGTGCTTGCTCTGCAGCGTCTGACCATTCGACCACTGCCGGTTTCCCTGCCTTGACCAAATCACTGAGAGACTCGTGATTTGCTGCGAAATTGGAACAAACTCCCTATAGAACCCAATAAAACCTAGCAGCCCTCCTGACTTCTGTTTTGGTCTTTGGTCTCTCTGAATTCATCATCTTCTCCACCTTTCCTCTTTCTGGCTGCATTGTGTCGCCTCCGACAACAAAACCTGGGAACCCCAGGCTTGGAAAGCCAACCTGGCACTTTGTTGGTCTGGCTGTGAGATTGGCTTGTCTCAACCTCTCCAAGACTGCTCCTAGCTGCCTCATATGCTCCTCCCATGTCTCGGATGCTATCAGAATGTCATCCATGAAATTCACAACACCTTTCCAATCCCGTCAATAGCTTCCTCATCATTCGAGAAAAACCGCAGGTGCGTTGACCATTCCAAAAGGGAGTACTCGCCACTGGTATAGCCCCATAGAGTGGAGAATGCTGTGACTTCCTTTGAGTCCTCACTCAAGGCTATTTGCCAGTAACCCTTGCTCAGATCGATCCTGGTGAAATACTGGCTCTTGCTTGTGGCGATCTGAGCGAACAGGTCTTCCATGTTGGGTATGACCTCTGCATCGACCTTTGTGACACTGTTCAGACGTCTATAGTCGACACAGAATCGATGCTCACCTGACTTTTTCCTCACTAAGACGAGGGGTGCACTATATGATGATTTGGACGTTCAATCACCCCAAGGTCCAACATCTTTTCTACCTCCTCCTCGATCACTTGCTTGGTGGCATATGGGATCGGGTAGGCTTTCACATGTACGGGTTTCTGTGATGTCAACTCCACCGTACATGTCTCTAAAATTTTCCTGCCTGGTTTATCAGTCAGGGACGCCCTATACTGTTCTAGGGGCCCCCTAACTTCCTCCTGACTCCTACTGTCCTAGCCCTTCATACAGTGACACATCCCCGTGTGACTCTTCCCTGGAAACTCAGGCAACAAAATCTCCCCTTCTTCTGCTGGGTCCCTTCACCTCCATCAATGATTGCTGCTGCGCCTATGTGCTGAGTCTCACGCTGAATATATTTGCGGAGTAGATTTGCATGGAAAAGTTTTGATTTCCCATTCACATCGATTCGGTAGTCCTGATCTACCTTTTCAGTGATGGTGAAGGGTCCCTTCCAATGCATCAGCAGCTTGTTGTGATCCGTGGGAAGCAGTAACAGGACTTGGTCTCCCACCTTGAGGAATTGCTTCCTCACCTTCCTGTCATACTGCTTCTTCTGGACGACCCTAGCCTCCTGCAAACTCTCCCTTGCGACCTTACATGTCCCCCTCGAGCCTATTGCGTAAGTCTACCACATACTGATATGTGTTTTGACTTCTTCGGACTCCTGTTCTCCGGACCACAGCTCTTTGAGAATGCACACCGGTCCCCGAACTGTCCGCCCCATACAGCAGCTCAAATGGCGAAAAGCCTGTGCTTTCCTGAGGGCCTCCCTGTAGGCGAACAGGGCCGCTGGAATGTACGGTCCCAATCTGCTGGCCTTTCCTCACAGAGCTTCTTTAAGATGCCCTTCAGCACACCATTGAATCTCATCCACCAAGCCATTGCATTGTGGATGGGATGGGGTAGTGAGCAGCTGTGTGATCCCTAGCAGCCTGTTGACCTCCCTCATCACGCCTGAGGTGAACTGTGACCCCCTGTCACTGAGAATTTGTGCTGGCACACCCACGCGAGAGAAGATGTCTACCAGCCCCTTTAGCGACCTGTTGCGTATCTACGCCTTTCAATGCAACCGCTTCTGGTATCTGGTCGCGTAGTCCCCCAATGTCAACACATACCTGTGCCCACCTTGGAACAGGGCGCGATTGGGCCAATCAATCAACAGCCACTCTCCTGAACGGTGTGTCAATTAAAGGGGATGTTTAAGAGGCGCCTTCCTCTTCACCCCTCTTGTGGCTGACCTTTGACACACATCACATGACATGCAGAACCGCTTTATGTCTGCCATTGCTCCTGGCCAATGAAAGTCATCAAAGACTCGGTTAGCTGTTTTGCTGGTGCCGAGATGACCCCCATGAGCGACTCGTGACCCACTGACATGACAGTGTCACGATAACATGCTGGTACCTCTAACTGAGTGGTCACCTTACCTGTCTTCCCCTTGGTGAACACTCGGGACAACAGCCCGCCTTTCACCAGAAATTCTGTCTCACCTCCTCATACCTCCTGTTTCTCTCCACCTCTTGCCAACTCCCAAACTTTACGAGCGAAGGGTCTTGTTCCTGCGCTGCCCTAAACTCATCAGGCGACACATCTATGCCCGACTTCCTTCCTGAACAACTAACGGTTTAACAACCTTTTCCTCCTTCTTGCTCCGTGTCTGAACTGCTGCCCCTGTGGCAGTCAACAACTCAGGATCCCCTGGATCCCTTGCACCTGGAATATTTCCGATGATCAAATCATGAAGGGTTTCTCCATCACCAACGCAGACAACTCGCCTGAGAAGTAAGGGGTAAAGTACTTCTATCTTAGCAACTGGAAACTCCCTCACAGTGCCATCGATTAGAGTACAGGTCTGGGTTTGCCCTGTCAAATCCCCTTTATCGACCAGCGTTGTTCGTACTACCCCGCATGAACAACCAGTGTCTCGTAACACTTTCACCCTCTGCTGGCCAATCCACCCTTCTTCCACTGGTAACGAACCACTCAGCCTAGTGCCCTCTATCCCTGACACTGACTGCTGTCCAGTGCTAGCCATAGGCTGCACTCCACCCTCTTCAGACTGAATCCCTTTTGGTTCCACTGCTGGTCGTTTCCCTGACGACCCTTATCCACCTCTTGCAAGGCTGCTGCCTTCTGGAACCTCATGCGACAATCCCTAGCCACATGTCCCTTCCTGTGACAAATGAAACACCTAATGTCCCTTTGCCCTTCCTTCTGCCCCACCACTGGTTTGCAGACTTTGCAGAAAACTCTCCTAGTCTCCTTGCACTCTTCTCACCTGTGCCTAGCACCTGTTTCCTCCTGCACCTTAGTGCCCAAACGTGCCTCTCTATACACCTCTGCGAACTTCAACAACTCCCCTGCTGTCTCTGGCTGTCTCTCTTTCAAATGTATAGTTAACTCAGGGCCGCAACCTGACAAAATCTGTTCTTTCATAACTAGCTCTTTCAATTCAGCAAACTCCTTCTTCGTACCACTCAACTCTAACCATTTATCAAAATAGTGATCTAGACGTGCACCAAACTGAGTGTACGTCTCCACCTGCTTGTAATTTAGCTGAACGAAATTTCTTCCTGAATCCTTCCTCTGTGAGGTCAAACCCTTTCATCAACGATTCCTTCACAGCGCCGAAATCAGACTGTTGTTCCGCTGGTAACGCAGTGAAAATCTGCAATGCCTTACCCGTCAGTAACGCCGACAAAATGACTGCCCACTCTTCTGGAGGCCAACCCTGACTGGTCGCAAACGTTTCGAAACGACTGATGTATGCGTCAATCGAATCGTCCCTTCCGAGAATTTTGGGAACTTGGGTCGGGGGGCATAGCTACGCACAGAGTCACTGGAAAATGAACTACCATCCTCGTGGTCTCCCCTTTGTATTCTCACTTTCTCTAATTCTAACTGAACCTTTAATCTTTCCGTTTCCTGCTTCATTCTTTCTGTTTCCTGCGCTTCCCTTATTCCTTTCTGTCTCCTGCTTCATTCTTTCTGTTTCCTGCGCTTCCTTATTCTTTCTGTTTCCTGCTTCATTCTTTCTGTTTCCTGCGCTTCCCTTATTCTTTCTGTTTCCTGCGTTTCCCTAACCTTTTCCCGTTCTGCTATTTTTGACTGCGATACGGCGTCTCTCCGCGCGTTCATCCCTTCCATCTTTGTTGTTTTCAACGAATGCACGCAACTCATCTCCTGAGTAACCTAAATCACGAGCGACGCTCACAATTTGTTCAATAGGGGTGTTCTTTTCTTCCCCCATTGTATCTCTTTCTTTCTTTTTTTTTTTTTTTGAACAAGATTTTATAACTACGACAGCCAAACTGTGTTACCGACACGCGTGACTAATAGCACAATCCTATGAATGATAATATTAGCTTGGACAACGTAGTTAGTTTTTATAAGACGCCCAGCGCCTGACCCAACTAATGAGAGCGAATTATAGGCAATCTGCGAAATGAGTACTCTGGGGCTGAAATGCCAAGCCTAGTATTTAACTACTTGGGGAAAATACAGTAAGACAACCCCTTGTCTTAGGATTACAATACTTGAATCCCA
>CM031603.1:52694459-52704459 GCA_018398815.1 Conus ventricosus
TTAACAATCCGCCAGAAGCGTGTATAACAGTGCACTTTTTCGTTCTAAATCTCTCCATCTGCCGAGCGCTGAGTGTAGCGTCTGCTGTAATGATGACACTGGAGTCACGATGTCGTGTGCCATCCGCTTCATGTACACAGATCTTTGTCAGAGTTGCTGAAGCTCTTTGTCAAACACAGCAGGTGTCTGTATTTCTCGGGCTTGCTCGTGACATTCGGATGACAAAAACGTGTTGGAAAACGGCTAGTTGGCAAACCTGGTGACACCAAGACAACGGTTTTACAATCTCTGAGTTCTGCGTTGATAAATGCACAACTGTCCGTTCTGCATCGTATTCCCATAGTAAGGAAGGATGCCACGTTCTAAAGAGTGGAAGATGTCACATGAGCATAGCATTCATGGGTGCCACAGTCACTGTGGTGCGGAAGGATGTCACATTACCATTGATGGCAGGATGCTACATAACCATCTTGTTGAAGATGCTATATCACCATAGAGTGGAAGAAATTCCACATCATCATAGAGTGGAAGGATGCTACATCACCATAGTGTGGAAGGATGCTACCTCACCATAGTGTAGAAGGATGCCTCATCATCATAGAGTGGAAGAATACCACATCACCATAGAGTGGAAGGATGCCACATCACCATAGAGTGGAAGGATGCCACATCACCATAGAGTGGAAGGATGCCACATCATCATAAAGTGGAAGGATGCCACATCATCATAGAGTGGAAGGATCCACATCATCATAGAATGGAAGGATCCCACATCACCATAACGTGGAAGGATGACTCATCACCATAGCGTGGAAGGATGCTACATCACCATAGTGTGGAAGGATACCACATCACCATAGTGTGGAAGGATGCCAAATCACCATAGTGTGGAAGGATGCCTCATCACCATAGTGTGGAAGGATGCTACATTATCATAGTGTGGAAGGATGCCTCATCACCATAGTGTGGAAGGTTGCCTCATCACCATAGTGTGGAAGGATACCTCATCACCATAGTGTGGAAGGATGCCTCATCACTATAGTGTGGAAAGATGCCTCATCACCATAGTGTGGAAGGATGCCTCATCACCATAGTGTGGAAGGATGCCTCATCACCATAGTGTGGAAAGATGCCTCATCACTATAGTGTGGAAAGATGCCTCATCACCATAGTGTGGAAGGATGCCTCATCACCATAGTGTGGAAGGATGCCTCATCACTACAGTGTGGAAAGATGCCTCATCACCATAGTGTGGAAGGATGCCACATCACCATAGTGTGGAAGGATGCCTCATCACCATAGTGTGGAAAGATGCCTCATCACCATAGTGTGGAAGGATGCCTCATCACCATAGTGTGGAAGGATGCTACATCACCACAGTGTGGAAGGATGCCTCATCACTATAGTGTGGAAAGGTGCCTCATCCCCATAGTGTGGAAAGATGCCTGATAACTATAGTGTGGAAAGATGCCTCATCACTATAGTGTGGAAAGATGCCTCATCACCATAGTGTGGAAAGATGCCTCATCACCATAGTGTGGAAGGATGCCTCATCACCATAGTATTGAAGGATGCCTCATCACCATAGTGTGGAAGGATGCCTCATCACCATAGTGTGGAAGGATGTCACATCACCATGGTGTGAAAGGATGTCACATTCACTGTAGTGTGGAAGGATGCCTGATCACCATAGTGTGGAAGGATGCCACATTACCATAGTATGGGACGATACCACATTCCCACCATTGTGTGGAAGAAGGGCAACATTCACTATAATGGGGAAGATTGCCAAAATTCCCCAAGGTGGAAGAATGCCACATTCACTATAGTGTGAAGAAAGCCACATCACCATAGTGTGGAAGGAACTACGCACCATATGTGGAAGGATGCCCTACCCCATAGAGTGAAAGGATACACATTATAGATAAAGGATACAAAATCACAAAGAGTAGAAGGAAATGCCACATCAGCACATGTGGAAGGATGCCACATCGCCATAGTGTGGAAGAATGCCACATCGCCACAGTGTGGAAGATGCACATCACCACAGTGTGGAAGAATACCACATGACCACAGTTTGGAAGGATGCCCACATCACCAAGTTTGGAAGGAGCTACATCACCACAGTGTGGAAGATGCAACATCACCACAGTGTGGAAGGATGCCACATCACCACAGTATAGAAGGATGCTACATCACCATAGTGGAATGATCCACATCACCACAGTGTGGAAGGATGCAACATCACCATAGTGTGGAAGATGCTACATCACCATAGTGGGGAAAGGGAAAGCAAAAACCCACCATAGTGTGGAAGGATGCTAAAACACCACAGTGTGGAAAGGAGCACATCACAATAGTGGGAAGGATACCACATCAACACAGTATGGAAAGATGCCACATTCGCCATATGTGGAAGGATACCACATAACCATAGTGTGGAAAGTTTCCACATTTACCAAGTGTGGAAGGAAACCACATACCCATAGTGTGGAAAAAATCCACATTTACCATAGTGTGGAAGGATACCACCATCAACACAGTATGGAAAGATGCCACTTTCACCATAGTGTGGAAGGATACCACATCGGGCCACAGTAATGGAAAGATGCCACATTCACCATTGTGTGGAAGGAACCAAAACAACACAGTATGGAAAGATGCCACATTCACCATAGTGGGGAAGGATACCACATCAGCCACAGTGTCCCGACCGACCCCTGGAGGTCTGCCCTGACAGATCGGTCTGGGTGGGAGTGAAGGGAGTGACGACCTCACACGCTTCCGCAAGAGACCACACAATAAAGATAACGATACAACCCCCTTTATTCACACCAGCAAAATAAACATTCCAACACACGCACCATGCACGATCACAATAAAGCACTCCAACGCACACAACATGCACAATCACGATCAGCACTCCAACGCACACAACATCACAATCACATCAAGCACTCCAACGCACACAACATGCACAATCACGATCAAGCACCCCCACACCCACAACATGCACGATTATAAAAAATATTTCGCCATACACGTTAACACGATCACAATTACAGCATTCCAGCACATATGACAAATACACAATCATAAAGAAAATTTCCCCAGTAATCGACCCTTTCTCAACACCATGGAGTGCGTCCACATCCCGCCCTGTCAATCTGCTGGGGGCACCCTGCCCGCACTAGGTGCTCCGAGCCGGGGTGGGTTCTCGCAGGGAGTCGCCCAAAGCCGACACCCCGACTTCCCAAGCGGGCAGTGAAGAGCGTGTCCCGGGGGGGGGGGGGGGGGGGGGGGGGGGGACGTAGCTTTACTGGAGGCCTGGACGGGGTCCAGGCCGGCCATCAAGACGGGGCGGGCTCCTCTAGCAGTCCACGGTCCCGACCAAGGCGTGGCCTCGACCAGCGCGTGGAAACCATCCCGTCCGTGGCTCACCAGAACGGGCCTCGACCAGCGCGTGGCACCATCCCGTCCGTGGTCTCAGCCAGAACGTGGCCTCGACCAGCACGTGGCACCATCCAGTTCGTGCTCCAGGTGAAGCCCCCGAGAGGGGGAGGACGTAGCTGGGAGGAGAGTCGAAAGGAGGAAAGAAAAAGGGAAAGGGAGGAAGGAAGAAGGGTACTGGAACCCTGCCGTCAGTACCGTCTGACCATTGCTGTCAAGTCTTAACACCACTCGAAATGATGGGCGAGGGGAAGTGTATTAAACGCACACAGTAAACCCATTGAATCAAGTTTTCTCACACGATCGGGTAAAAAGACTGCTTTAAAAATCAACAGGTATAAAACAAATATGAATTATCTTCACCCTTCTCTCACTCACGTTTAAAAATTCCCTCCTTAGGAAATAAATCAACACAGCGCCATCGCTTAATAACTGCCACCTACATGCAAATAGTAATTCAATGGCAAAAACTGTCACATTTATAAACACATTTTCAAAATAACAAAAAATCTCCAACCACGCATCCGAACGACAAATCATGCGTACGCACGCTCGTGAACATAAAACTCGTTCTCCTTGCACACACAAACAGACGGTGGCCGAAGGATAAAAAGTCGGCGAATGTGACAGGGCGGACGAGCGAGACCAAGCAAGTTCCAACCCTGAATCGCCGGGTTCTCTCCCTTCCCCACCGACCACCGCATCACCAATACATAAACAGGAAAAGTTTTTTTGGAAAAATTTAGAATGGCCAGGTTAAAGTTTAAAATTTAAACCAGAGAAAAGGTCCACACAATATTTCCCCTTACAATTTCGAAAACAAAAGAAAATTGCGCAAAAGAAAAGACAAAGGGCCGGCAAACCCAACAACAAATCAAAACAAACAGACCACGAAACTGTTTGCTTACACCACTAACCCGTGGTGCCCCCGAAGAGGCGGTCAAAGGACTCTCCTCCCCCCCCTCTGGCCAGTCGAAGGACAAGGCGAAGATGCGGAAACAGAAGAAATGATGTCCCTCTCCAACAGGCCGACTGCAGGAATTGAAAGTACTGACGTACCTCGATGATAAGGTAAAGAACCGGGACTGGAGCAGGCGCCCCCAGAGACATTTTTCCGCTCGAGTGAAGAGCTAACCTCCCTCAGAAAAGGCGCCAACATGCCTGCTGCGTCACGAGTGAGCAAACTTCAAACTAAAAGAAACAAGCACGTGCGACAGGTAAAAAGACAGGCGAGGGGCCGATAGACAGAAAGTTCGAGAGAAAGGTACCGGCCACCCGTGAACTTGCGGGATGAATAGCACGGGCGGTGGAATTAGAGGAGAGAGAGAAAAGCAAACCGAATTTCGAGCAAAACTACACCAAAGGTGCAACTGCACCACAAGCCACCCTAAGGGACGGATACACGACAACAGCAACGCCCAATAAAAAATAAGTAATTCCGCCACCCTAGGCGGGTCGAACGTCGTAGGCCTCGGGGACAAACTCGTGACAAACCCCCCTTCTAAAAGCATCTGTTCTCTGAGATACAGTGCTCCTTTGAACCTTTGTCGCATGTGCAACTTCACAACAAGGGGACCGAACCCAACTCTCTGTGACGACAGAGTACGATGAAATCCAATACAACATTCCACGATAAAAATCACGCGGGGAAATACATAATACAAACAATTTATCAAACAACTAAGGCAAACCTTCCAACCATGAAAGAAACAATCCAAACCCAAATGGTGATTCACAACCGTTACCCACTGAATTGAACAACTGTCACAAACACCTGATACAGAGACCAAAAGGGGATATAACCCTGGTTGAGGGGAAGTGTCCCTCTGACTAAATTTCCAATATGCTAACTACGGAGCTCGGCTAAAAGTCAGCATCCGTATTACAGGACCCTTGATATGACGGAAGTGAACCGCCTGACTCTGCAGTTCCACTGCCTAACTCAGGAGTCGACGACTGACTGCCGGATCCGGTCCAAGCACTGGAGAGGATGATGATCGCTCTCCAGTACAAACTTCCGGCCGTACTCTCTTGGGCACGCCAGTGCGTGTCCAAATCTCGGGAGAGCTTCAGCAATGTAGGGGTATCGATAGTCCAAAGCGGGCAGCCTCTGGGAATCGAGTCGCAAGATTCTACCGCTACCAAAGCGTAGCGGTGACCGCGATGGGATGTTGGATTAATGGGTCCCACCAGTCAACCCCAACCTTGCTGAATGCCTCCCCAACCAGTGGCACGACCCTAGGGAAACACCTTCAAGCGACCCTTAGCGTTGTCCGCTGGCAGACATCGCAACTGCGGGAGTACTGCCTAACCTGTAGTTCAACCCGGCCAAAAAAAGCTTGTCTTACCCGCTCGAGAGTCCCCTTTGAGCCCCAAAAGACCTGCCATAAAGGTGAATCATGGGCCTGCCGGAGAACAGATTTTCTCAAGCTTTGGGAACGACAAGCGCTTGGCCACCCCGAACTGCCTGAGTGAAAACCCTAAAGAATCCCCTTGTGGAGCTTAAAGCCACCTTGGCGTGTCGGGCCGACTGAGCGGGACCCATCCCCCAGTTGCGCCAGGCGTTGGACATCCCAAACCCCCGGCCTGAAGACGGAAATGCTAACAGGATCGGCCCTTGCCAGAACCTCGTCAGAGATCGGGTGGAGAACGGGACGCAATTCCTGTTCCGCTTCTTAGCTTTGGCGCGTGTGGGACTCCCACAAAACGCCTGTAAAGGGCAAATCCGTAGACACGGACTGACTGCGCCGTCTGCGAAGGTGATAGTAATCCCTATGATAAGGGAAAACAGAGGTCGCTCCACCGCGATGGCCCCCTACATTCGCCACAGAAGTGGGGGTGGAGATAGGAATAAGTACAGAAGGACGGGTGGAGGTAAAACCAGCCTCCAACCCGCACACATCATAAAATAGCGCCCCGCCGGCCTTAGGGGAAACTAAATCCTATCCACAAAGAGTGTTGATGCTCCCGAATCCCCGATGTGTCGACCAAGGATGAACCAACAACAAGAGAAACACTGGACACTCTGTACCACCAAAGCGTGGATGGACCCCACTTAGCCGAGGCCCCGAGGATGCTGGAAAGGGCTAGCCCCAAGACACCAGCGGCTTTAGGGCAATCTTTCCTAATGTGGCCGGGGCGACCACAAGAAAACAAAATCGGGGGGCTGAGGTCCCCGATGAACTGCCTGCCTTGTTCACCCCCACTAGCGGTTGCGGCGCCTTTTTGCTACAAATCCTGTGGAGGCTTCCCTCCGTATCTGGGCGATGCCCCATAAGCCCGCGAGCTTCACAAACACCTCAGCGGTGTGAACGCAGCCCGCGAAATCCTGAGGTGCTGTCTCGCCTAACCGATCCTCAACTCTGGGACACAGTGTTGGGGAGCTGTTCAATGAGGATCAGATCCCCCAGCCCAACTTAGCTAACTGACGCCAGTACCCTAGCGTTTTGCGCAGCTATCACCAAACTGCACGAAGGGCTCGCATTATTCTTCTTCATGGACCTGAACCTTCCTCCTGTACGTCTCTGGGGAAGGGAAACGCTTACGCAAGCCAACTGCAAAGTCTGCTAAGACGCGCCTTTATTAGAGGGGAGCACACACTCCCTTCAGCACCAATAATCCAGAAAAAAAAGGGGCATAGCCTTTTGTTCCTCAGACAATTGGTAAGAACAAGCAACCTTGTCAAAATGCTCTAAGAAATGTCAAAGTCCTCACAGGCTGAACTCGGAAGCTTAACATGGCCCTCTAACCAACACCTGCCTGGGGATTAAACCCCCCGGTTTACAGAAGCGGGAGGGCCCCGAAAGAAACTGTTCCACTCCTCCCTACGCAAGCCTCCATCCTGTCTAGTTCTTCCCTACGGAGGCTTCCTGCCTGTCAGCCTCTTCCCTACCCCCGATCCTCCTGTCTGGCAGCCTCCTCTCTACGCTGAGCCTCCTGTTTAGCAGCCTCCTCCCTACGAAGAATAGCCTCTCCATATGCATAATCCCGTCTGTCAGTCTCCTCTCTGCGCAGAGCAGCCTCCTCTCTGCGCTCTTCCCTACGCAGAGCTTTCCGCCTAGCGCCTCCTCTCTGCGCTCTTCCCTACGGAGGGCTTCCCCGCCTGACAACCTCTTCCCTACGTTGGGCCTCATCCCCCCCGTCGCTGCGCTCTAGAAACATCAGGACGGAAGGATGTCCTGGGCGGGTTCACCACTCCCGACCCGGAGGAATCCGCCCGACCCGTCCCTTGGGTCTCGACTTTCCCATAAGGAAAGTCTTTTGGGGGAAGCCCCTTACGAGGGAAGCCTGAGAGGAGAAGGGTTTCGGGCTCTGCGACTCAACAGAAGCCCACAGTCTTCGCAATACTCTGACGCTTCCGAGCGGAAGTGCCAGTCGGGGTCTCGACAGGGAGACCCCCCAGCGGGAAAAGGTAGTAAAAAGTAACTCACTGGACTACCTGGGTACAGCACTGGAATAGGTAGAAGTTACCGTATTTGAAGTACTGGTACTAAAAGTAGGGGCTACAGTAACATTTTGAATACCCTTCTTCTCGACGCCCGCGTCGCCATACCACCAGCGCCGGACGTCGCCATGACAACAATAAACCTACAGGTTTTTCCCCAAAAACAGGGAAAAACAATTTCCACTAGAGAAAAAAAAAACAAATATTTTAGGGCGTGTATATGTGTGTATGTGTGTGTGTTGCGTGTGTGCGGGCAAGTCCGGCTGCCCCACTCTGGCAACACCGCGCTCTACAACACGAGCAACAGTGCGGTGGGGCCACCGAAAAAAAAAAAAAACAAAAACTAAGTCCGCTGCCCCCCCTCTGGCCAACACCGCGCCTACAGCACGAGCAAAAGTCGGTGGGGCGGCCGAAAAAAAAACAACAAAAAAAAACAGCAGACGGAATCCGGAAAAGGGAAAAAAAAACACTAGCGTCCGAAACAACCCCCCTGTACTCACAACCCGGTAGAGAAAAAAAAACAAGAATTGGCTAAATACAAACAGGAATGGAAGACTGAGCGGCAACAGAAGGGCAAGACTTACGCCGAACCTGCGTGAGGTACCCGGCGGAAGGAGGTCTGGACGCGGTCAACTCCCCTCGGTCTCACCTCGACCCCCGATCCCCGCCGGATGTTTCCCCCAGGCCACCAAAGACTCCCTTCACTCTAGAGTCACCCAGCCCAAACCCCCCACGAACAAACACGACAACCGACTAAACATATACAAAACAGACAAAACTAAACAGGTACTCTGCGAAACGAGAGAGAACAGCCAGAGCCCTTCACATCCCGGACAGCCCCCACAATTGTCACGACCGACCCCTGGAGGGCTGCCCAGACAGGATCGGTCTAGGTGGGAGTGAAGGGGGTGACTGACTCACACGCTCCGCAAGAGACCACACAAAAAGATTAAAGATACAACACCCCCTTATTCACACCAGCAAAATAAACATTCCAACACACCACCAGCACGATCACAATAAAGCACTTTCCCAAAGCACACAACAGCACAATCACGATCAAGCACTCCAAAGCACACAACATGCACAATCACGATCAAGCCCCTTCCCAACGCACACAACAAGCACAATCACGACAAGCACTCCCACACCCACAACAAGCACGATTATAAATAAATAATTCGCCATACGACGTACACGAAACACAATTAACAGCATTCCAGCACATATGACATAAACAACAATCATAAAGAAATATTTTCCCGTATCCCATCCTTTCTCACACCATGGAGTGCGTCCACACCCTGCCCCTGTCAAGTCTGCAGGGAGCACCCTGTCGCACTAGTGCTCCGAGCCGGGGGTTTGGGTTTTCGCAGGGAGTCGCCCAAAGCCGACACCCTCGACCCCAAGCGGCAGTGAAGAGCGTGCCCGGGGGGGGGGGGGGGGGACCCTAGCTGTTACTGGAGGTCCTGGGACGGGGTCCAGGCCGGCCAGTCAAGACGGCGGGCTCCTCTAGCATCCACGGTCCCGACCAAGCGTGGCCTCCACCAGCGCGTGCACCATCCCGCCGTGGCTCAGCCAGAACGTGGCCTCGACCAGCGCGTGGCACCATCCCGCCGTGGTCCAGCCAGAACGTGGCCGACCAGCACGTGGCACCATCCAGTTCGTGCTCCAGGTGAAGCCCCCGAGAGGGGGAGGACGTAGCTGGAGGAAGTCGAAGAGAGGGAAAGAAGAAGGAAGGAGAAGGAAGAAGGGTACTGGAACCCTGCCGTCAGTACCGTCTGACCATTGCTGTCAAGTCTTAACACCACTCGCATGATGGGCGAGGGAAGTGTATTAAACGCACACAGAAACCCATTGAATCAAGTCTTCTCACACGATGCAGGTAAAAGACGCATAAAACAACAGGTTTAAAACAAATATGAATTATCTTCACCCTTCCCCTCACTCACGCTTAACATTTCCCTTCCTTAGGAAATAAATCAACACAGCGACCATCGCTTAAAAAACTGCCACCAACATTTGCAAATAGTAATTCAATGGCATAAATGTCACATTTTATAAACACATTTCAAATAACCCCAAATCTCCAAACCACGCATCCGA
>CM031603.1:52719459-52721959 GCA_018398815.1 Conus ventricosus
TGCAAAATAGTTTTTGAATTTGACATTGATTCATTTCTGCCTTTTGATCAAGAGTTCCGTTTCTTTTCTTTTTTTTCTGTCTTTTCTCCTTCTTCTTCTTCTTCTTCTTCTTGTCTTATATGAATATAGTCTTTGGAAAAAAAAGTTGTTGTTACAAACAGTTCGGTTTCCCTTCCCTTTCTATATTTCATTGTTTATTATTGCGTATTATATTTGTGCTTGCCTGTTATTTCCTTGTTTTCCTTTTTGTTTTGTTACTGTACCATGCAAGTACACGTAACGAGTGGCCATCTGCTGATGGCCTACGAGTAGGTTTTTTGAATGTTTGTCATTTACAAAATAAGCTTAATGATGTATCTGATATTCTTTTCAATCATGGTAAAGCTTCCACATTTTCGGCTTTTCGGAAACAAGGTTATCTCACCAAGTGTCCGACTTAGAACTAACAATACCAGGCTATAATGTCGTGCGCAAAGACCCATCCAAATTAGAGAAAACGGGTCTTATTATATTATATTCATCAAAGTTTAAAACTTTAAGCAAATCTCCTCTCTAGAAAAATACCAAGTTAGAATCGTTATGGATCGCAATACAGCTGAAAAAATCGAAACCTATTCTTATAAGCTTTATATATAGAAACCCCGGCGGAGCGAACTGATTGGATAGATGAATTCTCTTTAATGATGGAGGAAGCATCCTTATTCTCTTATGAAAAATATACTACTAGGTGATTTCAATATTGATTTACTAAAATCGAACAAATCTTGGACAGAAACTTACAAATCATTTAACTCGACCAATGATAGACAAACCAACAAGAGTCACCGCTACCTCCCAAACACTTATTGACCATATATATACTTCTTCAGTTAACACCATGATAGAAATATGCTCACCGACGTTCGGTTGTAGCGACCATTCTCCAGTATGTTTTACGTGTCCAAGCGAGGAGTTAAAGTTCCAAAAAATTTCCACAAGATAATTACCTACAGAAACTTTTCAAAATTTGACAATGACTTCCTTTCAGCGGGATTTAATGAACTCATATCCTTTCCACGGTCTATCAATTCACAGACCCCGACGAGGCTTTAGAAGTCTGGTATCATAGTTTCCTTAATTGTTTATTAAGCATGCCCCATTAAAACAATGCGTGTTAGTAACATATCCTAAAAAAACTGGATAACTAAAGATATAGACACTGCTACGGACTTAAGAGAGTCGCTGTTAGTATCAGGAGTCGAGATTCCTATAAAAAACAAAGAAACTTAGTCAATTACCTAAAACGATCGTCAAAGAAAAAGTATTTTCAAAATCTTATTTCTCCAAAGCAGATAACAGATCTATTTGGAAAGCGATAAACGAGCTTACTAATAAAAATGTAAAGGTCATACTACCTCGCCAAAAGATTTATCATCTGATGTCTTGAATTCACATTTTTGTGGCGTAGTTCTAACTCAACAATAAAAATAAACAGAACGTCAGAAAATAAACTGGATATTCTTCAGGACTTTTGCAATTCTAGAAATATATCATCTCTGTCAAATATACCATTTATGGGTGTGCATGAAGTGTTATAAATCTCTTAGTAGCCTAAAACAAAGTATACACAAGTGGTCTTGATGGCATTGATGGGAAAATCTTGAATTGTCAGCCCCAGTAATCGCCGAAACGCTTACCTACATCTACAACCTATGCCTTGGCAAATAATTATATTCCAAAAGCTTTTAAAGTTGCTAAAGTTATACCATCTAATAAATCAGGTGACTATGCTGATCCCTCAAATTTATAGACCCATCTCCATCTTGTCTATACTCTCTAAACCTTGGAAGATACACTAAACAAACACATTCTTAATCATTTCAACTCCTTCGAACTGTTTCATCCAAACCAGTCCGGATTCAGGGCCAACCATTCTTGTCACACAGCATTAATAGTCTTGTTGACCAGTGGCTTACTAACATAAACAATAATAAATCACAGGTGTTCTAGTAGTAGACTTTATGAAAGCATTTGATGTCGTCGACCACAGTCTTCTACTTGAGAAATTAAAGATCTATGGCCTAACTGACAACGCTTTGGAACTTCTATCTTCATTTCTCTCAGACAGGAACAGTGTGTGTTTCGGTAAATAGATCAAATTCTTCCTTTCTACCTGTTAAGTACGGCGTCCCTCAAGGCTCAGTCCTTGGGCCAATACTATTTTCTGTATTATATAAATGATCTACCTCTGTTTTTTACAACTTTATGTGAGATGTTTGCCGATGATACCACTATCCACACCTGTCACGATCGATTAGATAACATTTTTATCTCCTTACAAGAAAGTATCAACAAGTTATCTGAATGGTCTGAACTCAATCATATGCGACTCCACCCCCAAAAAACTAAATACATTATTGATTACTACCAGGCAAAAACGTCAAAATCTTTCTTGTAGCAATCATTACCTTTGTATTAATGGCGAAAATCTCGAGGAAGTTGATCACCATAAGATCCTAGG
>CM031603.1:52729459-52731959 GCA_018398815.1 Conus ventricosus
GGTCAAAATCTATTATTATACCGATACATAAGAAAGGTGATGCTGATCAGCCAAATAATTACAGAGGTATCGCTTTAACCAGTGTGTTGAGCAAAGTTTATACAAACATTTTGAATAAAGAGTTAAACCAAATGGGCGGAACAAGAACAGAAAATGATAGAAGAGCAGCAGGCTTCAGACAAGGATATAGTACCGTTGACCATATTTTTACTCTATATGCAATAGTTAGTAAATTTTTGGCTAGGAGAACAAAACTTTATGTTGCCTTCGTCGATTTTAAAAAGGCTTTTGATTCTGTTGATAGAAATTTATTGTGGTCGATTTTGAGGAAAAATGGTGTGAAAGGTAAACTGTACTGGGCACTGAAAGGTATGTATAATGAGGTATTAGCTTGTGTGCGCAATCAGGGTAGTTACACAGATTATTTTAAGTGCCCAAGAGGTGTAAAACAAGGATGTCTTCTAAGTCCATTATTGTTTTCGCTTTTTATCAACGAATTAGCTATTGAAGTGTCCAAAACAGGCAAACACGGTATCCAACTCATCCCTGGTGCAGTAGAATTATTTCTTTTATTGTTTGCTGATGATGTTGTCTTATTGTCAGAGTCTATTGTTGGACTCCAGAACCAGTTAAATGGCCTAAAAAAGAGAAGCTGACAGATTACACTTGTCAGTTAACCTTGAAAAAACAAATATAATAGTGTTTAGATTGGGGGGCTACTTAGCTACAAGAGAAAGATGGTTCTATGGAAATGATCAAATTGCTGTAACTAATTCTTATAAATACTTAGGAATGTCTTTCACAACTAAACTGAGTATACATGCCGCCTTGTCTGATGTTTGTAGGAAAGGAAGAAGAGGTACTGTAGAAATAATCAAAACATTGAAGAAACTAGGCGCAATAGAGCCGGGTCTGTTCTGGAAACTGTTCGATTCTCAGATTGAACCAATTCTAACATATGCTGCTGAAGTATGGGGATTAGAGGAAGAAGGGAAACGAATCGAAGCAGTACATACATTTGCTATTAAAAGATTCCTTAATGTCCCCCTACATGCCTCAAATAAAAAGCATATGGAGAAACAGGTAGATATCACTTCATATAAGAACTTCTGTGAAATGTATAAAATATTGGATAAGACTGATTAATTTACCTATGACAAGAATATGCAGACAGGCCTATGAAATGCTTTTGTCATTGCATGAATCGGGACATTTCAACTGGGTATCAAATATTCACAAAATTTTGACTATAAATGGATTTGGAATAGTATGGTTAAACCAAGGGGTGGGTCATGAAAACAGCTTTATTTCCTTATTTAAAGACGGATTATCGCATGTAGTAAACAAAATTGGCATTCTGAGTTAGAAAATAATGATAGATATAGATGGTACCATTCCTTTAAGGATATATTTCAAACAGAGAAATACTTATCATGTGTTAGGAACTATTGGCACAGAATTAATTTGACAAGATTTCGGTTAAGAGTAATTGGTCTAAAAAATTGTAAAAGATGGTTCCTAATGCTTCAATTAATCAGGAAGACACCAGTTGTCCATGTTGCGACAATGAGTGTGAAGACGAGGTGCATTTTTTATTTCACTGTGAAGCTTATAAACATATTCGAAAGAACTGTTCCTGTTGGTATCCTTTTCTGGAGTACCAAACGAAATTAGTGTCGCGAATATTCTTTCAAGTGATAATCCAAATAGGTTACAAGAATTAGCTAGATATATCGCTCTTTCGATGCAAATCAGACAAAAAAAGATCAATGCTCCTAATAAGATATGATAATTAATTTGCAGAACAAAATGATCCTGAATTTGTGTTGTATAAAACGTGCATATTATTGAATGGGAGGATTGCGGGAAGGAATTGGGAGGGGGGGGGGGGGGGGGGGGGAGTGCAAGGGGGAGAAAGGACTAGGTGAATGAGGTGAACGAATGTCCGGGAATGTGAGTGGATGTGTTACGTGCGTGAATAATGTGCATGTATATTATGCTTTTGTATGTAAACAATATCGATCGCAAGAGGTAATATTTTGCTTTATTCATTTGTTTCTGTATATATACCCCTTCAGTGAGGGGCCTTGGCCTAAACTGAATAAAACTTTGTCATTGTCATTGTCTCTCTCTCTCTCTCTCTCTCTCTCTTGTATTAATTTCTTAATGTGAAACCTGTCAGTCTGTCTAACTGTCTGTCTGTCTGTCTGTCTGTCTCTGTCTTTGACATCTTCTACTAGAAATGTATCGTGTAACGTTGTTATTTGTACATCCCCCTTCTATGGGGCTATTACTATGGCCTTTACGAATAAAAGACTTTGTCTTTGTCTTTGTCTCTGTGTCTTTGACAGACGCTATCATGGGTATCTGAATTTGATCGAGTGATGAACACACACTTACTTGAGAGGAGATTCGCGAGCCAGTGTGTGTGTGTGTGTGTGTGTGTGTGTGTGTGTGTGTGTGTGTGTGTGTGTGTGTGTGTGTGTGTGCGTGTGCATGC
>CM031603.1:52739459-52746959 GCA_018398815.1 Conus ventricosus
TGTGAATGTCAGCTTGTCTCGTCTCATCCTGTCTTGTCGTGTCACGCGTATGGTCTTGTTCTCCCATTGTCTTGTCTCGTGTGTGTGTGTGTGTGTGTGTGTGTGTGTGTGTGTGTGTGTGTGTGTGTGTGTGTGTGTTCTTCAATTTAATGTCTATACACGTAAGTGATTTTAGACAACAACCAAAAAAAAAAAAAATAAACAAGGTAGAAAAGGAGGAAGGGAGGGGGGGGGGGGGGTGGATAGACAGGCAACTGAAGGAGATAAAGAGATAGAGAAACAGGGAGACAGAAAAAGATGAAGAAGTATAAATGGAAAACGGAAGAAGGAGAAAAAGGAGGATCAGAATGGGAGCCGAAGGAAAAAATGTTAACATGAATAAAAATTGCAACCTATAACATAACTAGAATAACATTTTAAAAAATCAAATGAACGCTGAAGGTAGCAGGATAATAACATTTAAACGTGAAAATAGAATCATTAAAGGAATGTGTGTGTGTGTGTCCGTGCGTGTGTGTGTGTGTGTGGGTGTGGGTGCGTGCGCGCGTGCGTGCGTGTGTGTGTGTGTGTGTGTGTGTGTGTGTGTGAGAGGGGAGGGAGAGAGGGGAGGTGGGGGATAGGGGTTGGACCAGTAACCTCGTGAGACTATTTTGTCTCGTGACCTGCGCATAATGAAACCGGTGTGATATGGTTCTCTTTGTGATTAATGTACCGTGCCTTCCATCTCTTCCCCGCCCCCTCCCCCGCCTCCCTCCCCGCTCCCGCCTCCCTCTGTTTCGCATTCTTCTCTGCCCCCCCCCTCCCCCCCCCCACCTACTCCCTCCTCCCTTCTTTATCTTCTCCACTCATCCTTATTCCTTGTTTTGTCTCCTTTATTTTTGTTTTATTTATGGTCATTTTGTACACTCTTTTGAACAGACCGATTATAGATTACACAATGTTTATTTTCTCTGTAGTTTGATGAATGAATTGTAAAGCTTGATAATTTGAAATTGTAGTGGTTTTAGATAAATGATGTTTATTTTTCCAATGATAATGACGCTATTGTTTTTAGATTTCTCGAATTAAATTGACTGACATTCGATGATGTTAAGTATATTATTATCATTATCCATTTTTTTTTCTTCTAGATTCAATGAAATTGTCTGATTGACATTCGGATATTAACAATAACCTTGTAACTGACAACGGAAACCAGTTTTGTGTGCTGGGAAAAGTTATCTTTTGTTTGTTATTGACAGGTTCATAAACTGCTACGTGACAAGTGTCAAATTCAAGACAACAAACATGATTGCGCAGTCTGTCTGACTACCTCCCTACCTACTTACCTATCTATCTATCTATCTATCTATCTATCTATCTATCTATCTATCCATCTATCTATCTATCTATCTATCTATCTATCTATCTATCTATCTATCTATCTATCTATCTATCTATCTATCTTTTTCTTTTCTGTACCTGTCGATTTATCATCATATAATCAGATATCAGAGAGCATGTCATATAACATTATTTCAATGATATATTTTTAATGAAAATTCCTGAATATTTTTGGATGATATGCCTATGACGCATCAAATTGAAGGTGCACGTTTTTGCAAAACTCTCTCTCCTGTGTGTGTGTGTGTGTGTGTGCGTGCGTGCGTGCGTGCGTGCGTGCGTGCGTGCGTGCGTGCGTGTGTGTGTACGTGCGTGCGTGCGTACGTGCGTGCGTGCGTGTGTGTGTGTGTGTGTGTGTGTGTTGTGTGTGTGTGTGTGTGTGTGTGTGTGTGTGTGTGTAAAAATTTTAGAGGTACAACGCTTTTGAGTTTTGTTGGAAATCTGTTCACAATAATTTTGAATAACCGTTTGACAAATTTCATTGAGAATAACACATTTTTGGAAAATCAAGCTGGTTTTCGACGAGATCATTCTACAACAGATCATAAATTTACTTTTAAAAAGTTTAATTGATATTTTCAATAGTCGTAACAAACAATTGTTTTGTGTTTTTATTGATCTCACAAAAGCGTTTAATTCAGTTTGGAGACAGGGATTATGGTTAAAGCTTATCAAAGAAGGTGTAAATGGAAAGATTTTGCAAGTAATCACGAACATGTATCAACTAATAAAATCTTGTGTATTTGTAAATGGGAGTCAATCTGAATATTTTGGCAGTTTTAGCGGTGTTCGTCAAGGCAAATATCTTTTACCTTTGTTATTTTCTTTGTAATTGAATGATCTTGAATGATATCTCACAGATCGCAACTGTGCTTTTTTAAATATTGATTTAAATCTTCCTGATTCAGATTGATTAAGTTACTGTACACCACCTATGGTGTACCAGAGATTCATGTGTGCTTCCACTGAGGAGTGCCATGGCTGATGTTTAGATTAACCGAGGGAGGTAGTCTGATGACCCCCGATGAGTTCGCCCAGTTGTGTGGCGATCTAAGGAGACCAGAGATTCTTGTGTGCTTCCACTGAGGAGTGCCATGGTTGATGTTTAGATTAACCAAGGGAGGTAGTCTGATGACCCCGATGACTTCGCCCAGTGGTGTGGCGATCTAAGGAGGAATCCCTTTGTAGGCACTGACCGGCGACGGGCCGGAAATGCCAAAGAGGGAATACTCTCGAGTAGACGGGGAAGAGACCGGGGAAAGTTTGTGGGGGTGCCAGCCCCATTATGTAAGAGGAAGACCAGTAGTTGTGGGATGGGCTTACTATTTAGGTTGTTGGTCATCCTGGAGATTTTAAGGAATAGTTCTGATAATTATTTTCTTATTTCAAACTGGTGAAACTTAGGATCACGCAATATTTGAGAAGATGTTATATGCTTAGGTTAGAGGGACATGTAGGTGATATGAAGTTTGTAGTTAATAGTTGCAGTTAAACATGTAAGACCCTTATAAATATTCATGAGGCGTAGGGATCTGACAGCTGGCGTCCCTAGGTGACGCCAGGGAAGCGTGGGTGCTCTGGAAGTTACGGAGTCATTCAGTCAGGCCCCAAATCTCAAACGGAGAGGACGACACCTTAGTCTGTGAAATGTGGTGAGGGTTTGTTCTGACGGCACCAGAAATGCCACGGTTGCTAGAGCCCTTTTTCTAGAGCCCTTTGACGTTACTTCTACCTTTATTTTCCTTTTTCCCCTTTACTTGTACCTTTTCCTTTTCCTTTTGTTGGGCATTGTCACCAGCCCTTTTTATGCATAAGAACTTTAGACCAAATTAAAAGAAAGAAAATCTTCACTGGGCCTGACTCATTTCTCTTTTTGGATGAACCTAGTCCAACTTTCTCCCGAACCCGATCTCCCCTTGTGCGTTTCTTTACAGTAGGAACAAGGGAGGTTTACACTTTTGGCGCCCAATAGGGGACTAGCTGGATTAGGATAGTTTGATTAAAGGGCTCTAGCAACGTCAACCAGAAGAGGAAGACGACCTGGTGCACTTACTTCCTCAGACGCAACTCAGGGGTTGTTTGAGGCCAGAGGCAGAATCTTTTGTGCCCCGTTCTGGCCACAGTCAGAGGAAGGCCAGACTGGGGATGGTTCCACAGATGCCGAAGAAAGGGCTTTTTCCGCTGGCTGATTCTGAGGTGGAGAGTCGGCCTGGCGGACTGGAAACTGTGGGGAATGAGCTGGATCCTGCTGAGGATGTTGATCCCTCTGATCAGTCTGAGATCAATGAAGGGCTTCTTGGGTCCCCATCTTGTAGTCAAGATGGCTTAGAAGGGGAAGCTTACCCACGGAACAAGCCTCAGAGGCAACCGGGGACCCGGCTTCAATTGGTGGCCAGGAACCATCACTTCTCCGGCGGTCTAGTCGGAACAGGAAGCCAGTTAACCGGTACTGTGACTATGACTGGAATCAAGTAGACTCAATGAGCTTGGCTCTTGAACACGCTGACGCACTGGAGACTTTGGTAGATCAGAGTCTTGGCTCTCAGAGAGCTGATTCAGTTAAGGCCCTTAAACAGGTCATAGGGGTCTTACGTTCAATGTTGGCCCCACAATAGGAACTCCTAGGTTGGGGAAGTACAGCCGCGTTATGTTTATTCAGACAGTCATGCTATATGAAAAAAAGATTTTTCTTTTTATCACTTCAGTGACTATGTGCGCGATGATTGGATTTCATTTTCGAGGTGCTACATTTGTATTGTTGTGTGAATTTTTATTCCCATTTGAATTATTATTCCCATTGGCACAACCGATATTGAGTTGTCGATGTTTCTATATTTTGTGAGTTTTTAAGGAAACATCTAGCCTTGGAGGGGTATGTGTACACCACCTATGGTGTACCAGAGATTCATGTGTGCTTCCACTGAGGAGTGCCATGGCTGATGTTTAGATTAACCGAGGGAGGTAGTCTGATGACCCCCGATGAGTTCGCCAGTTGTGTGGCGATCTAAGGAGACCAGAGATTCTTGTGTGCTTCCACTGAGGAGTGCCATGGTTGATGTTTAGATTAACCAAGGGAGGTAGTCTGATGACCCCCGATGACTTCGCCCAGTGGTGTGGCGATCTAAGGAGGAATCCCTTTGTAGGCACTGACCGGCGACGGGCCGGAAATGCCAAAGAGGGAATACTCTCGAGTAGACGGGGAAGAGACCGGGGAAAGTTTGTGGGGGTGCCAGCCCCATTATGTAAGAGGAAGACCAATAGTTGTGGGATGGGCTTACTATTTAGGTTGTTGGTCATCCTGGAGATTTTAAGGAAATAGTTCTGATAATTATTTTCTTATTTCAAACTGGTGAAACTTAGGATCACGCAATATTTGAGAAGATGTTATATGCTTAGGTTAGAGGGACATGTAGGTGATATGAAGTTTGTAGTTAATAGTTGCAGTTAAACATGTAAGACCCTTATAAATATTCATGAGGCGTAGGGATCTGACAGCTGGCGTCCCTAGGTGACGCCAGGGGAAGCGTGGGTGCTCTGGAAGTTACGGAGTCATTCAGTCAGGCCCAAATCTCAAACGGAGAGGACGACACCTTAGTCTGTGAAATGTGGTGATGGTGTTCTGACGGCACCAGAAATGCCACGGTTGCTAGAGCCCTTTTTCTAGAGCCCTTTGACGTTACTTCTACCTTTATTTTCCTTTTTCCCCTTTACTTGTACCTTTTCCTTTTCCTTTTGTTGGGCATTGTCACCAGCCCTTTTTATGCATAAGAACTTTAGACCAAATTAAAAGAAAGAAAATCTTCACTGGGCCTGACTCATTTCTCTTTTTGGATGAACCTAGTCCAACTTTCTCCCGAACCCGATCTCCCCTTGTGCGTTTCTTTACAGTAGGAACAAGGGGAGGTTTACATTACATTAGTTTACTTTTACTTTTATATGCTGATGATATTGTTATTATTCAAATTCTTTTTGCGATCTATAACATGCTCTTGATGTATTAAGCGAGTATTGTGATAAATGGAAGCTTAATGTAAATGTAGCTAAAACAAAGGTAGTAGTCTTTAATGGACGTAATAATCCTAGAAAAAAATCAGAAACCAGCCTATAGAAATAGTACACACTTTCAAATATCAAAGTATAACTTTCAGCAGAACAGGAAATTTTTACAAATGTAAAAAGTATTTGTATGACCAAACGCAATATGCAATATTTTCTTTATTAAAGATGGCAAGTTTTCAAAATTTGCCTAAAAGCATTGTACTGGACTTATAATAGTCAATGGTTCTGCCTGGGTTTTTATATGGTTGTGGAATTTGGGGATAGAGTGATTAAAAGCTAATGGAAAGTTCTCAGCCTAAATTTTTGAAGCATTTTTTCATTCAAATTGTTCTACCAAAACAGAATTGATATATGGAGAACTAAGAATGTATCCTGTTTCAGTTCAAGTTTATGCAGGAAGGATGAAATTCTGGTCATCGTTACTTTCTCCACAAACTAAACATTCATCTAGATTGTATAAAGTATTATATGATTTATACAGAAATAAGGGTTTTACATCTAGGTGGTTGGTGCGTATACGGGACGTTCTAACACAAACAGGATTCAACTGTGTTTGGGAGACACAAAAGTTTTCGTCTGTTCACAGTCTTTGTAGAAATGTCCTTAATTCATTAGAAGATATTAACATACGTACATGGAATGATGGTTTAGAATCTAGTAATAAGTGTTTATTTCATAGAAATTTTAAAACAGAGTTTTGCCGTGAAAAATATATTGAAATGTTGCCTGATATATGCCCACTATTTCGGTTTCGCTGTGGTAATCATAAACTCATGATAGAAACTGGAAGACGATTTAGAAAACCTCACGATGAGCGATTCTGTCGGGACTGCGACCAGAATGAGCTTGGTGATGAATTTCATTTTGTAATGAAATGCACACAAATATGATGACATTAAAAATCAGTTTATACCAAGAAAATGTACATGCAGATAGTCCGTATGTTTCTATTATCGTTTGCTCTGTGGTGGTAAAAAAAGTGTTGCTAAGCTTAGCGAAATTTCTAAAACTTAGTAAAGTTGTGTAGCATTATATTAGTGTGTTGATTATAGGGAATTTTTTTTTATGTTAGATTTGTTTCATTGACATTTGTTTGGTTTGTTTCAAGTCCTCCATGCTCCAAAAGGAGTCACAGGATTAAAATCTTTGAATCTTTGTGTGTGTGTGTGTGTGTGTGTGTGTGTGTGTGTGTGTGTGTGTGTGTGTGTGTGTGTGTGTGTCGCGATCGTCTTCTCCTATCACTTCCTCCGGCTCTCCGTCTCACCTCAACCCACTCCCTTACTACCCTGTCTCACCACCTCCTGTCTGGCTGGCTGTCTGTCTCTCTGTCTGTCTGTCTGTCTGTCTGTCTGTCTGTCTCTCTTTCTCTCTCTCTCTCTCTCTCTCTCTCTCTCTCTCTCTCTCTCTCCCCTCTCTTCCCTCTCTCTCTCCTTACCTCACTCCCTCTCCTACCTCCCCCTTCTCTCTCTTTCTCTCCCCTCCCACCCGAGTGGCTTCCTTTGTCTGGCTCCCAGCAAGACGTTGTCACAAGCTGCTCTGCTAAATGCTACCTGTATTGCCTGTAGATTGCATAGTATGCCTGTTGAAGGTCTCCATGTAGTTTGGAAGCGACACTGAATGCTGCGCTAAAGGAAATGATTCTGATCTCATTTGCAATCTAGGGCAGAGAAAAACAAATAGTCATGATTCTTCGTTTGACCACGAATACCGACCAGCCCCCTGCAGCGAAAACCCAGGGCCAGTGCGCTGTTTATCGACGGAAATGCCCGTGACAGATAACCAGGGATCGCACAGCTGAGGCATACAAAAAGAATGAGCAGGAAAAGGCAAGTGAAGGTTTCTCTCCATCCAGTTTATTTTTACCGACTCCACCAAGCCTAGTGTACAGTGCTGACAGAACCGGTCACAGCTATACTGCTTGTGCTGACATTTTTCAGTGTGACAGTAATTCCCCTACCTCCGCACCACAGCCTGCACGAGACACACGGCACAGTGACAATCAACAAGAAATCGACATGAGACGTGTGATAGAGAAAGTCTGTGACAATCGTACACGAT
>CM031603.1:52769459-52771959 GCA_018398815.1 Conus ventricosus
TGTCCTCAAACATGGAGTGAAAGTGGTCTTGCTGCAGTCTGAATCTCATTAAATTTTTAGAGAGCAATACCGAACGGGTGGAGGAGAGGGGGGGGGGGGGGGGGATGTGAGGCGAGGAAGAGGACATAAGGAGGTGGAGGGGGGAAGGGGGATGGGATGGAGGGGGAGGGTAAAGGGGAGGAAGGAGAGGGTTGGTAGATCGTGCTTGTCTTTCTTACACATGTTCGCTGCGTCTTAATATGTCTTGGAGCTTCGATAACCCACTGAATCCCAACACGGACAAGCGCATGTTCTCAGCATGACACTGAAATCAGGCCAGATAATGATAATAATAATATAATAATAATCATAATAATAATAATAATAATAACAATAATAATAATTATTATTATTCTGATAATAACGATACTACTACTACTACTACTACTACTACTACTACTACTACTACTACTACTAAAAACAAGAATGATAGCAACAACAACAACAACAACAACAGCACTAATAATAATAATAATAATAATTATGATGATGATGATGATGATGATAATAATAATGATATATTGACAATAATAATAATAATAATAATAATAGTAATAATCGCAACAATAACAACAATAATAACAACAACAACAACAACAACAACAATAATAATAATAATAATAATAATAATAATAATAATAACAATAATAATAATAATAATATTAACAGTAGTAGTAGTAGTTGTAGTAGTAGTAGTAATAGGAGTAGTAATTGTACATGTTTTGATCAGGGAGAGCATTATTCAGAAGAGAAAAGAAATACTCCCCATGTAGTCCTGATATAGGGGGGGTGTGACTATTAACCCCTTACTCCGGCCCTTCGGCTGGGCATCCGAAATCCAATAACCTACACAGCAGCCAGAAAGGACGCCAACAATTTAGTGGGGGCCTAACCCTTCCGCCTTCCACATCACAGTTTACGCTCTAAAGGGCACACGCGGGCACACACTATGCCCTTCGGTGCCCAGAGTTCCAGACCGGTTAAACCCCCTGCCCCTATAAAGATCAGCCTGGGCTCTGGCTCCGTGGCCTGCCGGTAGGTCGTATTATCGAGGAAGGGGAAAAAAAATGTTAGAAGGGCGTGAAGACATATAGATGTTCTTGCTTTTTTTCTCTGTTGCTTGAGTTTTTTTTAAAAAGGATGTTGTGTTTCCACCGTGTTTTTTTGGGGTTTTTTTTTTTGTTTTTTTTTTAATTCAGTTTGACAAACAGTACCTGGTGTAATAGGTTCCGTCTTTCATAATGCCGAGCATGGTGAACCTCTGACAATTCACTGACCCTATGGCATGTGAGCTAGGGACTTCAATCTGACATGGCGTAAACAGCAACAGCTACAGCAAGAATAACAAGAACACACATACACACGCACAAACAAGCGCAAGCGCGCGCACACACACACACACACGCACACTCACGCGCGCGCGCACACACACACACCACACACACACACACACAACACACACACACACACACACACACACACACACACACAACACAACACACACACACACACACGCACTGAGAGAGAGAGAGACAGAGAGAGAGAGAGAGAGAGAGAGAGAGAGAGAGAGAGAGAGAGAAGAGAAGAGAAGAGAAGAGAGAGAAAGAGAAGAGAAGAGAAGAGAAGAGAACAGCAAAAATGGAAAACATTCTATCTAGAAAACTCTACTGTACTGCCAATCAGCAGTTTTTCTTTGTTTATTTGACTGTAAAAGTAAGATTACACAAAAGTTGCTGAACCGATTTTAAGGAAATTCGGCACGAAGGAAGAATGTGGCGCAAGAAACAATATAACTGTCGGTTAAAGATCGGGTTAAAAGGCTCGTGCTATGAAAGGTAATCTGAGTCAAGGCTTGATTCAAGTTTCGAGGACGCTTCGACCGTGGCGGAGGACTTCATAGTGCCCATCTTGTTACCTCCACCAAAATGGTGATGTCTGTGGCTGATGTCTGTCGGTTTGTTTGTCTGGTTGTCCGCGAGAGAAACGCAAGAACAATTAAATTGATTTTTACCGAAACTTGGTGAAAAGATGGCATGCGGACCACGGACAAGGGCATAAAAATGTAGTGCGGATCCGTGGCGTGAATTCGAATTAAAAGACGAATCCGTGATCCGTTTGATCTTGGTGGCGGGGTGGGGGGGTGGGGGTGGGGGGGGGGGGGGGGGGATGTGGGGTTGCGCTTTCCCTAGAGTCCTTTGAATTTCCTCTGTGTTGTTTTGTTGCATTGCTGGTCTTTTCTTTTGTCATTGATTAAGACAACTTCAGGTCTGTTTGACAGACAAACATGTTTTTTTTACTCTCTCTCTCTCTCTCTCTGTCTCTCTCTCTCTCTCTCTCTCTCTCTCTCTCTCTCTCTCTCTCTCTCTCTCTCTCTCTCTCTCTCTCTCTCTCTCCTGGCATGATCATATCCATAGTAATGACAGATTTGCGCAAGACAGACTCTTTAAAAACATCGTCGCAA
>CM031603.1:52781959-52784459 GCA_018398815.1 Conus ventricosus
GCGCCCCCAGCCAGCGGGGTGTAAATCACTGATCACAATCACAAGCATTCTCTCCCCCCTTTTTGTGTGTGTGTGTGTGTGTGTATGGGGGGGGGGGGGGGGGGGGGGGGGGGGGGTGTGAGTATGGATCCAGGTTTAAAAGATTTTTAAAAAAAGAAAGGGGGGGGGGGGGGGGGGGGCAGGACAGTAAAATTTTAAATTTACAACCAAAAAAAAAAAAAAAATCTTAATGCGAAAATCTCATTTCGTAGTCTGGGCCTGAGAGCTGGTGGGGTGATTATGAAGGGTGGTGGTGTGATATTTACAGAGCTGCGGCTGCAAATGACCAGCTTGCCGAAAAATCTCCGTCCCTTGCCCAACCCCACCCCCACCCCACCCCACCCTTCCCCCCATTCTTTCTCCTATGGCTTCCTTCCTTCATCCCCCAGCCATCCTTCTCTGCACCCACTCCTCCAAAAACTCCAAGAACGAAAACTTTCATTATAGCATTGTTTGTTTTTAATTTGAAATTGCTGGCATAAATCAAGCACTTGTTTGGGAGCGCGTATATTTCAATGTTTTACATCTTAGTTTACTTTTTCCCCCTTGTCCTTGATCCTTGATGTAGAAGATCCAGACCACTTTCCGTTTACATTGTGTGTATGTGTGTGTGTGTGTGTGTGTGTGTGTGTGTGTGTGTGTGTGTGTGTGTGTGTGTGTGTGTGTGTGCGCGCGCGCGCGCGCATGTGCATGCGTGTGTGTGTGTGTGTGTGTGTGTGTGTGCGTTTGGTTGTTTTTATTGGTAGTGGCAGTAGTCGTGTTGATATTGATTTACGCTATTCTGAGCACGGAAAAAGAGGGAACATAACTCTAAAATGATAGTGTGTTTTTCAGCACGAAACATACAGTAAAATCATCCTCAAGGAATGGACTAACAGGACTATGTATCAAAGCTTTGCAATTTCCACTAAAATCGTACGATTCCAAGATGTATCTTGAAATATTTCTTCTACAAACTGCTTTGATGTAAATGATTTTAAAATTAAGATGTGTGCCTTTTGACAATGGCACACATAAGGGCACATAAGACCGTATGGCGAAAGCTTGGCTGTGTCTGGAGTGACACTGTCTTCGTCTGTCCGTGGGCAGGGGTGGTTGGGTCTGTGGGGTGTGCTCGGCGGGTACGTGCCAGTTTGCCGCGTGCCAGATTGCCGACTTTTGAGCACTCTCTCAGCCCTTCGGGCTTACGTTTCTTCAGCCTTCGGCATCAACCCCATAGCTTCGCTACGGCCTTTATTTTGATGAGATCATCGATCAGACGGGAGTAGACTGGGACACAGCTTCATCGAGTGATAATTCCCGTTAGTTTCCTCCTCCTTACAAACCTCCTCGTTTTAAAAGCGCGGCGGCGTCGGGTGTTCGGCAATCTGGCACGCGGCAAACTGGCATGTCCCCTTCCAGCGACTGCAGAGGCGGCCCTAAGCGCCCTGCTGACTGATAATACCGTGTCCAGCTGGAAAAGGCCAGGTGAAGGCAGCAACACGGTGGTCGATCTACGACTGAAGCCAGTCAGCCCAGTATCAACAACAACAATGTGCTGAACCGGGGAACGCAAGTTCAGTACTACAGGAAGAAACCCCCCCAGCCCCCACCCCCAGCCAGGTGCGTGGAGATCAAGAGAGAGCCGAACAGCAGAACAGAGGACGTGAACAGGTTGGTGCTAGTCTCGGAAACACCAGTGATGAAAATGAACTGGCCGTACTTAACATCGAGTCGAACGAACACACTACACAGCACGGTACACAGCATAGTACACAGGGCATTACAGAAGATTACATTATGCCTATATGCGGTGATGATGACACGCCGCATATTCAGGACGTTCATCTGTCTTTTGTGTTTTCATCAGTCGGTATGTAACAGCGATCCAGAAATCCAGCACTCGGACGTCGACGTAAGTGTTGAACAATCTATAGACAAAATTGTCGCCGGTTTTGACACTGGGGTAGTAAACTGTTATGTTACTACTCTTACTGATCGACAAGTGCAGAGACGGTTGCGTGATCCGCACAGAAATAAAGAGCTCCGGAAGGTTGTGCTTCATCGAACGGATAGTAAGGGTGTGCTGCTGTGTGAGTCTGATGATATTGTTTTGGAATATTCCTGCGATCCCCACACGGAGGACAATTGCTTGTTCTGGTTCGTGAAGCAGGAAGAAAGAAACATGTCGTCAGAGGAATGTGTCAAACTGGCCAACCTTCGGAAAGGAAGACGCACCCGCAACACAGAACATGCAGAAACCAAAGCACGTGCTCAGAAACCAAAGCACGTGCTCTACGGCGGCTGTACGCTCTCCACGGATTGATCCAGTTCTCCTTGGGTTGACCGCCTTCTACAGAACGGACAGTGAACGCATACCGGTGACATTTTCTCGTATACCTTTTATGGCCATGTAAAGTGAAAGAAAAAGACATTGCTGTGGTTTCCATGTCAGTACAGTGAAATCGAGTCACGTTTTGAC
>CM031603.1:52786959-52789459 GCA_018398815.1 Conus ventricosus
GAACAAACAAACGAACAAACAAACAAAAAAGAGTTAAACAGAAAGAACGAAGAAAGCACCAATGGGACGAAAATAAGAGAAATAATAAGAAAGACAAAATCAAATAGAAAATTAGAACAGATAGAAAAAACAAAGCAAAAAAGCAATAGAGACCTAAAAGGAACGAAGAATTGAAGAAAGGAAAGAAATAAAGGAACGAAGGAAAGAACAAAGAAAGAGAAAGAAAGGAGTAGTAGGAACAATAGCAACAACAACCACCGCCACAACAACCATAAGAATAAACAACAACAACGATGGTCACAACACTGTGAGTGCAAAACTGCCCACTACACTGTGTTTAGCAGCATCATGCACCATGACATCAACAATCATCACTTCAGACAAGTTAGTGTCTTTTTGTAAATGTACTTAAACAACTACAGTCCTTCAGACATATAATTTTGTCGTCACCACGTCAGTCACTTAAGAAAACGAGCAAGAAAAATAGAATTTGGCATTGATGGACACATGAAGGTGGAGAACGATTGACTGACGAAGATTTGTTACGACGAGGAAGAATTGAATCTCATTTTTTGACACTTCAGTGAGCATGCGACGCCAAATAGAAGAGGAAGCGTTGACGAACAGTTGGCTCTGATCTTGCAGTGAATCGTTCCAGACCGAGAAGAGATCGACTGTTGTGACAAGTCTAAAGTATTCACTAACAGCAAAAGACTAACAAATGAATACTACTGATTTTTTGCACTGGTCAAAACAAACAAATAACCAACCAACCAAACAAACAAAAGTGTCCTTCTCAAACACCGACTTTCAATCTCTTCATATGACTCAATCTCTCCTCTTTTTTGTGTGTTAGATTATCAAATCAGTCCTTTCACATTACTCGACTTCTCAGTTGTTTAAATATTATCAGGTAGAAAATTTAAGGAGTATGATGTGGCCAGGCCAGTCAACAATCATGAAGTATTCTCGAAAATGCGATAATCATAACGCAGCACAGCCAAACAAAACGCAGGGATCTTTCAACAGGGATCGAGAGTCATCATGTGTTATATAGCCAGTCAAAATTCTCGGACCATTCAAGAAAGAATTTCCGGAAGCTTCTAGCACTTTCAGCCTTATTGTGGTACTTTGCACTTTCCGCCTTATTCTGGTACTTTAAAGAGAGCTCCAGAAACATCATGCGACTTGTGCATATGTCATTTGGTAAACAAGCGTCATACGAAACTTTACACACGCAAAGCGAAACCCAAGACATGTAGATCTGAATTAACCGATGATAATGATAAATGAAGTTGAACTGTTTGACACAGGATGCCTGGGAACCATACCCTTCAGCATTGCCGTGAGCATGCGGACAGACGATGGAGAATCTGGCTGGAAGTTGCACTTTGGCACAGTACTCTGGGAATCTGCCGGAAACCTTCAGCTGAAGACCAAAGCTCTACGGTATCAGTGGCTTCGACCATCATCAGAATTATCAGTTGAACGCAGAAGAATGAAGAGGAGGAGGAGGAGGAGGAGGAGGACGGGAAGAGAAGCTGGACGAGGAAGAGGAGAATGAGTTGGAGAAGAAGAAGAAGAAGAAGAAGAAGAAGAAAACGACGATGGTGATGATGATGATGATCATGGTCATGATAAACTCACAACTATCCCCAACGATCATTATTTCCTCTCACCTACCCTGCCCCGACCTTCGCTCCCATGCGCTGCCCCCCCCCCCCCCCTCCGCCCCTTCCTCCTACCCCTACCACCATGTTGTACTCTTCTGCCCTCCGTCAACTTCTCTCACTTTTCACCTCTCTTTCTTCACATGGAGAGCCCACCAGATAACTAGCCACCATCTCCACATCCACATCACCATAATGATGATGATAATGACGATGATGACCACAAACGACGACGATGATGACAACGATGATGATGATGATGATGATGATGACGACGATGATAATGACGACGACGACGACGATGACGACGACGATGACGATGATGATGATGATGATGATGATGATGATGATGATGATGATGATGACAAACGCGACGACGATGACAACAATGATGACGACGACGATGATGATGACGATGACGACGACGACGACGACGACGACGACGATGATGATGATGATGATGATGATGATGATGATGATGATGATGATGATGATGATGACAAAAAGGGCAGGAGCAGCAGGAATAAGTAGAAGGGAACGGGGAAAAAGAGAGAAGAAAACAGAAGAAGAATAAACAGAAGAAAAAAAAAACAAGCAAAAGTGAATGCGGCCCACAGACATTTCCTTCGTTCAAGACCAATGTCCTTTTCAATGCAACAGCTACTAACGGCATCCCAGGGGCAAGTTCTGGTACTCTACAGCGCTGTTCAACATGGAGGATGCGTTCCAGTGGATGAATCAGTTAATACTCTGGCTCCTCTGTCGCATTCATCTTGTTCCATCCTCTATTGGCTTCGTTACTTGGAGGAGTTGTCCATGTCTTTTCTGCC
>CM031603.1:52794459-52796959 GCA_018398815.1 Conus ventricosus
AGAGAGGGAGAGAGAGAGAGAGGGAGAGAGAGAGAGAGAGAGAGAGAGGGAGAGAGAGAGAGAGAGAGAGAGAGAGAGGGAGAGAGAGAGAGAGAGAGAGAGAGAGAGAGAGAGAGAGAGGTTCACGTTTCTCCCTGGTCTATATCTCACTATACGTTTTTTCTTCCAAGTCCGTTTTTTACACAGTTGTATGCCCCCACATATCTACGTCGACCCGTGTTTTCAATCGTATCTATGTTTCCTACGGATTTATATTTCCAATGGCCGATGTCTACCTCAGGTCAGTTTCCCAAGATCTATGTTTCCTTTGTCTATGTTTCTCCTAGGTCACTATGTTTCCATAGATATGCACTTCTCCATGTCCTATGTTTCCTCCACGTTTGCTGTGAAAACTCTGATAATTGAATCCTGTGTCGACAACATAGTTTGACTGCAGACTTGTTTACCGCAAAGTGCAGAAGAACTTTGATTCAATAGCATCGACTAAAAAAAAAAAAAAAAAAAAAATACTGATATTTGTTGTAGTGGTAGTTATTAAGCAGTCTGTTTGTTTAGATGTAGACTTGTATGCTTTAAAGTTTTGCCAGTTGAGTTGACTGTCTGTGATTATCACCAGGGGTAAACTATATTATTTGCTCTGATTCAGATCGACAGTGTGTGTGTAAATGTGTATGCATGTGTGTGTGTGTATGTGTGTGTGTGTGTGTGTGTGTGAGAGAGAGAGAGAGAGAGAGAGAGAGAGAGAGAGAGAGAGAGGCAGGGTGTGCAGTGGGGAGGAGGTGTATAGAGAAGGGAGGTGACGGGAGGAGGTGGGAGACAAATGCGAAGCGGGGTTGGTGAAACTCGAGCGGAGAGGGAGGGGGAGAAAAGCGCAGGGAGCCGGGTGTGTGTGTGTATGTTGGGAAGGGGGGAGCGAGGCGGGTCTGGGAGTGGGAAGTGAGGGGGAGGGGGCGTGCAATGAGGAGGGTTCAGTGTGGTTGCTCATCTCGCACACTCATTAAACAGACTGGAAGGAAATTGGCTAGCCTTGCGTTTAAAGGAAAGGGGACGGTGTTCTAGCTGAATTGACCTCTTCGAAATGACCACACGGGTTTTTTTTTCGATAAAGAAGAAGCGCGCCCATCCACACACACACACACGCGCGCGCGCGCGCGCGCGCACATACACGCACGTGCGCACACGCGTGCACACACTCATATATGTGCTCGCGCATGCACACACCCATACACACACGCACACGCATGCGCACCCGTGAGCACACAGATACACGCACGAAAGCATGCACGCACGCACGCACGCACGCACGCACACACACTTGCAAACACACACACAAACGAACACAGACGCACTGAACACACACACACACACACACACACACAACACACACACACACACACACACACACACACACACACACACACACACACACACTCATCATGCCCATTCTGTTTGACAGTTGGCATAACAGACTGGCAGACTGACTTGATTAATTCACTGATTCAACTGATTGATTTGCTGACTGTTTGACAAACTATTTCATTCAAGTTTTTTATTTTATACATAGAAAAGAAAAAAAAAAACAAAAAAAAAAAAACAAGCAGACGCGAATACAGAGAAGAGAAAAGAGTGGGTGGATGGGGGCAAGACGGGGATGTGGTGGTGGTGATGGTGGGTATGGAGGGTGGATGCGGGGGTTATTTCAGCTGGGGTACTCAGCTGACAGGACACCGGAGCCTGCAGTCTAGTGGCGAGACATGACCGCTGCGTAAAGCGACCTTCAAAGTTGTCGCGCTCTCGACACCGCTGCACGTGCATCGTGTCTATAGCTTCCGGCACGGGCGCATAACGTTAGCGCCGCTGCCATCGTTATTAAAATTTAAAAGAAGAGAGAGAGAGAGAGAGAGAGGGAATGGCTAAGAGAGGGTTAGGGGTGGGAGGAAGTGGGGGAGGAGGAGAGTAGGGAGGAGAGGATGGAAGGGAGAATGAGAGAAAGAGAGGAGGTGCCGAGCCACATGTCGGACGGTCCAAAGTGCTCTTCAACTGCAAACAAACAAACAAACAAACAAACAAAAGTCAACAACAAAATAATAAAAAGAAAGCTTGTCGACTTTGCACTGGTGAACTTCACGTAAAAGCGTTGAAATTATGACAGCATACTTTTTTTTCCCCAGCGGTCTAATGATTCCCAATCGTTTTGTCCACCAATCAGACGAAGGCATTCTTTTTAGTGCACATTTTTTTTTCTTTCTTTCTGCGTACGCAGGCTGATACTCCTGCGGACCCTGCCTGTATAGACAGGCAGTGGAGCTTTGTGTGTATGACCGTTTTTTTTTATCCCGCCATTAAGGCATCCATACTCTATCTTCGGGGAGGTGCGTGCCATATGTGACGTGTCATCCATACCAACGGCCTTCTCTTCCGAAAGTTGGTAATGGGATTTTACGTGTGTGCAAGATGTTGTGCGTGCGTTCACACACGGAACCTCGGTTTACAGTCTCAT
>CM031603.1:52801959-52819459 GCA_018398815.1 Conus ventricosus
TAGTGCGAATGGAAGAGGGTGAGGTGATGATGGGCCACAGGGTGAGGTGAGGAGGGGGTGAGAAAGGGGGTGGGGGTGGTGGGTGGGGGGGTGGAGAAGGAGGGCTGTAGTGATGGGTGCTGATGAAGAGTGTTTCTGTTCGTGTTGAAGAGAGAGAGAGAGAGAGAGAGAGAGAGAGAATGTGGTAGGTCATGTTTGAACTTGTGTTTAGCTATTGCACTGACCAGGCAACGTAAAGGAATTTGTTACTGCTAATGCTGCGGCAATGAAATATATAAGAAAAAAAGTAAACAAAGGAGAAAGAATTATATTCAGAAACTCCGTCGATCCCATGCGGAAGAGGAGAGAGAGAGAGAGAGAGAGAGAGAGAGAGAGAGAGAGAGAGAGAGAGAGAGAGAGTGTTCACAGCGTGCGGAAAATCCCACCCCCTCAGCTCTGGAAACAGCAGACCCTACGAACACTAACAGATGGATGCTGACAGCAGAGCCAGAGAAACAGAGAGAGAGAGAGAGAGAGAAAAAAGATGGACATCGCGGGAACTAAGCTAACCCTCTCCCTCCTCGCGTTTTACATCCTTCCTATTCTTCCTCACCTCCCAGAAGCTACGACCCGCACCACCATCACCAATCTAATATCCTCCCCACACACACCCCCTTCCCCACATCCCTCCCCCGCCCTCCCCGCCACATTTCTGTATTCATCCAATTCGGTCTCTTCCTTCCTGCACCTCGGCTCCCTCTCTTCCGGCCGAAGAACAATATCCATAGCGAGGCTCGGCTAACCGAGACCTCTCCGCGGCCCGCCATACTTGATGCGATTATTAGGCTCTGGGACAGCCAGCAATTCCATTTTCCTCCCCCAAGCCGTGTCGCCTTAACCAATCGTCCTAAATTTCCCCCGGAATTTGAATGAGTGATGAGAGAGATGACAGAATTCATTTTTATATCTCATCCGGACTGAGGTTGGGTGTCGCGGCCGGGCGAATTTACGCGCATATAAATTCGGAAGGGCGTAATGCGGGGGGCGACGGCAGACATAAAATGATGGACTCCGGTATTGGACCCGGGGCCGGTGCGGCCGTGTGCGAGTCGACCCCGACTGCCAGTCTCGTTTACACCCGTGGACCCGCCCCATGTAAATCACAGCTCCGACCCTCACTGTGTGGACGGGAAATCTTTAGGGCTGTACCTCCATTCTACGTTATAGAGGAGAACGCTGCTCTCTTCCACAACACGCGCAGGGTCTGCTGGACCAGCCACAGTCCGAGTGGCTTTCGACGTTGGGGGTGTGTTTCAGGGGTGGGGGTGGGGGGGGGGTGACCGGGACATATAGAGATGTCTTTGGGGTGATGCTGGGGCGACCTCAGACGTATAGAGATGTCTTTGGGGTGATCTGGGTGAGTGGCGAGGTGTTCGGGTGGGGTTTCGGGTTGAGTGGATTGTGTCAGAGGCCCTGTTGAGGTCATCTCCAGTTCTGGAGGATGGCAAGGGTTTCCCAGGGCTTCCAGATCCATCCTTTGACCGTGGATTTTACATTACGTCACACTATGAGAAGTTGAAATCAATAGTTGAAAAAAAGACAACAACAACAAGAACCGCTTTCTTCGATTTTTTTTTACAATGAATTAGTTTATGAGTACAGAACTGAACAGAGAAATATACCATTTTACGCTGTATCATGTGAACGAGCAACACTGTTGAAGAGTAACGTGTGTATCACAGCGCAGAATAGGATTTCACGACTGGTTAACAGTGTTTACTGGGTGCCAAAGACACACGAATTATATATAATCAAGCTAAGTTAGACAATGATCTATGTGACGCAAATGGCTTCAGCGATTTTCTGAGACCACAACAGAATTTCATGCAGAAAAGATCTCCACCACTGAAGTGTTTCATTGGTTACCATCGCAGACTTGCAGGCTTGGACCTGATGGACTCAAGTTCCAGCTGAAGTATGTGTGGACTGCTGTCCTCTATGAGGCATTTATTTGTGGGATTTCTGTTTGAGTCATTTATGCTTCGGATTTCTGTCTGAGGCATTTATGTGTGGGATTTCTGTCTGAGGCATTCATGTGTGGGATTTCTGTCTGAGGCATTTACGTGTGGGATTTCTTTCTGAGGCATTTATGTGTGGGATTTCTGTCTGAGGCATTCATGTGTGGGATTTCTCTCTGAGACATTTATGTGTGGGATTTCTGTCTGAGGCATTTATGTGTGGGATTTCTGTCTGAGGCATTTATGTGTGGGATTTCTTTCTGACGCATTTATGTGTGAGATTTCTGTCTGAGGCATTTATGTGTGGAATTTCTCTCTGAGGCATTTATGTGTGGGATTTCTCTCTGAAGCATTTATGTGTGGGATTTCTGTCTGAGGCATTTATGTGTGGGATTTTTCTCTGAGGCATTTATGTGTGGGATTTCTCTCTGAGGCATTCATGTGTGGGATTTCTGTCTGAGGCATTTATGTGTGGGATTTCTCTCTGACGCATTTATGTGTGGGATTTCTGTCTGAGGCATTTATGTGTGGGGTTTCTGTCTGAGGCACTTATGTGTGGAATTTATGTCTAAGACATTTTATGTGTGGGATTTCTCTCTGAGGCATTTATAACTTGGGATGTCTGTCTGAGGCATTTATGTGTGGGATTTCTCTCTGAGGCAGTTATGTGTGAGATTTCTGTCTGAGACATTTATGTGTGGGATTTCTGTCTGAGACATTTTTGTGTGGGATTTCTCTCTGAGGCATTTATAATGTGGGATTTCTGTCTGAGGCATTTATGTGTGGGATTTCTCTTTGAGGCAGTTATGTGTGGGATTTCTGTCTGAGGCATTCATGTGTGGGATTTCTGTCTGAGGCATTTATGTGTGGGATTTCTGTCTGAGGCATTTATGTGTGGATTTCTCTCTGAGGCATTTATGTGTGGGATTTCTCTCTGTCTCAGGCCGGTTCTTCTTCAGAGTGGACGTCCTGTGGGCTCACAAAGGAAGGCAGAGAGCAACACAGTCAACTTCATTTAATAATTGAATGCTTCTCTGACAGTGTTGCTGACACTGCAGGTGTGTGTATCACTCAAGCCTGTTTGATGCTGGGATATCATGTTAAAGAAGTGTCGAATAGTGCCCTGCACAGTCTTAGACTGGAATGAAACCCCGTGGAATCATCTCCATCACGCTTATTCTCCTTGCTTGTCATAAACAGACAAGACTCAAATTCTGTGGCTCATCATCCTGTTTACAAGAGATGGACCCCCACCGTTTCGATTTCCTGTCCGCGTGCATACCCTTGGCGAGTTCCTGACAGTCCTTCCGTATTAGCAAATTCACGCGGACTGTCATTTTATGGACATGGTGATGGCCCCCCAACCCCTCCTCCCCCCCCCCCCGCCACCCATCCACCCCCCCTCCCCCTCCTCTCCCCCCCCCCCCCCCCCCCCCCCCCCCCCCCCCCCCCCCCCCCCCCCCCCCCCCCGAGAGAAACTCACTAACGCTGGATCGTGATCAACTAATCAGTGATTGCTTTCATCAGTAGGGGGCTTAACAGATGGTGTCCTGTAGATGCAAATCATATCACATCACTGAAGTGATCCGGCAGCAGTGCCATCTTCTCCGGTGGGTTGCTGCATGACGTGCTGGTGGCTTCCAGAGCACTGTGATACTGTGGAATCCGGAACGAATGGCGGTGAGCAAAATGACATTCGGGTCAGTGGAGGTTGGGGACGGTTTCTGTGCACTGAACGACAGGCAACGGATGCTCGCGGGCGAAAGCGGGACATCTAGAAAGGGTTTGGGTGTGCTGAAGAGAATCTTCTATATTGAAATCAGGTAGCCTGAGTGAGTGAGTAGTGGAGTGCCTCGAGTGGATTTGGGTTGAGTGGGTTGTGGGTGACTTTCAGTTTTTGCATGATGGTAGGGGTTAGAAGAACTTGAGAAGTTTCCGTTTTCTCTAGATAGGAATTGACATTCCCTTTAAGAGAACCGATGATCTTAAAAGTCTGTTGGTTGAAAACACAGTCCAATATTACGTGCATATACCAATCAAAGTCCTGCTAAGTTTATCTTAATTATTCAACCTGTTCTTAACGCAGAATGCAGCACTGAAAAGTATTGAAGTGTGCTGCATAACAGACCATTGTCAAGTTCTGTCGTGGAACCTGTTTTGACTTTCTCCGTTCTTTTCAATTTCATTTTGATCTCTATAATCTGATCGATCTGATTTTTCCCATTAGTTAGCTTGGGGAACTCACTTTCTATGTTTTGATGGTTGGTTTGTGGGTCTATTAAAAAAAAAAAAAAAGAAGAATTCTGTCTCATCTTCAGTATCCATTCAGAGGCATTATTTATCCACCATTCATACCGGTCACATGATTCACAGCCACACCAGACTTCGTTTGGTGTTTGATATTGCAATGGTCCCCAGTACTACGCTGCACAGCGAATATTGTGTGGGTAAATTCGTCTGTCTCCTTGCACTCTGTCTGAAAGATAACTGTAAACTAGGTGAGGCGATAAAAAAAGATAATGGACGTAAATGTTTGCATAGCTATTGATTAAATAAGAAGAGACAAATAAATAACAATGACGCAAAACTTCAATGTAACAGGATGTAATAAGAGTTATAGGGAATGACATTCTGAAAAAAAAGAGATTTAGTCCGAGTGCTATTTTTTCCCTCTCTGAACAGCTTCAACTTGATGGTACGGACAGCTAGAGAAGAAAAAAGAAAATCAAGAATCGAAAAGGGAAAAAAAAGGTAAAAGGATGGAGGAGAGGTGAGGGGGGGGGGGAGGGGCAACGTGTGGGCCTGGGAGGGGATGGGGGGGGGGGGGGTGAGGTGGGGGGAAGAGGCTGGTGGCGGAAGAAGATCGTAGTTACATCCTTAGCTTCTGCACGGGTAATGTATCCATGCGGACCGCGCTTCTTATTTTTCTTTTTTTTTTTGAGTGTATCCGGTGTATGATCTATAGATCCCATTATTTTTGTTTTGAGCGAGTAGTGTATGGTTATAGATCTAACGTTTTCTTTTTCTTCTTTTGCTGTTGTTGTGTTATTGTTTCAGTTTCGGTTTGTTCGAAGGAGACGGCGAATGTTTGATGTATTGCTTTCTGAGAGTTAGGTATGTGCAAGCTCACATTTTCTCATTTCACTTTTCTAAAAAAAAAAAAAAAAAAAAAAAAAGAACACACGGAACTTCAGATAAATGTTGGTTTAATGACGCTACCGACAGTCTTTTTTTTTTTTTTTTTACGTTGAAGAGAATAATCTCGAGCAGAATGTCGACAGGCAGACAGGAATCACTGGACGAGAAATCGAACAATCGTGTGCAGAAAGTGTGAGTTCATTGTGACATTATGAGGAATCATTTTCCCCGAGATCGAGAAACAGATAAATTGATGAATATTTCATGAAGATGGGGCACAATAATGCAAAGACAAAGGCTCGTATAGCAGGTCATGATGACAAGAGAGAGAGAGAGAGAGAGAGAGAGGAGAGAGAGAGAGAGAGGAGAGAGAGAGAGAGAGAAACTATTTGCTCAGGATTGAATGACAGGGATGGGTGTAGCAGAATACTATATATTCTGGGAATGAGGGGGAGGGGGGTGAGGAGGGAAGGGATGGGGTGAGGAGGGGATGAGGGGAGCTAACAACACGAAAGAGAGAGAAACTGTGAGGCGGAAAGTGGAAAATGAGCAAAGGCATCATTCACTGTGTCGTCACATCTACCACAACAGCAACCCCACCTGATCAAACACAGCTCTACCTAGTGTGGTCGTTCTTTCCTTTATGAATGGAGAAAGGAACAGATAACTCAATTGCCTTCCACGACGCAATCACGATTCGTCAATCACATTTTTGTTTTTTTGGTTTTTTTTTGTTCTTATAGGGTTTTATGCAGCTAGGGTCGGGCAGGCTTGTGTTCGGATTTGGGGAGGATATGGATTAGGTTAGGGTTTGAGTTAGAGCCAGGGTCTGCTATGACTTAAGGATTTGGTTTCTGTCACGCATCCCCGGTGTTGGAAAGTCTTCCTGTTTTGTGATTAAAACGCCCACCTGTAATCAATGACATGCCACCCAACCATAGTCGATTCAACACCACATAGATCGAACTTGCTTCTGTGTTGTGGAACGTTTTTTTTGTTGTTGTTGTTTTTTTTTTTTTAGTTGGGGGTGGGGGGGAGGAGATAAGAGCTGACTGTGTTAAAATGCGTTGTAGAATGAAGTTTGCAATAAACAGGCAAAACAGTTCTGATGTACCATACACGTTAGGATGAAATTTGTCAGCAATGTGAGCAAAAAGAAAAAAAAGAACATGAAAAAAAAAAAAAGCTGAAATAAATATACATGTTGTTGGAAGAAACATGAGGAGGCATAAACGAAAGAAACCGAAGTAACATATGTGTTGTGGCGATATAGACAGAACATAAAGCTGAACCAGTATATTTGTTAAGGAACGACATTTTTGACAACAAAGCAAAACACGACTGATGGAACACATGTATTGTAGGAGGAATTCTGGAACAGAAAGAAAAAAAAAAATGTAAGTTTCAATGAACTGACTTATGTGCTGTGGCTTGAAATTGGCGATATATAAAAAAAACCCCTAAAGGATGAAATCTGTGATAGACAAGCAAAACAAAACTGAACTATATGTGTTGTAGGAGAAAATTTGCGGGAAAACAAACGAATTAAACTAATACATGCGTTGTGAGATGAGACTGGTGAAAACCAAACCATCAAGGCTGATCTTACATAAATCTTGTTGGTTGAAATTTGTGATTTACGTGCAAAACAAGACAAATTTGACATATGTGCTGTGACACAAAATGTATGATAAACAAGCGAAGCAGGGCTAAACAAACACTTGCTTTGTGGAGAAAAATTTGCGACAGACAAGAGAAACAATGCTGAACTGACATACGTGCTGTCTGGGATGAAACTGATGATAAACAATCAAAACTAGGTTGAAATAATGTAGGTCTTGTGGTAGCAAATTTTCACACACACACACACACACGCACACACACACACACACACACACACACGCGCACACGCACACACACACACACACACACACACACACACACGCACGCACACACACACACACACACACACACACACACACACACACCACACACACACCACACACACACACACACACACACACACACTCACACACACACACATGCGCGTGCGCGCTGCAACGCGCCCATGCACAGAGACAGAGACAGACAGACAGAAAAACACAGAAGGGCGCCCGGGTGCGCGCATAAAAATAATTGTGAACTAACATGGTAGGATAAATCAGGCGAAACACAACCGAAAGAAGATAGATCTGATGAACATCTTGTGGAACAAAAATTGTTCATGAACAAACGAAACAAAACGTACTGATGTATGTTTTGTGGCACGAAGTCTGCGATATACAAACAAAACCAGGCTGCACTAAAATGTGTGTTGCGGCATAAAATTTGCGAAAAACAATTGAAACAAGTCTGAACTGACATATCCATGTTGAACAACTTGAATACTAAATTAATGCAAATCTTGTGGAATGAAATTTATGACGAACAAGTAAAACAAGGTTAAGCTGACAAAAATCTTGTAGGATGCTGTTTTTATGTTTGATACAATTTGCGATGAATGAGAGAAACAAAGCTGGGCTTACGTATGTACTGGGGATGAAATTTGCAAGTGAATAAGCAAGTGAAGATCGGTGCTGCAGATTGTCATAAACAAGCGAAGACTAGCTTACATATGCGTTGTGGGATGAAATTCGTGATCAAAAAAGCAAAACAAGACTGAACTGACATCTGTGTTGTGGGATGGAATTTTTGATTAAAAAAGAATAAATGAAAAGAACTGGAAAAAATAAAATCCCACTCCTCATAACGCCTCGCTCGTCAAGTGATCCCCCCTTTCTCCGACGACCCCTCAGCCTCCTCTGGGCTTGATCTCCCTTGGTCGCGTTTGAAATGAAAATGATATCTTCCATCATGGCCTGCTCCCCCAAAACCTAAATCCCGCCATAAATTGAGCGGCGCATTCTCCTGGGCTAATCAAGGCTCCAGAGGTGTCCCCATTGGTGCCCAACTCCCTGATCGTCACTTCATGACTCAGCCGACCCTCAGCCTCGAAAAATGACTTTGCGGCAAGTTTGAAATGTGGCTGTATTAGATGCTCTGATATAACGGTCATCTCTCTTTCTTCACCCCGGCCCAGCTATCACTGGGGCGAGAGGAAAAAAAGAAAGAAAGAAAGAAAGAGAAGAGAAGAGATAGGCTTGAGCAAGGGTGTGGGTGGGTGGGGCTAAGGCGAGAAAGGGAAGAAGCCGGGAGTGAGGGGATGGAGTGGGGGGCGGGGTGGGGGGGGGGGAGGGGGGGGGGGGCAGGGGGAGGAGGTGGAAACGGATGAGGTTGGGGGTGCAGAAATTGGTGATGGCAGAAAGGATATGATTGTGATGAAAATGGGTGGAAGTCGTGGTTGAGTTTTCCGCCACGTTGCATTTTGTCTGTTGGTGACGTAACGACATGATTTACTGTTCTTCACGATGAATGAACGTTCAGCATTGGTATGCACTTCAGACTTCAGACATGACGTGGTTCCCGTGGTCGTCAGGACTACTAAAAACAAAACAAACAAACAATAAACACACACAAAAAACCCACACACACCTCATACGACCCTAGACTTTTTGTGTGTGTGTGTTTGTATTAGGACTTCTCTTTAAAACAAGAAAGAGAAAAGGAAGGAAGGAAGGAAGGAAGGAAGGAAGGAAGGAAGGAAGGAAGGAAAGAAAAAGAGGAAGGAAAAAAGAAAAGAACGAACGAAAAAATTCCCAATTTATGTCTACATTTACCATGGTACTGGTCTTGATGTACTGTGCTGGTTTAAGAAAAACATTGGCGTGATTGAACTTGTCCCAATACTGTATGAAATGCACGCTTCTCACATTGAAAGAATTTAACCATTGTTATGTAAGAAATAAAGAAAGGGATATTCCGTATATAAAAAAAGAGAGATTTATCCTAGAGATAGTTGAGAGCACCGTAATCACGTTTTGTCTTTTGCATTCGGGAAGGGTATGCAGTGCGAAAATCCCATCCGATCGATCTAAATGGTAACATGAAACAGACGATCATTTTTTTAAATCAAATATTTCTTTTGTTTTTCCTTTGTTTTGCACTTGACTTCCTTACAGATGACACCTGTTTGGACACACAAAGCTGCGAAATGTAACACTGTGCACTTCATGTTTCTGATGAAAGGGGGGAAAAAGACATAAAACAAACACAATGGCTTAAGAGTCTAGACACGATGCAATGGATGACATTTGCGTTCCGAATGCTTCAGATCTGGCCCACCTATCAGACAATCTGATAACACATTAGTTCACTGCAGCGCTTTAGCTCTGTCTGTCTGTCTGTCTGTCTCTCTCTCTCTCTCCAACTTCATGAACATCTTGAGCGTAACAATCTTCTCTATCCTTTGCAATCTGCCTATCGTGCTGGCCATAGCACAGAAACCGCTCTCCTCAAAATTGTCAACGACCTTCTCTCTGCTCTTGACGATGGTAAAGTCTCTCTGCTGTCCTTGTTAGACCTGTCTGCCGCTTTTGACACTATAGATCACAGTACCCTTCTGTCTAGGCTTGAGCATACATTTGGCATCTCTGGCACAGCTCTTTCCTGGTTCAGATCTTATCTCTGTGGTCGTACTCAGACTGTCTCTGTGAATGGTTTCTCTTCTCAGTCAGCTGACTTGGAGTATGGAGTTCCCAGGGCTCAGTCTTGGGCCCATTCTCTTCGTTCTTTATACACAGCCTATCTCTGACATTGTCACTCATCATGGCATCTCCCACCACTGTTTCTCTGACGACAACCAAATCTACACCTCTGACGATATTTCTCAGCTCCTTTCTATCATTGAACGAACTCAGGCATGTTTTTCTGATATCAAAGCTTGGATGACTGACAACAAACTTCAACTGAACAACGACAAGACCGAACTGATTTTCATAGCATCTAAAAGATTATTGTCTACAAACTGCCTTCCCTCATCTGTCCAACTAGATAATTCAGTCATTCGGACTTCTTCAACTGTCCGTAATCTTGGATCACACTGGACCAAACTCTATCCTTTCAAAGTCAAATTTCCTCTGTCTGTCGTGCTTGCTATCTGGAACTTCGCCGTATTTCTTCTGTTCGTCATCTTCTCTCGGATGATGCCACTAAAACTCTCATTTCTGCTTTTGTTCTCTCTCGCTTGGATTACTGTAATTCTCTTCTTGCTGGTTGCCCACAGAATCTTCTTGGCAAATTGCAGAAAATTCAAAACAGTGCTGCCCGACTAGTATTGAAACGCTCCAAATTTTCTCACTCGGCTCCCTTGCTTGATTTTCTCCACTGGCTCCCAGTAGGCAAAAGAATTGAATACAAGCTTTCTTTGCTTTGCTACAAATCTCTCAGTGGTCTAGCCCCATCCTATCTTGCTGATCTTCTGAATACCTATAAACCTCTTAGACAGCTACGTTCTTCCTCTGACACTTCTCTTCTCCAAATTCCTCGCTTCCGCACTAGGACCCTCGGTGAACGTTCGTTCTCTTTCCAGGCCCCCTGTTGTTGGAATAACCTCCCTCTGTCTCTCCGCTCTGCGACTTCCCTCTCTTCCTTCAAGTCTTCTCTTAAGACTACCCTCTTCCAGACATGACCCTTCCCTCTTTCTGTCGAAAGCAGATGTACCCTACACCTGGCGTATGTGTGTGCTTGTGTGTGTGTTTGTGTGATTGTGTGCGTGTATGTGTTTGGGTGTGTGTGTGTTTGTGTGCTCAGCTTAAGCATGTAGAAATGTTGTGTGTGTGTGTTTGGAAGATTGCCTTTTGTTGTTTATCATACTGGTTGCTCCTCTTGATTTATTTATTCTTTATTGTAAGCGCTTAGGGCTTTTAAAGATTAGGCGCAAGAAATGCACATTATCATTATCATCATCATCATCTCTCTCTCTCTCTCTCTCTCTCTCTCTCTCTCTCTCTCTCTCTCTCTCTCTCTCTCTTTCAGCTGCAGCAATACTTCATATATCATATAAACTGAACTGTAGTGCGTTTTCTTTTCTTTACTTTTCTTTTCAAAGTTCTTTGACTCTGAAGTCCTGCCGTTCTTACAGCATAGAGCGGGAATTTGGTCTTTTATAGAAAGTATTGTCATAGATTTTGTGCATTTGTTTGCTATGAATAGATCTTTGTTGACTATCGAAGAACACCAAATGATTTAGTTTATAGTGAACTTAAAAGGTATCCGATTTATGTTGATTCATTTTCTTAAATGTATTAAATATTGGCTGAAAATAACTGGAGTGGACAAAACAACAGCAACCTTTTAAAACTTTTTGGATATTGAGGAATTTGAATTGTAACGGTAGGAAGACATGGGCTACCAATGTTAGTCAATGACTAAATTCGTATGGCTTCTGTAATGTTTTGGATTAGCAGGTTGCTGTATGTACGTCAGGATTTTAAAGTTTGCTGTTTTCAACAAAGAGATATTAATTGCAGATGGCAAGATTGCAGATGGCAGGATTGGTATGATCATATATAATAACATGTATAACAGAACCACACATCAAAATGGATATGAAAAAGTATGTTAAGAGCAAATTATGCAAGTTTGGATTTGGTGTCATCGCTTTAACTACAGTGCCTTGAATGCAAACGAACTGACATGTCGCTTGTGTAATCTGGTAAAGGGAAGTGAAATGTATTTGTTCTCTCTTATTGTCCTGTTTTCAATGAATTAAGCGTCAAATTTTTAAAGCTAAGATATCATTCTGACCCTCGCAGTTTGAGAGCCAGCTTAGTCTTGACATCAAGAAATGGAAATATCCTCTGCGATCATGCTAAGAATATTTAAGAAGCACAAAAAAGGCTACATACCATATAATCTTGATTTTTTTCACCTCCAAAATATATATGTATCTGTTTTTCTCTTTTCGTTTCATGTGATGAAAATATTGGCAATTTTGTGTATTACGGGTGTAATCACATCAGTAGGGGGTTAAGGACTTAATCTGAATAAATGTTCATGCTCGTATCCTCGCATTCGTATTCTTATTCGTAATCTGTCTGTCTGTCTGTCTGTCTGTCTGTCTGTCTGCCTGCCTGCCTGCCTGCCTGCCTGTCTGTCTGTCTGTCTGTCTGTCTGTCTGTCTCACTCACTCACTCACTCACACACTCTCTCTCTCTCTCTCTCTCTCTGAACAGGATTAAAAAGAGATGGCCACTGATGAGGCCCTGTGGGACATGACCTATGATCTTCTCTCTTCTCCATCACTGACTGTCCTCTACGTGTTACAGACAAAAGGAAAACGATTGAAATCCACTCCAGCTTTCTGTTCTTGAGGACACACCCAGTGAGGACTAAAATACCGGTTTCAAAAGTGTATATCGGTTATATAACCGATAAATCGTTATTTTGCCGTTATTTTTGATATATTGGTGGATTTTAATGCAATTTTGTATATAGAAAGGTCATCACACACAAACGGCACTTCCATGCAGTGTTTCAAAATCTGACAGTTAAAAACCGTTATTCTTGACTGAGATGAAATTTGGAATGTACACAGGCTTTTGCCCAGTGAGGACTAAAATACCAGTTTCAAAGGTGTACATCGGTTAAATAACCGCTAAAACCGTTATTTTGCCTTTATTTCTTATCTCACAAAGCACTTGGCCGATTTATAAGCGGTTTAGAAAACTGGGAGTACGTTTATATGCTTCGCATCTTGTTCATATTTGCATGCATGTTTTCTTTTTTGTATTCCCAATTCTTAAAGAACAGTGAGTACTTTAGAATGGGAACGAAGAAATGCTGTGTGTGTGTGTGTGTGTGTGTGTGTGTGTGTGTGTGTGTGTGTGTGTGTGTGTGTGTGTGTGTGTGTGTGTGTGTGTGTGTGTCCGTGGTCAAAATGTGTTCCACTCGCTCCAGACAAAACTACCCGGTCGATCTTTCTGAAAATTTGTAGGTATGTTCATTATGGGTCAAGGATGATGCCCGACGTTTTAGTTTTTTTCATTACAGCCGTTACTAACGGCTGTAACGGCCTGTAACGGTTTTTCTTCTTTATGGAATATCTTCGAAAGAACTTGGCTGATCTTTGTGAAAATTAGCAGGTATGTTCATTATGGGTCACGGATGATGCCCGATGTTTTAGTTTACCCCGTTACAGCCGTTACTAACGGCTGTAACAGCCTGTAACGGTTTTTCCTTTTTTAGAATATATTAAAAAGTACTTGGCCGATCTTCCTGAAAATTTGCAGAAATGTTCATTATGGGTTAAGGATGATACCGATGTTTTAGTTTACCGTTTCAGCCATTACTAACAGCTGTAACGCTTTTTCTTCTTTATGGAATATCTCAGAAAGTACTTGGCCGATCTTTGTGGAAATTAGCAGGTATGTTCAGTATGGGTCTCGGATGATGCGCGATGTTTTAGGTTACCCCGTTATAGCCGTTACTAACGGCTGTAACAGCCTGTAACGGTTTTTCTTCTTTATAGAATATCTCAAAAAGTACTAGGCCGATCTTTCAGAAAGTTTGTAGGTATGTTCATTATGGGTCATGAATAATGCCTGATGTTTTATTTACCGTTATGGCCGTTACTAACGGCTGTAACGGCCTGTAACGCTTTTTCGTCTTAATAGAATATCTCAGAAAGCACTCGGCCGATCTTTCTGAAAATTTGTAGGATGTTCATCATAGGTCACGGATGATGCCCGATGTTTTAGTTTACCGTTACATCCGTTCCTAACGGCTGCAACGGCCTGTAACGCTTTTTCTTGTTTATGGAATATCTCAGAAAGTACTTGGCTGATCTTTGTGAAAATTAACAGGTATGTTCATTATGGGTCACGAATGATGCCCGATGTTTTAGTTCACCCCGTTATAGCCGTTGCTAACGGCTGTAACGGCCTGTAACGGTTTTTCCTCTTTATAGAATATCTCAGAAAGCACTTGGGCCGATCTTTCTGAAAATTTGTAGGAATGTTCATTAAGGGTCACACATAATGTCCGATGTTTTATTTTACCGTTATACTGTTATTAACGGCTGTAACGGCCTGTAACGCCTTTTCCTCTTCATGGAATATCTCAGAAAGTACTTGGCCGATCTTTGTGAAAATTAGCAGGTATGTTCATTTTGGGTCACGAATAATGCCCGATGTTTTAGTTTACCGTTATAGCCGCTACTAACAGCTGTGACGGCCTGTAACGGTTGTTTTTCTTCATGGAATATCTCAGAAAGTACTTGGCCGATCTTTGTGAAAATTAGCAGGCATGTTCATTATGGATCACGGATGATGCCTGATGTTTTAGTTTACCGTTATAGTATTACTAACGGTTGTAACGGCCTGTAACTTTTATCTTTTTTTCTTTATGGAATATCTCAGAAAGTACTTGGCCGATCTTTGTAAACATTAGGAGGTATGTTCACTATGGGTTACGGATGATGCCCGATGTTTTAGTTTACCGTTGTAGCCGTTACTAACGGCTGTAACGGCCCGTAATGCTTTTCTTCTTTATGGAATATCTCAGAAAGTACTTAGCCGATCTTTGGGAAAATTAGCAGGTATCTTCATTATGGGTTACGGATGATGCCCGGTGTTTTAGTTTACCGTTATAGCCGTTACTAACGGCTGTAAAGGCCTGTAACGGTTTTTCTTCTTTATGGAATATCTCAGAAAATACGTGGCCGATATTTCTGAAAATTTGTAGATATGTTCATTATGGGTCACGGATGATGCCCGATGTTTAAGTTTACCGTTAGAGCCGTTACTAACGGGCCATAATGGTTTTCTTCTTTATGGAAAATCTCAGAAAATTCTTGGCCGATCTTTCTGAAAATTTCTAAGTATGTTCATTATAGGTCACAGATGATAGCCGATCTTTACCAGAATAGCCATTACTAACGGTTACACCAGCCCAAGACGGTTTTTCTTCTTTATGGAATATCTCACGCGTATTTAGGATAAACTGGGAGTACGTTTTATTGCTTTGCATCTTGTTTTTTGTACTCCCAGTTCTTATAGAACAGGGAGTACTTTAGAATGGGAACGAAGAAGTGCTGTGTGTGTGTGTGTGTGTGTGTGTGTGTGTGTGTGTGTGTGTGTGTGTGTGTCTGTGTGTCTGTCTGTCTGTCTGTCTGTCTCTCTGTCTCTCTGTCTGTCCATGGTCAAAATGTGTTCCACTCGCTCCTGACAAAACTACTGGGTCGATCTTTCTGAAAATTTGTATGTATGTTCATTATGGGTCAAGGATGATGCCCGACGTTTCAGTTTTACCGTTACAGCCGTTACTAACGGCTGTAACGACATGTAACGCTTTTTCTTCTTTATGGAATATCTCCGAAAGTACTTGGCCAATCTTTGTGAAAATTAGCAGGTATGTTCATTATGGGTCACGGATGATGTCCGATGTTTTAGTTCACCGTTACAGCCGTTACTAACGGCCCATAATGGTTTTCTGCTTTATGGAAAATCTCAGAAAGTTCTTGGCCGATCTTTCTGAAAATTTGTAAGTATGCTCATTTTAGGTCACAGACGATACTAGCCGTTACTAACGGGAGTTACTAACGGCTGTAACGGCCTGTAACGCTTTTTCTTCTTTATGGAATATCTCAGAAAGTACTTGGCTGATCTTTGTGAAAATTAGCAGGTATGTTCATTATGGGTCATGAATGATGCCCGATGTTTTAGTGTACCCCGTTATAGCCCGTTATTAACGGCTGTAACGGCCTGTAACGGTTCTTCTTCTTTATAGAATATCTCAGAAAGCACTTGGCCGATCTTTCTGAAAATGTGTACGTATGTTCATTATGGGTCACAAATAATGTCCGATGTTTTAGTTTACCGTTATACTTTTATTAACGGCTGTAACGGCCTGTAACGCCTTTTCCTCTTCATGGAATATCTCAGAAAGTACTTGGCCGATCTTTGTGAAAATCAGCAGGTATGTTCATTATGGGTCTCGAATAATGCCCGATGTTTTAGTTTACCGTTAGAGCCGTTACTAACGGGCCATAATGGTTTTCTTCTTTATGGAAAATCTCAGAAAGTTCTTGGCCGATCTTTCTGAAAATTTGTAAGTATGTTCATTTTAGGTCACAGACGATAGCCGATGTTTACCAGAATAGCCATTACTAACGGTTACACCAGCCCAAGACGGTTTTTCCTCTTTATGGAATATCTCACGCGTTTTCAGGATAAACTGGGAGTACGTTTATATGCTTTGCATCTTGTTTTGTTTTTGTATTCGTGATTATTGTTCAGCCACTAAAGCACTGCTACGATATATCGAGATTGGTTTCGATGGAATCGTCGTCTTATGTCGTTTAGTGACAGGAAATGAATGGTCTATAATCGACAGCATACGAGTTATCTCTCATTGGAAATCGCTTTGCTATGAGAAAGAAATGTTGCTTGGACGAACAATGTTCTTGCCTAACGTTGCAAGGCTGGTTGTCTGACGTATTAAACAGTCATAATAAAAGGCGATCACAGACCAGCCCATAACATATTGATATTTGTGATATATCGCGAGCTAGGCGGGCGAGCCTTGCCTCGTCTACTCATTCCTGTTGGTGGCCTCTGTGATAACTTGGGTATGATGGACTCTGGAACGTTAAAATCACATTTTGGATGATGGATGGGCGAATTTGTTCCACGTCAGATAACTGGCATTTTTCTACAAGCCAAGACTGCCATATCCACCACCACCACCACCACCACCACCACCTCCTCCAACCCCATCTCCTTACCAAAACAAAGAAATACAGCAATCGTTTGGGACTCAACCTCCCTCTCCTCCTCCCCCTCCCCTCCCCCTACGGTGGTGATCTTTGGGTTGAAAAAAAAAAGAAAGAAGAACAGAAATATATTACATTTTCTGTCGTTTCATCTTGTTCTCCTTGATCTTTTCAGGCGAGCCTGAAAAGATGCTGTTCTGTGCTGCCATGCTTTTGAACAGTTGTGTTCTAGGTGGTTGCTTGCTTGTTCCAAAACAGTGACAGTCCTAAGAATCAAACCCATGTACGCTCGCGCACAGAGGCATGCGATTACACACTTTCATAACCACACACACACACACACACACACACACACACACACACACACACACACACACACACACACACACACACACACACACACACACACACATATACACACACACACACACACACACACACACACACACACACACACACACACACACACACACATACATACACACACGCATACACACACACACACACACACACACACACACACACACACACACACACACACACACACACACACACACACACACACACACACACACTCTCTCTCTCTCTCTCTCTCTCTCTCTCACACACACACACACACACACACACACACACACACACACACAGACACACACACACACACACACACACACACACACACACACACACACACACAGACACACACACACACACACAC
>CM031603.1:52824459-52829328 GCA_018398815.1 Conus ventricosus
CCTTTTTCACTAACTATTATGTTAATCAACGCGTTCCACATTCCCATCTGCTGATCTTCTGTCGCGTCTCTTAAATTTCTTTCCATACTAACAATAACGAGAGTACATGGACTTGTGTGTGTGTGTGTGTGCGTGTGTGTGTGTGCGTGTGTGTGGGGTGTGTGTGTGTGTGTGTGTGTGTGTGTGTGTGTGTGTGTGTGTGTGTGTGTGTGTGTGTGTGTGTGTATGCGCGCGCGTGTGTGTGTGTGTGTGTGTGTGTGTGTGTGTGTGTGTGTGTGTGTGTGTGTGTGTGTGTGTGTGTGTGTGTGTGTGTGTGTGTGGTGTGTATGCGTGTGTGTGTGTGTGTGTGTGTGTGTGTGTGTGTGTGTGTGTGTGTGTGTGTGTGCATTGTTGTTGTTCTTGCTGCTGCTGCTACTGTTGTTTTGTTGTTGATGTTGGGAAGGGAGAAGGCAGGGTGGGGGGGTGGGGGTGGGGGTGGGGGGGGATGTGGAGTGAATAGAGGGGAGTGTCACATAACTGCACAGTGTCCAGAGCTCCTGTAGGATTGACACTATATATCAGTACTCCTGTAATGATTCATATTGAAGAATGTAAGAAAAACACAAACTTTCGACATCAAACCCCTTTCAGTCAGATCAAACAGAAAATATTGATCTCCTTTGAAAAAAAAAAAAAAAGAAAGAAGAAAAACACGTCATGTGGAGCGTGTCGAAACAAGATGGTTACAGAATCAGCAGATGGTCAATCTATGGGTATACAAATTGTCTGTTAAAAAAAACAAAAAAACATTCGTGAGAATGGGAAAGAGTGTATTTACCAAAATACAGGACTTTACATTAAAACAATTCGAGGTGCTGGGATGCAGTGCTGTAGATAGGCGTACGTTGAACCGTTGATCCATGGAAGCATGGGCACATCCTTTTAGTGAGAGCATAGAGCTAGAAAAGCAATGCACTGTTGTTAATTTGAACTTTGAGAACACACGTCGTGATAACACAGAGCTAGGTAAACAGAAAACAGAGTATAGAGAATTGTTGGGGAATGGATTATGGAAATATTACAATTCAAACACGCAAATTACGAGGGCACAGGCATATCAAGTAGAACAGCAAGGCGTGAACATAATACTGTTGGAACAGATTACCTAGGATAACAAAGACGGAACATAAAGCTATGGGAACGTACTGTTCATAGCAGCGAAATAAGAACAAAAATCTATTGAAACATACCACCTACACTGGCAAAGTATCGTTGTACAGCTATGGAAAAATACCGCTCACCACAGCAAGATGTAAACATATTAAAGCTGCTGGAAACAGATCATTCAGAACATCACAGTGTGAGGTTAGAACTTTAGGAACAAGATAATCACGGTAGCAAATCGTGAACATACAGATGTTTGTTCAGACCACTTAGATGGGGAAAGTATGAACATAAAGCTGTCGGAACTGTATCACGTAGAACAGTATAACATGAAGAAAAGTCTATAGGAATACACGACCTAGAAGTATAAACAGAGAGCTATCAGAACACGCAGCGTAGACAACAGTAACATATGGACATAGAGCTATGGAAATGTCACTCAGACCAGCAAAGTATAAACCCAGAGACACACACTGGAACATGCCCTCTTGAAACAGAAAATGATGGAGATAAAGGAACATACCACTTAACATAGCAAGGTATGAACGGAGCTAAGAGAACACATCTGTCATGCTAGTAAACGCTATGCATGTCATCAACTATGTCATCCGATAGAATTCCTTGACTTTCATCCACGTTGGTAACACAGGATACTGAACAGTGTCTAAACAGCTCTGAATAGTTGAGGAGCCAAACTGGGAAAACATCGAGTTGTTAGAATATTGACCTGCAGGAACCAAGAATGCAATATACTGGTATTACGATAGAAAACAAAAACTAATCACAGTTCATTTCCAGTCTCTCCCCGTGTCGGAGTACGCGAAAACCAATCGCACCAGACCTCGCAATGAAACCACAGCGCTTAATCTGCATAATATTCAGAACTGTCTGCAGAAACAGCAGACGACAGGAAAAGGCAGGGACAAACACACGTGCCCGAGATGACAGTGGAGAAGAAGAGAAGAGATAGCGGAGGAGGAGGAGGAGGAGGGGGAGGAGGAGGGGAGGAGGAGGAAGCAGACGAGCAGGAGGAAGAGGTGGTAGTGGTGGTGGTGGTGGTGGTGGCGAAGAGAGAGAGAGAGAGAGAGAGAGAGAGAGAGAGAGAGAGAGAGAGGAGAGAGAGAGAGAGAGAGAGAGAGAGAGAGACAGACAGACAGACAGACAGACACATATACAGAGAGACAGAGAGGACAGTTACACAGATATTAAGAGAAATGGCATGAGCGCGCTTGAGAGAGAGAGAGAGAGAGAGAGAGAGAGAGAGAGAGAGAGAGAGAGAGAGGGAGAGAGAGAGAGAGAGAGAGAGAGAGAGAGAGAGAGAGAGAGAGAGAGAGAGAGAGAGAGAGAGAGAGAAAGAGAGAGAGAGAGAGAGAGACAGACAGACAGACAGAGACACAAACACAGACAGAGAGGGAGAGAGCAGGGAAGTAGGAGCTGGTGAAGAGGGGAGGGATGGGGGGGAAAGAGGGTGGAGGGAGGAAGACGACGAGTGGTTTGGAAAGGGGTACTGCACAGTTAAGGATGTGCTGCTTTATAATTACATGGAGGGGGTGGGAATAACAGCGACGAGAACGGCAGAGGAGAGAGAGAGAGAGAGAGAGAGAGTGAGAGAGGAGAGAGAGGAGAGGAGAGAGAGAGAGAGAGAGAGAGGGGGGGGGGGGTGAGGGGTGAGGGAGGGAGGGAAAGGGTGAGGGGCGCGGGGGGTGGGGGGTGGGTGACCATCCTTCTCTAGTAGTGTTCAGTCCTCATTGCACAGAACATCCTCAGCTGGAAGAGTCGGGGAGGTGGGGGGGGGGGGGGGGGGGGGGGGGGGGGGGGGGGGGGGGGGGGGGGGGAGAAGGGGGAGCGGGGGGCCTCTCAAAACGGTTAGCACTATCCTCTTCATCGCCGCGACCCTCTTTTGCCCTCATTTCTCATCACCTCTTCCACTCACCCTCACTTCGATGAGGGGTTCGTCGTGTTGATGGTGAGTGATGGTGGTGGCAGTGGTTTTGGTGGGTAGTGGGGTAGGGGTGGGGGGGGTGGGGTGGGGTGGGGATAGGGGTGGGGGGGTGGGGGTGGGCTTTTGTGCGATTGACGACGGGGTCCCGAAACGATTGGTGCCTTTGGTGGTGTCGTGGAGTAATGCAGTCTATTGTACTGTGTTGTGGTATGGTTTATGTTATGTTGTACTGCGTGTGTTGAGTAGTGTTGCAGAGCATTGCACATTGCACATTATAGTGCGGTGTGTCTTTGTTGTCTCGTGTGGTGTTGTCTGTGTTGTGTTGAGTAATATTGTACGGCACTGTATTGTATTGAAACACATCAAATTATATTGTATTGTATTACATTGCATGGTATTGCTGTAATATATTGATACATAATATATTGTATGTGTTGCGTTACATTGTGTTGCAGTGCACTGAACTGTGTTGTAGTGTGTTGCACTGTGCTGGAATGTATTGTATCGAATTCTGGTGCATTGTAGTAGTCGAACTGTAAAGTATCTTATTGTGAAGTGTAGTGTAGTGTAGTGTAGTGTAGTGTAGTGTAGTGTAGTGTAGTGTAGTGTAGTGTAGTGTAGTGTAGTGTAGTGTAGTGTAGTGTAGTGCAGCGTTGCGTAACGTAGTGTAGCATAGCGTAGTGTGATATACTAACCAGCGTATACATTGTGTTATGTTGTATTGTTTAGTATTGCATTCAATCACATTGCACATGTTGTGTTGTGTTGTGTATTCATATGTGTTGTGCTGCATGCAGCGTATATACTGAAACACAGTTTTTGCATGTGCCATTGTGGTTTGGTGCTTAAACTGTATTCAAGTATATCGTGCTATATGTTTTAATTGTGTAGTCTAGCAATGTCTTGCACCATACTGGACTGTCGTGTCGTCTATTATGCGCTGTATGATACTGTATTGAAGCATACTGCATTGTATAGCGTTACACTGTTTTGTTTGGTGTAATATTGTGTCGACACATTTTCTGTTGCATTGCATTGTGTAACATTGTGTTGATTTAAAGAGAATCTCTTGGAGCACATCCCTACTGCATTTTGCTGTACTGTTTTGTTGTAAAGTATTGTATCAAAACATGCTGTACAGATCTGTGTTTATTATGATGGTTGTGTATTGAAACATATTGTGTCGCACTGTGGTATATTGTCTTGAAGATTTTACTGGGACACAGCATACTGTTTTGTATTATGTTGCGCTGAGCTGCATTGTGTTTATTGTATTTCATTGTGCTGTTTCGTAGCTTACTGAGTGTAACTGTATTGTTCTACTCGCCGTTATGTAAGGCTGCGTTGTGCTTAGCTACTCGCCTCAAGTTGTAATCCTGGTCATCTTAACCCTGTATCTGTCTGCGTCACATCTACATGTGGTGCAGTGCACATTATTATGTGGTTTTGCATCGAACCGTTTGTTGTGTTGTTGTTGTTGTTGTTGGTGGTGGTGGTGGTGGTGGTGGTGGTGGTGGTGGTGGTGGATCTTTTTTTCCACAGATTTGGTGACCTAACTATGGTTTAGGTAGCGGTTCAACAGTGACAGGCTACTTAGTTTGTGATTGGGGTCCTATATTGTAATCGGCTACTGAACCCCAGGTGTGAAGGGCTTCCTATATTGTGAACAGCTACTTCATGTGGATGTGCTACTTACTACTGGACACTACCACCGCTACTATAAAGTGATATGTTAACAGGTTGGAATCTACTTAATTGGGAGTTAATGAGGCTAGGGAAGTTGA
>CM031603.1:52843046-52845546 GCA_018398815.1 Conus ventricosus
GCACGCACGCACGCACGCACGCACACCACACACACACACACACACACACACACACACACACACACGTACTAAAGAACCCAGATCACAGATTAAAACCCGCAGGATATGGAGTGAGTCCAAGCCTGCAAGCTGAAGACACTTAAAGACTTCACCATCTTTAATGATTTTTCCATAGCAGTGTGTGCTAATTCCACAACAAAACAGCAGAGCACATTGCCACCATTCTTCATTCTTTACAACAAAACAGCAGAGCACATTGCCACATTCTTCATTCTTTACAACAAAACAGCAGAGCACATTGCCACCATTCTTCATTCTTTACAACAAAACAGCAGAGCACATTGCCACCATTCTTCATTCTTTTGCTGACACCCTTCACCTCTTTGCTCTTCTGTCAAAGAGGAGGAATCAGAAAAAAGAGATGTACAGTATGTATGTATGTATGTATGTATGTATGTATGTATGTATGTATGTATGTATGTATGTATGTATGTATGTATGTATGTGTGTGTGTATGTGTGTGTGTATGTATGTATGTATGTATGTATGTATGTATGTATGTATGTATGTATGTATGTATGTATGTATGTATGTATGTATGTATCATCAGAAAGGAGCTACAGAAATGCATTGCGACGGATTTTGTGGATGTTTTTCAAAATAGGCCTGTCTCAATAAACGGTGTTGAAGATCTACCAAGGCTGAAACCTGATCTATGCTTCATCGACCATCGAAACTCGGTGGCATTCGTCATCGAGGTTTCAAATCCATTTGACACTTTCATACAAACATGCTATGAGAGCAAATTTCAAAAGTACATGCCTCTTTGCTATGCTCTTAGTGATGCTGGATTTAGCACGAAAGTGGTTGTTCTTGTAATAGGTTCACTAGGCATAGTTCATAAAAGAGTGGTTTCAGGACTTTCAATGTTAGGACTGCCCATAACAAAATGTAAACAACTCGCAAAATACTTGAGCATGTCTGTCATGATTGGGTCTAGGCGTGTTTGGTCAAGGCGGAATCACCTCGTGAACCAGCATTGAAACTGACAGATGATGACTTTCAAACTGTGCTTTAAATAGTATCAGCTGACTAAAGCACTGATTAACAAAGAATTGGAGCCAGCCGGAGAGAGAAAGGGCGTGGGGACAGAGAGAGAAAAGGGGGAAGAGAGAGAGAGAGAGAGAGAGAGAGAGAGAGAGAGAGAGAGAGAGAGAGAGAGAGAGAGAGAGAGAGAAAGATAACTTTTATCGATGCGCCTGCAATCTGGACTACTGTGCATTGTTGTTGATTTGACAAGTTGATGCATTAAAGTAATTGATATGTATGTATGTATGTATGTATGCATGTATGCATGTATGCATGTATGCATGTGTGTATGTATGTATGTATGTATGTATGTATGTATGTATGTATGTATGTATGTATGTATGTATGTATGCATGTATGTATGTATGTATGTATGCATGTATGCATGTATGCATGTGTGTATGTATGTATGTATGTATGTATGTATGTATGTATGTATGTATGTATGTATGTATGTATGTATGTATGTATGCATTGCTTTCTTCCTTTCCTCTTCCTGTTTTCTTCGCTGTTCTGCTCTGTTTTAGTTATCAGGATTCATTCATTCTTTTTCGCTGTCATTTTCCTGTTGTTGCAGCCATTGTATGCAAGTTAAATTTAATTCTGAACTCTGCGTCTTCTCCACCATCTCAGCACGGCCAGTAAAGTCTCTTGATGTGTGTGTGTGTGTGTGTGTGTGCGTGCGTGCGTGCGTGCGTGCGTGCGTGCGTGCGTGCGTGCGTGTGTGAGTGTGTGTGTTTGTGTGTGTGTGTGTGTGTGTGTGTGTGTGTGTGTGTGTGTGTGTGTGTGTGTGTGTGTGTGTGTGTGTGTGTGTGTGTGTGCGTGTGTGTGTGCAGAGGAAGATACATACAAAAGTTACAGACAGGAAATGAAAGTCGGAATTTCTACTCCCAGTGACTCTCTCCCGTGGCACTGGAAGTAACTGGAAATGAGAGAAGATGCCAGACAATAACACACCAACTGACTGCATGGTGTGCTGCTACTGAAACAGGTTCCTGCTACAGGCAACGAGCTGGAACTTCCAGAGTACTGGGAGAACTTCTCAGGGTGACTGTACATCATTTATAGTGAAGGAGAAACGGCTGAAAGAAGAGAGAAGAAGAAGAAGAAGAAGAAGAAGAAGAAGAAGAAGAAGAAGAAGAAGAAGAAGAAGAAGAGAAGAAAAGAAGAAGAAGAAGAAGAAGAAGAAGAAGATGCTGCCGCTGCTCATGATGACGATGATGAGGAGGAGGTGGAGGATGATGATGATGAGGATGTTGATAACATAGAAATGGAAAGTAGATGCAGAAGCAGACAAAAATAGGAGAATAAAGGAAGAAAAAAAGAACGGTGGAGGGGGGATGAGTTAGGGGGAAGAAAGAAACAAACGAAAGGAATATAGAGAGAAAGAACAGACGCTAACAGAATACGG
>CM031603.1:52868046-52875546 GCA_018398815.1 Conus ventricosus
TTCCTACCTTGTCCTACATTCCCTACCCTCTCCTACATTCCCTACCTTGTCCTACATTCCCTACCTTGTCCTACATTCCCTACCTTGTCCCACATTCCCTACCTCTCCTCCATTCCCTACCATCTCCTACTTTCCCTACCCTCTCCTACATTTCCTATCCTGTCCTACATTCCCTACCTTGTCCTACATTCCCTACCCTGTCCTACATTCCCTACCCTCTCCTACATTCCCTACCATCTCCTACTTTCCCTACCCTCTCCTACATTTCCTATCCTGTCCTACATTCCCTACCTTGTCCTACATTCCCTACCCTGTCCTACATTCCCTACCCTCTCCTACATTCCCTACCATCTCCTACTTTCCCTACCCTCTCCTACATCCCCTATCCTGTCCTACATTCCCTACCTTGTTCTACATCCCCATCCTGTCCTACATTCCCTACCTTGTCCTACATTTCCTACCTTATCCTACATTCCCTACCTTGTCCTACATTCCCTACCTTGTTGTACGTTCCTCTACCCTGCCCTACATTCCCTACCCTGTCCTACGTTCCCTACCCTCTCCTACACTCCTACCTTGTCCTACATTCCCTACCCTCTCCTACACTCCCTACCTTGTCCTACATTCCCTACCTTGTCCAACATTCCCTACCCTGTCCAACATTCCCCTACCTTGTCCTACATTCCCTACCTTGTCCTACATTCCCTACCCTCTCCTACTTTCCCTACCTTGTCCTACATTCCTACCCTGTCCTACATTCCCTACCTTCTCCTACATTCCCTTCCTTGTCCAACATTCCCTACCCTGTCCTACATTCCCTACCCTCTCCTACATTCCCTGCCTTGTCTTACATTCCCTACCTTGTCCTACATTCCCTACTCTCTCCTACATTCCCTACCTTGTCCTACGTTCCCTACCCTGTCCTACATTCCCTATCCTGTCCTGCTTTCCCTACCGTTCCCGACATTTCCCTTTCTCGCCCACATTATTCTTCTTCCTACATTTTCTCCTTTTTCACTACATTTTTTTCTACACTTCCCTTTCGTTCTCACACACTTCATCCCTGCATTTTCTTACCTTTACCCATACATAATTACAATTGAACCTGACTTTCTGAACAAATAGAGTTCATTTTTTGTTGTGTGTGGAATTTTACGAGGAGACAGCTACAACTGGAGCAGAAACGGTTTCTTAAGACAGTCAGGGCACTTCTAATGACAGCATCAAGAACAAAGATGGCTATCGTCTTCTCTCGAAGGGAACAGTTCAGATCACGACACCATCTCTTCACCATGTCCCATGGTGGCGATTGTGCTGAATGCCCCTGGATCATTTCCACAACTACAAAAGCACATGCGACAGCGAAGCCCCCCCCCCCCCCCCCTCCCCCACCTCCCCCCTCCCGCCTATCCACTCATCCCCGCACATAAACATTATTCTGCTGCTGTATCAGACTAAAACTAAAAATCCACGTTAACTGTTATATCCAGCCTCAACGTAAGCACCAATAACATTTTAAAGTGATTCCAATATCGCAGGGAAAACATCACAAAATCCCTACCATGTCCCACATTCCCTACCTTGTCCAACGTTCCCTACCCTCTCCTACATTCCCTACCTTGTCCTACATTCCCTACCCTCTCCTACATTCCCTACCTTGTCCAACATTCCCTACCCTCTCCTACATTCCATACCCTCTCCTACATTCCCTACCCTCTCCTACATTCCCTACCCTCTCCTACACTCCTTACCCTCTCCTACATTCCCTACATTGTCCTACATTCCCTACCCTCTTCTACATTCCCTACCCTCTCCTACATTACCTATTTTGTCCTACATTTCCTACCTTGTCCTACATTCCCTACCCTCTCCTACATTCCCTACCCTGTCCTACATTCCTACCCTCTCCTACATTCCCTACCCTCTCCTACATTCCCCACCCTCTCCTACATTCCCTACCCTGTCCTACATCCCTACCTTGTCCTACATTCCCTACCTTGTCCTACATTCCCTACCTTGTCCTACATTCCCTACCTTGTCCTACATTCCCTACCCTCTCCTACATTCCCTACATTGTCCTACATTCCCTACCTTGTCCTACATTCCCTACCTTGTCTACATTCCCTACCTTGTCCAACATTCCCTACCCTGTCCAACATTCCCTACCTTGTCGTACATTCCCTACCTTGTCCTACATTCCCTACCCTCTCCTACATTCCCTACCTTGTCCTACATTCCCTACCCTCTCCTACATTCCCTACCCTGTCCTACGTGCCCTACCTTGTCCTACATTCCCTACCCTGTCCTACATTCCCTACCTTCTCCTACATTCCCTACCTTGTCCAACATTCCCTACCCTGTCCTACATTCCCTACCCTCTCCTACATTCCCTGCCTTGTCTTACATTCCCTACATTGTCCTACATTCCCTACCCTCTCCTACATTCCCTACGTTGTCCTACGTTCCCTACCCTGTCCTACATTCCCTATCCTGTCCTGCTTTCCCTACCGTTCCCGACTTTTCTCTTTCTCGCCCACATTATTCTTCTTCCTACATTTTCTCCTTTTTCACTACATTTTTTTCTACACTTTTCTTTCGTTCTACACACTTCATCCCTTCATTTTCTTACCTTTACCCATACATAATTACAATTGAACCTGACTTTCTGAAACAAAAAAAGTTCATTTTTTGTTGTGTGTGGAATTTTACGAGGAGACAGCTACAACTGGAGCAGAAACGGTTTCTTAAGACAGTCAGGGGACTTCTAATGACAGCATCAAGAACAAAGATGGCTATCGTCTTCTCTCGAAGGGAACAGTTCAGATCACGACACCATCTCTTCACCATGTCCCATGGTGGCGATTGTGCTGAATGCCCCTGGATCATTTCCTCAACTACAAAAGCACATGCGACAGCGAAGCCCCCCCCCCCCCTCCCCCACCTCCCCCCTCCCGCGTATCCACTCATCCCCGCACATAAACATTATTCTGCTGCTGTATCAGACTAAAACTAAAAATCCACGTTAACTGTTATATCCAGCCTCAACGTAAGCACCAATAACATTTTAAAGTGATTCCAATATCGCAGGGAAAACATACACAAAACCCTACCATGTCCCACATTCCCTACCTTGTCCAACGTTCCCTACCCTCTCCTACATTCCCTACCTTGTCCTACATTCCCTACCCTCTCCTACATTCCCTATCCTCTCCTACATTCCCTACCCCCTCCTACATTCCCTACCTTGTCCAACATTCCCTACCCTCTCCAACATTCCATACCCTCTCCTACATTCCCTACCCTCTCCTACATTCCCTATCCTCTCCTACATTCCCTACCCTCTCCTACATTCCCTACCTTGTCCAACATTCCCTACCCTCTCCAACATTCCATACCCTCTCCTACATTCCCTACCCTCTCCTACATTCCCTACCCTCTCCTACACACCTTACCCTCTCCTACATTCCCTACATTGTCCTACATTCCCTACCCTCTTCTTCATTCCCTACCCTCTCCTACATTACCTATTTTGTCCTACATTTCCTACCTTGTCCTACATTCCCTACCCTCTCCTACATTCCCTACCCTGTCCTACATTCCTACCTCTCCTACATTCCCTACCCTCTCCTACATTCCCCACCTCTCCTACATTCCCTACCTTGTCCTACATTCCCTACCTTGTCCTACATTCCCTACCTTGTCCTACATTCCCTACTTGTCCTACATTCCTACCTTGTCCTACATTCCCTACCTCTCCTACATTCCCTACATTGTCCTACATTCCCTACCTTGTCCTACATTCCCTACCTTGTCCTACATTCCCTACCTTGTCCAACATTCCCTACCCTGTCCAACATTCCCTACCTTGTCGTACATTCCCTACCTTGTCCTACATTCCCTACCCTCTCCTACATTCCCTACCTTGTCCTACATTCCCTACCCTCTCCTACATTCCCTACCCTGTCCTACGTGCCCTACCTTGTCCTACATTCCCTACCCTGTCCTACATTCCCTACCTTCTCCTACATTCCCTACCTTGTCCAACATTCCCTACCCTGTCCTACATTCCCTACCCTCTCCTACATTCCCTGCCTTGTCTTACATTCCCTACATTGTCCTACATTCCCTACCCTCTCCTACATTCCCTACGTTGTCCTACGTTCCTACCCTGTCCTACATTCCCTATCCTGTCCTGCTTTCCCTACCGTCCCGACTTTTCTCTTTCTCGCCCACATTATTCTTCTTCCTACATTTTCTCCTTTTTCACTACATTTTTTTCTACACTTTTCTTTCGTTCTACACACTTCATCCCTTCATTTTCTTACCTTTACCCATACATAATTACAATTGAACCTGACTTTCTGAACAAAAAAAGTTCATTTTTTGTTGTGTGTGGAATTTTACGAGGAGACAGCTACAACTGGAGCAGAAACGGTTTCTTAAGACAGTCAGGGGACTTCTAATGACAGCATCAAGAACAAAGATGGCTATCGTCTTCTCTCGAAGGGAACAGTTCAGATCACGACACCATCTCTTCACCATGTCCCATGGTGGCGATTGTGCTGAATGCCCCTGGATCATTTCCTCAACTACAAAAGCACATGCGACAGCGAAGCCCCCCCCCCTCCCCCACCTCCCCCTCCCGCCTATCCACTCATCCCCGCACATAAACATTATTCTGCTGCTGTATCAGACTAAAACTAAAAATCCACGTTAACTGTTATATCCAGCCTCAACGTAAGCACCAATAACATTTTAAAGTGATTCCAATATCGCAGGGAAACATCACAAAATCCCTACCATGTCCCACATTCCCTACCTTGTCCAACATTCCCTACCCTCTCCTACATTCCCTACCTTGTCCTACATTCCCTACCCTCTCCTACATTCCATACCCTCTTCTACATTCCCTACCCTCTCCTACATTCCCTACCCTCTCCTACACTCCCTACCCTCTCCTACATTCCCTACCTCTCCTACACTCCCTACCCTCTTCTACATTACCTATTTTGTCCTACATTTCCTACCTTGTCCTACATTCCCTACCCTCTCCTACATTCCCTACATTGTCCTACATTCCTACCCTCTCCTACATTCCCTACCCTCTCCTACATTCCTACCCTCTCCTACATTCCCTACCCTGTCCTACATTCCCTACCTTGTCCTACATTCCCGACCTTGTCCTACATTCCCTACCCTCTCCTACATTCCCTACATTGTCCTACATTCCCCACCTTGTCTACATTCCCTACCTTGTCCTGCATTCCCCACCTTGTCCTACATTCCCTACCTTGTCCTACATTCCCTACCCTCTCCTACATTCCCTACCTTGTCCTACATTCCCTACCCTCTCCTACATTTCCTACCTTGTCCTACATTCCCTACCTTGTCCTACATTCCCTACGCTCTCCTACATTCCATACGCTCTCCTACATTCCCTACCCACTCCTACATTCCATACGCTCTCCTACATTCCCTACCTTGTCCTACATTCCCTATCCTGTTTCTACATTCCCTACCCTCTCTACATTCCCTGCCTTGTCATAAACCGAAATATTTTTTTTAATATTTTCTACTTTTCACAAGAAAATGTAGCTTGTTTTGCTCTTTCATGATTTTCTTTTGCTTCTTAGGTGGCACCTTTGGTTGGTGTTTTGAAAACTCAACAAACATATTACGGCATTGCACACCAGCCTTTTTCGGGGATAGCATTCTTCTTAAAACCGAAAAGGCAGAGGAGTCAAGTTACCACTTTCTGCGGTCACTGAGGAGAAACAATCAGGTTTCGAAATATCGGTATATGACCAGGAGTAATAGTTAGTGAGTTTTCTCCCCATTGGAGATTGTCTCCCCCTTGGAGACTATAAGCTTGCAGAAAGCTCATTTGAGAAGTATTTATTATTCCCCATTTACCCACTCAAGCACATACTGTTAGTTAGGCAGAATTATCTACTACTGCAGATATGAATGCTTATCTCCCCCTATTTCTTCAATCTAAGACATAAGAGCAAGCTTTGTTTATATATATATAGATCAGTATATTTAAAATGCCTAAAACAATTTTTTAAGTGCTCAACCCCTTGGGGAGCAACATTAGATAAAACAAGTTAAAAGAGGAGTCTTAAAACTATCTACAAATTTGTTTCAAGCGTGTTGCGCTGTCATCAGGATGATGACAGCGCAACACGCTTGAAACAAATTTGTAGATAGTTTTAAGACTCCTCTTTTAACTTGTTTTATATATATATATATATTATATATATATATATATATATATATATATATATATATATATATATATATATATATATATATATATATATATATCAGCACTTATTCATAGAAGAAACAGAGATGACATACCAAGTTCTGCTCTTTTCCAGTTTAAAATCTACCTCATCTTTGATATCATTCAAGAAGATAAACATAGTTTAAACGGTTAGATGCTGAAACGTCAATCTTTCTAAATTGCATTCAGCTAATATTCCTCTTTCTCTGCACACTGAAAACAGTCACGGCCTGTGAATGGAGGGAAGAACGATCGGCATTGTTACTCTCGTAACCACAGGGGAAAGAACTCACATGTCTGGCATTTGTCCACTCTCCTTTGAAGGAAACGTTGATTCTCTCTGTCCATTAGCTGAAAAGCAGATAAAAGGGTCGAAAACCTTTCCAGACTCACAGCCAACCCAGGGTTAGGCTAGGGTCTTCCTGATGGGTACGCTCGATTTACGTCCCCCCCCCCCCCTCCCCCCGTCGATGGCCGGAAAGAGTTTATGTTGCACGGACGGTCAACAACGCACGTTTTCCGTCTGGCGATGGGTGCGCGGGTTCAACACGATGAAGCCACCAGATAAAATGGCGTGTTATGAGGCGACAAGAGCTGATGTTGTGATAGCGGTTAAAAGGGAGAGAAACAGGCCCACAATGGTGGTACAATCTGATGGCTTTCTGTACAACACACACACACACACACACACACACACACACACACACACACACACACACACGTGTGTGTGTTAGAAGACAAAGGCACACACAAAGACACAACACGCGCGCGTTTGCAGTAAACACACACGCATGAACAAAGGCACACACATTCAAACACACGTTCATACACACACACAACACACACACACACACACACACACACACACACACACACACACACACACACACACACACACAATGTGCAACACAGAGAGAATTAACAGGTATAGCGACAGAAAGACGAACAAAGAGAAAGGGAGAAGAGGGAGCAGGGGGCATAGATAAAAGAAAAAGTGAGCGAAAGGTGTAGAGAGGGGGGTCAAAATGAAATATGCAGGCAGAGACATACAGATAAATACGCAAAGAAAGAGAGAGAGAGAGAGAGAGAGAGAGAGAGAGAGGAGGAGAGAGAGAGGAGAGGGGGGGGGGAGGGAGGGAGAGAGAGAAAGAGAGGGAGGGAGGGAGAGAGAGAGAGAGAGAGAGAGAGAGGAGAGAGAGAGAGAGAGAGAG
>CM031603.1:52880546-52883046 GCA_018398815.1 Conus ventricosus
GACTGGTACACCCCAAGGGATCGCTTCCGGATAGGTTCTGTCGTGTCACATCCAGCGGCCATTACAGAATGGCATCTGCCAAGGAGCGATAATGTCCCTTCACCTGTTAACGAATGCCATGTGTGTGTACCTGCTCCCTAAGTGAACACAGCGCAGGCTTCCAAGGGTGGTACAGGATTGCTCCCAGCTGGTTTGTTCGCAGTCGAGGACAGTAGTGCTCGGAGTCCTACTCGCACCTTCGTGTATATCATTTTCTTCTTCTTGCAAAGGAGCGTAGACTGCAGACAACCGTGCCATCGCGGTGATCTCGATTTTCATCTCCACATTTGCGCTGTTGGTGAGTTAGTGTCTATGTCTTCAGACACGGACTGTGTTGAAAGACGTAAAGGCGCCCTCCGGAGGGGAGGTGTCACAAATGCTCCGCCACAGCACGGTTGCTATCTGCAAGAAGAAGGCTTAACAGTGGTATCCTAGACAAAAACAAGATGCAAAGCATATAAACGTACTCTCAGTTTATCCTGAATACGCATGATATATTCCATAAAGAGGAAAAACCGTCTTGGACTGGTGTAACCGTTAGTAATGGCTATTGTGGTAAACATTGGCCATCGTCTGTGACCTATAATGAACATACCTACAAATTTTAGAAATATCGGCCACGTACATTTCTGAGATATTCCATAAAGAAGAAAAACCGTTACAGGCCGTTACAGCCGTTAGTAATGGCTATAACGGTAAACAAAAACATTGGGAAAGTCCTGTTGACAGTGAGAAAGTCCTGTTGACAGTGGGAAAGACTACAACTTTGGATTCTCTCTTGAGGCACATAAGACCGTATGGCGAAAGCTTGGCTGTGTCTGGAGTGGCACTGTCTTCATCTGTCCGTGGCAGGGGTGGTTGGGTCTGTGGGGTGTGCTCGGCAGCTGAGGGTGGTGTTTTCGCCGGTGGGCTCTGCAGTCATGAAATACGGGCTGGTACACCCATGGGATGCTACTTTAAGGCTGTTATGAGCTGCATCCTGTAGTCTAATTTACCTCTGTTCAGGAGCAGTTATGTCCCTTGATATCTTAATGGAGTGTCCTGCGCGTGCCTGTACCCATCGTCAACACAGCGCAGGCCTCCAAGGGTGGTACAGGACTGCTCTAAAGGCGGGTGAAGACAGTGCTTCTCCTGGGTCCTCCCCAGCACCTTCGGTGTTTCTTTTTCTTCTTTGCCTTAACTAGGCTGACCCTGGAGAAAGGTCCAGTGACGGTGAGGAAAGACCCACTGACCACAGGGAAAGTCCTGTTGACAGTGGAAAGGGACTACAACTTTGGATTCTCTCTTGAGGGCACATAAGACCGTATGGCGAAAGCTTGGCTGTGTCTGGAGTGGCACTGTCTTCATCTGTCCGTGGGCAGGGTGGTTGGGTCTGTGGGGTGTGCTCGGCAGCTGGAGGGTGGTGTTTTTCGCCGGTGGGCTCTGCAGTCATGAAATACGGGCTGGTACAACCCATGGGGATGCTACTTTAAGGCTGTTATGAGCTGCATCCTGTAGTCTAATTTACCTCTGTTCAGGAGCAGTTATGTCCCTTGATATCTTAATGGAGTTTCCTGCGCGTGCCTGTACCCATCGTCAACACAGCGCAGGCCACCAAGGGTGGTACAGGACTGCTCTAAAGGCAGTGAAGACAGTGCTTCTCTGGTCCTCCCCAGCACCTTCGGGTGTTTCTTTTTCTTCTTTGCCTTAACTAGGCTGACCCTGGAGAAAGGTCCAGTGACGGTGAGGAAAGACCCACTGACCACGGGGAAAGTCCTGTTGACAGGGGGAAAGACTACAACTTTGGATTCTCTCTTGAGGGCACATAAGACCGTATGGCGAAAGCTTGGCTGTGTCGGGAGTGGCACTGTCTTCATCTGTCCGTGGGCAGGGGTGGTTGGGTCTGTGGGGTGAGCTCGGCAGCTGGAGGGTGGTGTGTTTCGCCGGTGGGCTCTGCAGTCATGAAATACGGGCTGGTACACCCATGGGGATGCTACTTTAAGGCTGTTATGAGCTGCATCCTGTAGTCTAATTACCTCTGTTCAGAGCAGTTATGTCCCTTGTATATCTTAATGGAGTGTCCTGCGCGTGCCTGTACCCATCGTCAACACAGCGCAGGCCTCCAAGGGTGGTACAGGACTGCTCTAAAGGCAGGTGAAGACAGTGCTTCTCTGGGTCCTCCCCAGCACCTTCGGGTGTTTCTTTTTCTTCTATTGTGGTAAAACATTGGCCATCGTCTGTGACCTATAATGAACATACCTACAAATTTTTAGAAAAATCGGCCACGTACTTTCTGAGATATTCCATAAAGAAGAAAAACCGTTACAGGCCGTTACAGCCGTTAGTAATGGCTATAACGGTAAACAAAAACATTGGGCATCATCCGTGACCCATAATGCACATATATGCTAATTTCACAAAGATCGGCCAAGTACATTCTGTTATATTCTATAAAGAAGAAAAAAAGAAAAATTGTTACAGG
>CM031603.1:52888046-52900546 GCA_018398815.1 Conus ventricosus
AACTAATGCATGATACTTAATCCTGACACGACGTGAAACGGACAAAAAAAAATAAAGCAGCAAAATATTACTGTCGACTGCCTTCTAAGGAGTATTGCTGTGTTTATTTTTTACGTGTGTTATTTTTGGCTTTGAAAGAAGGCATAATTCTTGAACGTTACTGGCCTAATTTGTATTGTTTATTAGATAAGAGTTTGATTGCACTCTGTTTTGTGTGTTTATTTCTATTTCCCTCGCGTGACTGTTCTTGTCCCCACAATGGAAAATCATCACAAACAAAACCGAATCAACTTTGGTAGAATAATTATCGATTCGATTCTGTTCCTCTTAGTAAATGCTCTAAGACCGTGGAACCTAGTACCTGTCCAATATCATCTCCAGGGATCTTCCAGAACTGGGGCTTATTAGAGGAAAGTAATCTTTGACAGGGCCATTTTCTATAGAGACAGATAAGAAAAAAGAAAGGTCCAGAAAACAATGCCATACGAAGGGTTTGGATCTACAATAGGTGGTAAAACTAGTACATCAAGAAGAAAAAAAAATGCAAGAAAAAGAAAAGCGCGTGCGCGCGCGCACACACACACACACACACACACACACACACACACACACACACACACACACACACACACACACACACACAGATCACTTAAATGGAAGAGGATTTTGTTGGGAAGTAAACCAGGTACAGACAAAGGAACAAAACGTTCGACAAAGACAAATCTTAATGAACGCAGTGTTCCTGGGGGAAGTTAATTAAGTATAGACAAAGAAACAAAATATTTGACAGTAACAAATCTTTAAACGGAGTGTGTCTTTTGGACGGGTGAGGTGGAGGTGAATTTAGTATGGAAAAAAAAAAACCGTTCCTCTGAAACAAATCTTCAACTGGATTGAGTCATTTTAAAGAAAAATAAATCTACAACAATGTTGAACAGAAGCAGATCATTAAATAGAAAGAGTCTTCGAAAAAAAAAAGGGGGGGGGGGGGGGGGAGGGGGGGGGGGTAAATCTGATATCGACAACAACAACAAAAATAAAATAAACAAACATGTTCCACCACAAACAAGTTTTTAAATACAGAGAGAGATTTCTTTCTTCCTTCCTTCTCTCTCCCCCCCCCCCCCCCCCCCCCCCCTACCCTTTTTCTTTTATTCATTTTCTTTCGCTGTCTCATCTTTTGTGCTACCGCAGTGGCACCGCACCCACGCTGCTCATTCCGACGTCCGCCCCCCCCCCCCCCTCCCCCCCTCCCCCCCTTCCCCCCCGTGGGAGGCGCAAATCAAGAAATGAAACAAAATATTAACCAGAAAACAATGTTTAAATGGATGGTGTCTGGAGGAAGTGGGGAGGGGGGGGGGGGGAGGGTGGAGAAGGAGGAGAGATAAAACAAGTAGAGACAAATTAACAAAATGATCCACAGAAATAAATGTTTGAACGGAAAGAGTTTGGACGAGAGAGGAAAGGAAGGTGGGGTGGGGGTGGGGGGGGGGGGGGGTAAATTTAGCGTAGGCAAAGATTTATTTTCTATCCCTCTGTAGGCTTGTTCTCCAGAACATGTTTTGTCCATTCTAGGTTTACTTTCTGTTCCTTTTTAAAGTCGAGCTTCCTTGCGAAATTCTTGTTCTCTGTCTCTGTCTGAGTTGCCTTCTATCCCTCTACAGCTTTCTGCAACATTTTCCTCTTTGTCTGTTCCAGACTGTCCTCCCCTCACCCTTGAATAACAACAACAACAACAATAATGATAATGATAACAACAGCAACAACAATGACGATAACAACAACAACAATGATAATAATGATGATGATAACAATAACAATAACAATTAGAAGAACAACAACAACAAAAAAAAACAAAAATTCCGCCCCGCCCCCCCCCCCCCCCCCCCACTTGTTTCTAATATTTTCCTGGAACATTTTAAATTCCAAGTCTGTAGTACATTTACATCACTTTTAGAGGCTTGTTTCTCACGGAACGCTTAAAAAACTAAAACACGACACACAGACATACGCGCATATGTGGTAACACGCTCTTATACACACTCTTATGTATACATGTTTACATGAAACACTGATATGCAAACACTAACATCAAGACATGATTTACATTGATCTCTAACTTCCCTACTTTAACACGTAATCTGAATGTCTTACTTGACACGTCCTTTAAATGATGCTTAGAGTTTCTCCATGTCTCTGTTCGTACGCTGTACTGTGCTTTTACCAGTGCTGCGTTTATCATCCTAATTTGAGTGTTTGCTTGTTGTATTTTTTAAAACTTATTCATTTTCTAATGTTCCTTTCGTTTTCATAGCTATTACCATTTCACTTTCGAACGCAATCAACACATTTGTGAATTACATACAATATGCATAGAATTTTTTACATTAGTTTTGACTTGTTTTATTCGCAATTCGTTCTTTGCCACTGCAGTATTTTGTGAATTAAGTTTTGTTTAATGCCAGAAAATGAGAAAATCCTGTATATAAAAAATCCCAGAACAAATAAACAAACATATAAACAAATATCAAACAACAACAAACAAACAAAACAGAGAAAGAAAACTCCCAAGAAACAAGCTATGGAGGTTTTACAGGGAAGGGTTCTTTACGCAAAGGGAAATCAAATACAAACACGGGTAAAAGTTATTGGAGCTAAATCCAGCATGATTCTGGACAAAAAGAAACGCTTGTAAGATAAACAGGGGCCGGTTTCATGTGGCGTTCGTAGCCCTTCCTCGTAACTATTTTCGTAACAGGTCTTCAACTGGAAAAGAAAACGACTGCTTTCGGAGGGCCTCATTTTTCCTTCCCGTTTCTTGCCAGAAATTGAAAAGTCAGCACTAGTCAGATTTGTGTATGTGCAAATGTGACTTTTAAAGAAAAATTAAGATAACCACACAGCATCATCGGGAATGCTATCTTAACACGACTCATGTGTGTTTTTTTTAATTCTGTGTGTCATCTATTCGGAAGACACACAAAGCGTGAAGTTTTTTTTCAATGTATGTGTTCTTAGAACGGATTGGATTTTAAAGTCTCAGCTAAAGAACTTGGAGGGTTTAGAAGCTTGCAACAGCTGTTGACTCCGAAATGAAACTGTCTCCAGCATGGCTTGAACCGAGGTGTCTTACTGCAAGAGAACACAGTTTTATCAACTGAGCCATATTCCCCCCCCCCCCCCCCCCCTCCAAGAAGTTTTCTACCACCAGTTTTTTACACACATCAGAACCATCAAAATGATGATGGCGGATGTTTAAAGAAAGAAGAAGAAGACCTGAAGGTTTTACTGAAATGGAATTATGTGTTTCAAAGAGTCCCACATGTCGCTACTCCGGTAGGTGGTTGTTTTGGAAGTGTTCGGCTGGCTCATTGGTAGACACCATTTCACAGTCAGAGATCGAGAGTTTAAATTCTACTGCCCATCTTAAACGTCGTCGTCCTGGTGGCATCGCTAAGATAGATTTCCAACCCCCACTCTCTTGAGATTATTGTCTCAATCGGGTATATCATTTTGTGTGTTTGTGGGCGTGAACGTGAAATCTAAATACAACCAACTAAAGACTGATTGCGTATTGTACAATACAAGTTTCTCTACAAAGGAGACAGAAGAGAGAGACTGCACAGTTCATTGGCTTTAACTGACAGAAGAAATTACGGTTTTCTGAATGCGCTGCCACATGACAAAGGAACAACGAAAACAGATGCAGAGGGGACAACATCGGTATCTTCGTTTTTAGCTGGTTGGACTTCGATTGAGCACATTGTAGGCATGTGTCCCTTCCTGTTGATAAAATTAACCCCCATATCTGCTTCCTGTTGTCGGGCTGACTGGCTGTTCACCACACACCGCAGCTGATAGAATCCAAATGTCAACTTTGAAGCACACACACACACAGCGGTTCCCCCGCGGGCAAAGCATCGTGCGGGCAGTACGCCGTTCTCGCTGAACAGCGCACAAGAAGAAGCTAGCGAACATGTTTACCGTGGAGGGCAGTCCCATCAGTTGCACAAGTCTCTCGCCGAGATGTGGATAGTTAACCTGTTCGAGCGAACGTAACTCCAACAAAGGGGAGTGGTAGGAAAGTGACTTCAAATACCGATCCTTCTCCCTGTACCTCTCTGTGGAAAACAGAATAATCTCAAGAAGTCACTATGTCCAGCAGATTCCAGTTCCAGTGATAAACCACGCACCCTTGGGTAAATCACACATACAGAAAAGCCGTTGGCAGACGAGTTGTTCGCGTTCTGGAATGAGGTGGTGAATGTTGACGCCCACGTCGGAATCACATCTCCAAAAAAAAAAAAAAAAAAAAAAAAAAAAATCTATATCTACATCTATATATATATATGTATATATATATATATATATATATATATATATATATATATATATATATATATATATATATATATATATATATATATATATATAAAGACACCACGCGCGTCACGTGAAACACAGAACCGAGCTTACAGTGACTGTCTATGATTGTCCGTTTAGAGTATCTCATAAAACGACGAAAAGGTCTGTGCAAAAACAACATAAACAAAAGAGAAATGGGTCTGTTTCGTTGCCGCTACCATTGACGTATCCTAGAACATGCCGACTACTCCATTTAGTCATTTTCCTCGTCTGGGAAGATGTGTACCATAACCCTTTTCCTTACATTTCATGCAACCATCAAGGGATGTTTTCACATGTGACTGTGTCCATTTTTCTCAGACGGAGCCAAATTTAATTAAATGAATCCCGCTGGCAATCGTAGGTGCACAATCACTGCAGATCTTTAACGGGAGAAAATCTGAGTAACAAAATCGTCTACAAATATCAATTTCCCATCAACACTTGGTTTCTTCTTTTAATTCCGTCACATCTAATAAACAGCGTTTTCACGGTAAGAGTGAGTGTGTTTTCTATTAAAAGAGAAAGGAAATAGACAAACATGCATGTGAGGACATTTACATACACACACATGCAGGACTACACTAAATACAAGCTTTGAGTAATATATACATCCATCTTCAACTCAGATTGAAGTAAGCGATTGCAAGAAAAAAAAGGATGATTGTGATTATGGTTAATTCAAAGTCCGTGCCATGTATCATAGTAGATGAGTATGAAAAAGACATTTTAATCTAAGCCTGTAAAGATTTGGCCAGAATGAATCTGACAATATTTCTCTTGCCTTTCATGAACACACTGTTTTCACTGATAAATGGTTACAATAGGTATCGTTTATTTACATAAACCAGTGATCCTTTCGTGTGTGTGTGGAGCACATTTATTGCTCACAGGATTATTAAAGGGGAGGGAGGGGCTGGGTAGGAAAAAACACATTTTCATTATATGTGTATGTATACACTCAGAACTCTCTCTCTCTCTCTCTCTCTCTCTCTCTCTCTCTCTCTCTCTCTCTCTCTCTCTCCTCTCTCTCTCTCTCTCTCTCTCTCTCTCTGCGTGTTTCTCAGCATCCATGTTTGATAGTTTCCGTGTTACTCACGGTGCTGTCATCCACTGCTAATACCACCATTTCCACCACCAAGTGCACAAGTCGTTCTATAGTCAGTGCGTGTTTAGGGAAAATCTCTCTCTCTCTCTCTCTCTCTCTCTCTCTCTCTCTCTCTCTCTCTCTCTCTCTCTCTCTCTCTCTCTCTGTCTCTCTCTCCCGCACGCACACACGCACGCACACACACACACACACACAGACACACACACACACACACACACACACACACACACACACACACACACACACACACACACGCACGCACGCACGCACGCATGCACGCACACACACATTCACAAAGCGAGTCTTTGTGGCAGCCGATTGAAAGATTCCACCGAAGCGGGCGGATCTTCAAAATCCACACCACACCACGAACGACGAATAGAGTAGTCACTTCACATTATCATGAAGGTTTTAACATGTAGGACTTGTCAACAGGGCGAATAAAAGTCTGTCACAATATTTACACTTCCTCAGAACATTGGAGTGGTATCTGGTACATAGTCCATCTCTCACACTCTAGTTGCCGAATCTGGAGCTTCAGACGTGAGTTTTGTGGGAACTAGTTCGGTCACCCGTGTTTCCAGAACATACACACCCGCTCACACACACACACACACACACACACACACACACACACACACACACACACACACACACACACACACTTGTGACATTCATTGTCAAACAGAAAGTTCGGACTGTGGTTCCCTTTCTCCACTGGTTCCCGACCATCTCCTCTGCTTCGCCTCCATCTCCCTGACGTCAGTCGCTGGCTGGCCCAATGACGTCACGTTCCTCATCGCGTCGCCTGCCCATCACGTGCCAGTCACGTGAGATGAGGAAAGAGGTCACGTGATGAGGTAGTGGCAGAGGAACATGAGGCAGACGAGAACGAGGTAGGCCAAGTCACGTGGCAGGCCCCTCACAGCACAGTTCTCCAGCATGATGGAACCGGCTGGACAATGCAGACAATGCAGAATAAAGCGTCAGATATTCTGAGGATATACACATTGAAAATGTGTTGGGTATTATGATGAAGACGCAGGACTGAACACATACATACAATGCAAAATAAAGCATCAACTAGTCTGAGGATATACACGTTGAAAACGTATTGGGTATTGTAAAGAAGACAATCGACTGGACACATATATTCAATGCAGAATAAAGCACCTGCTATTCTGAGGAGATACACGCTGAAAATGGATTGGGCGTTATGATGAAGACAGACGGCTGGACACATACATTCAATACAGAATAAAGCATCAACTATTTTGAGGATATACAATTGAACATGTATCTGGAATTTTGAAGACACATGCATTGAAAATGCAGCATGGGTTATTCTGTACATGTAAACATTTGAAATATAAAATGTGGAATTATCAGGACATGAAATCTTTAAAAACAAAGTCACAAAGAAATGTTTTGGCGCTTATATCAAAACAATATAGAGTAGTATGAAGACACATACATTGAAAATGTAAAAGGGATATGTTAACGAGAGACATATAGAAAGTATAATATTGAATATTATGTAAACACAAATATTGAAAACATAACATAGAGTATAATGTGGTTATATATTGAATTTGTAGTATTACATGTATGATGACATATACATTAGAGATATAGCATGGCGTATGGCGTACTGTGAAAATACATAATTAAAAGTATAACATGAACTTTCATGAACACAGACATTTCAGAATGCAGCATGAAGTATTACGAGGGTTTATACCAAAAAAATGTGGCATGGATTATTATGATGATGCATACAATAAAATATCATGGGGAAATATGAGGACACACACACACACACACACACACACACACACACACACACACACACACACACACACACACACACACACACACACACTGAAAACATAGCATGGATTGCGATGACGATAGACATGTTTGAAATAAGCACAGAATATATGAAGACATACCTGTTGAGGACATAGCGCACAATAGGATACGGACACATAAAACATAAAATATTATGCTGAAACAGATATTTAGATGTTTGAATAGAGTAACGTGAAGTTACACATATTGGATCATGTCATGGTATATTAGGGGGACACATACACGAATATGTAGCAAGTAGTATTCTGAGGAGACATATCTTTGAAAATATTGCGCAGAGTATTATGAGAACAGTCTTATGATGACAGGCACGTTTGAAATATGGCATTAGCATTATTATAATGACACACGAATGAAAATATAGTATATATCACTATGGAGATATACGGAAAATATAGCCTGGAGAGCTATGAAGACACAAAGATGAAATTAAAGCATGGAGTATTATGAGAATGCATGTATTGAAAGTATAGCATGAATTATTGTGAAGACATATACATGAAAATATAGCATGGATTATTATGACACACTGGGTTTATCATGAGGATACATTGTTGAAAATACTGTACGGGATATAAACCCACTTATAAAAAAAAAGCAAGAGTATAATGCATAAAATATATATTGAAAATGCAGGATGATGTAGGCATATCGAAATATAGCATGGGATATTACGGGCACACACACACACACACACACACACACACACACACACACACACACACACACACACACACACACACACACATTGAGAATGTGGCATGGGGTGTCATGAATACATACACATTGAAAATAGAGCAAGCGGTATCCTGAGAATACACAGAGAAAAAATGGCATAGAACACCAACAGAACATGCAAAATGGGTATGTCGCATGAGGTATTCTGAGAACACAGACACGTTGAAAATATAGCAAGGTGTACTCTGAATACAGACATATCTCAATTATAACGCGGGTTATTCTGAGGCCCTGCATATGGAATATATGGCATGAGGTATTCTGAGCACAGACACACTGAAAAGAGAGTACCCTTCACCTCCCCTCATCCCCACTACCATGTGCCTCTCCTGGTCTTGTGAAATGTGACTAATCCTAACTGGTGCAAATCTGTGGTACGCACCTGAATGTAGCGCCCATTGCAGCGAAACTGGAAATAAGTCCAAATACAAAGGAACACAGACAACAAGGTGCGAAGTTACGATTGTTTGATACTCAAAAAACAAAACAGACAAAGTGCATTTGCAACAAACACGTCTTCTTCGATGTCACGAAAAAGATGCATAAAAAACCTCAAAAGATGGCTCCGTATTGGCTTAAATATCACCAAGTTACAAAAAAAAAAAACCTTCTCCGTCGGATTGACACTCCTGTCTTGGAAAATCTTTCTTCTTCGATTCATGCTTTACGATGTCCGTTCTTCCCCCTCTCTTTTCATGTCTTTCCCACTCCCTCCTGGACACACACACACACACACACACACACACACACACACACACACACACACACAAACACACACACACACACACGCACGCACGCACGCACGCACGCACGCACGCACGCACGCACATACACACACGCGCGCACACACACACACACACACACACACACACACGCGCGCGCGCGAGCACACACACACACACTCCTCTCTCTCTCTCTCTCTCTCTCTCTCTCTCTCTCTCTCACACACACACACACACACACACACACACACACACACACACACACACACACACACACACACACACACACACTCCTCCCTGCAGATACTCTGCTGGCCTTAGCTTCACCGAGTCAAGCTAATGGAAATGCAACTCTCAGCACGATTCACATCGCTCAATGAATGAATGAATGAATGAATGAATGAATGAATGAATGAATGAATGAATGAATGAATGAATGAATGAATGAATGAATGAATGAACCGTCAGCATGATTCTGCACGGCTGCAGGTCTCAGAAGGATTCTGTCGATCCCTGAATCCTTTCACCCGTTTCTCACACATTCCTACCCCGCCTCCTAACAGCTCTGCATTCCGTCTTGTCTTCAATCCACTCAATAGAGAAAAAGGTCCCCTCCCCACCAACCCACGTCTTTGGAAAAGAACGTAGGTGGACACACAAAGAGACCTGATGCTGGCACCAAGTCTGGCCAAGTCTTTCAGTGCTTTCATCATCTCGCGTGCACTGCGCTACCTCACGATCACATTCGTCATCCGAGTATTCTGTCTTGTTCAGAGGGAGGGAGGGAGAGAGAGAGAGAGAGAGAGAGAGAGAGAGAGAGAGAGAGAGAGAGAGACAGACAGACAGACACACAGACACACAGACAGACACACACAGACACATAGACAGGCAGAGAGGCAGAAAGACAGACAGACAGATAGAGGGGCAGACAGAGAGACAGCGAGAAGAGAGAGACAACAGACTTATACAGAGCCACAGAGAGAGAGAGAGAGAGAGAGAGAGAGAGAGAGAGAGAGAGAGAGAGAGAGAGAGAGAGAGAGAGAGAGAATAGATAGACAGACAGACAGACTGAATGGTAGACAGAAGGACAGAAAGACAGACAGACTCACAAACACACACACACACACACACACACACACACACACACACACACACACACACACACACACACACACACACACACTCACACACACAGAGAGAGAGAGAGAGAGAGAGAGAGAGAGAGAGAGAGAGAGACAGAGACAGAGACAGAGAGACAGAGACAGAGACAGAGAGACAGAGACAGAGAGGGCAAAGAAATCAATACGTGCAAGATAGAAATAGACTAAAAGACCCAAATCGTTTGCGTAACAAATCCACCAACGCAAGCTACCTACGACCTGCCACACACGTCGTCAACGCAACGTTAATTACTACAATACAGTCAATCACTCTGGCAGATAAACAGCAAGACCGATGAGGACAGAGTCTGTGATTAACTCTCCATCTTCAGCCTCTGTGCCATCTTCGTCGGCTTCTTTGTTGGCAGTCACGTATGACACATCCAAGCTATTTCCGCTGAGAAATGAGGGATGCAACAAACACGCGCCTCTCATATCCGTGCGTTCCAGGGTCAATGAGAGAACGTTTGTATGACGTTTCTTTTTTCTTTCGTTTTTCTTTCTGTTTGTCTGTCTGTCTGTCTGTCTGTCTGTCTGTCCGTCTGTCTCTTTCTGTCTGTCTGTCTGTCTGTCTGTCTGTCTGTCTGTCTGTCTTCCTTCCTTTCTTCCTTGCTCTCTACTTTTCTTTTTTTCTGTCTTCTTTCATGCATGCTTTCATTCTTTCTATCTGTCTGCCTTTCTTTTTTTTTCCCGGTCTAGAAAGCTCAGCTCACGTTTACAAGGTTGCCAGTTCGAACCTCGGGAGCCACACCCAAATGCTAGATACATCGTTATTCATTTTAACTCACCGGTTCTGACCTCCTTTCTGGTAAGAATGTTAGTATGTGTTGCTGGTTAGTCAGGTTTCTTGCGTCTGACAATTGTATTGTGTTGTTTGTTCGTCTACACTTCCACGGCCGTCAACAGGTGAATTGTGGTCTTATCAGGTACCAGTCGTAAGGACATTCACAGAAATCGACGAATCACGTTGTCCGACACATACATAACAGTACGAAAAAGAAACACTGAGATAAAAACAAGCAAACAACCAAACAAAACAAACAAAAACACACCAACGAATCAACAAACCAACCAACCAACCAACCAACCAGCCGAGCAACCAACCAGCCAACCAACCAAACCAAACAAACAAATTGACCTAAATAAACAAATAAAGAAAACAAAGAGAACAAAATAAACAAAACAGGCAAACAATAAACAAACAAACAGTTGATATTCAGACAACCCAGTTTCTGAGTCAGGTGAGTTTGTTTGTTTGTTATAGATGCACTTCAACTTCGGTACATGCAAGATGAATTATGTCTATCAAGACTGGAAGTACTCATTTTCTAATTAGTAAAGCCATTTTTTTCCACCCACGAAAAAGGAGTAAAGGCATCTGAATAGTGCGTGAAATAATCGAAATTCTAACTCTCTTTGTTCAAAGTGTCTTTGATGTGAAACTTAAAAACAACATCAACAACAACAACTAGAAGAGCACTGCAGAGAGTGCCACATTTGAATTGGTCTTGGATCAACCCTTTGATCTAGACATCCGTATCGGTGAAGATAACTTCTAAAACAAACCGACTTACACTAAGGGGAGGCATTCTAAAAGTAACCAATTTATCAAGTAACCAGGCAACTACTACCTGCCCGACCGACCAACCAGATGATTCATCCATTGGCCAACCAACCAAACAGCACCTCGGAAATGGACCTATACGACCGTGACAGGTGCTCGGCAGATGGTACCGGATGTAACGGCCATTTTACGAGGCAGTGCATTACGGGTAATAGGGACCTTGCGAGTCTCTCCCTTGCCAAGAACGGTGATTGACCTTCTGACGTTGATGTCCGCTCGGTGATAAACCCGTTTTACGCTAAGTGCAGGTAGCACACCTGGAATGCGCACACCACGACAGTGAGTAAGTTTCCGAGCATAATTAGACAGGTACAGCTACAGCATTATCATCATTTTGATCGAGTCTGAAATTTCATTGTTCGGTGTGGTTTTTTTTTCTTGTAAGAAACGCTTCAAAGGTGGTTACAAGCAGGCAGAGCGAAATGGATCGAATGTTGTTGTTGTTTTTTTTTGGGGGGCAGCCGACGAAAAGACAGGGTCACTGGTAAGTATGATCAAAGTGCTGAACTGATGTACTCATAAACTGTGAGATTAAAGGTAGAAATTCTTCACACTAAATGAAATGTTTGAGGAGCGGTCGTTCTTTCTTTAGTACAACTGACTTTGCTCATGCCAATGTAATGTTTCAAAACGCTTATATGGAACTCAGTTATAGCGTTTGGTGTGCTGAATCCTTCTTGTGGCGTGTGATGTGCACGTACTGGTTTGCAAGCTTAAACACATAAAATTACCCAGTATGCAAAACTCACGGTTAGTATTTATTACACTCCCACATCCAGGAATTTTCGTCGTGGTTGACAGGGAGCAGCAAATGTCAGTTCGTCCCGAAGCACCCCTGCCAAAGCAGACACTGCTTTGCTGTTGATTTACGT
>CM031603.1:52913046-52928046 GCA_018398815.1 Conus ventricosus
AAGAAAGTGGCTATGTGAATGAAAATGGCTAATCTTAAAGCAGATGACAGGAGACATTCCCTGGCTTTCTGGGGGGAAAACGAGCACCGTTCATAAATTAAAAAAAAAATGACACCAAAGAGAAACGATTCAGAATTCAATTGAGGAGGCAGATTAAAAAAAAATTGCGTTTGATGTAGAAGGAAACAAAGAAACAAGAAATATCCGCGAGTCATACAAAAGAAGAAGACATCAACATAATCACAGCAAAGCGAAGTGAAATCTGAAGGCATTCATCCAAGTTGAGACAGAAAAGGAATTTGCATAAAGGATGGAAACGCTAACACACACAACACACACACACACACACACACACACACACACACATACACAGAGGGACGCATGCACGAACGCATGCATGCACACACACACGCGCGCGCGCGCGCACATGCGAGACAAAAAAAAAACCCATTTAAATTATCGGACAAAAAAGCCTGAAACTTCACTTCAGAAAAAAAGAAACATAATTCCAATGGCCGTTGTAGGTAAAGGACGAATTAATTAAAGAAAATGAGATAAAAAGAGAAAGCGACCAATTAAAACAAATCACCCAGTAACACAGATCACTAACGAAGGAAATTACTCACGAAGGGAGCTAAAGAAAAGTCATTACAAAGAAACCAAAAACATGACACCCCTAATAAAAAAAAACATTAAAAAAACAAACAAACAAAACAAAACAAAAACACTATGTAAGACGAGATAAGAGTCACTAAAAGTAGAGAACGAGAAGGAATGGGAAAAGAAGCTACTTAATTAAAAGTCTGGAAAATCAAAGAAAGCCAATGAAGACCGAGTGGAAAAACCAAAAGACGTCACAGAATATGGGATAAAAGAAAACTATGAAAGTCAGCAAGAACAAGAAAAACAACAACAACACAACAACAACAACAACAAAACACGACAACAACAACCACTAACAAACAAACAAAACTCCAGCGGATTTCACTTCAGCAGGGTTGGTAGAATCTGGAACGTCACTGACAGATTGTACGACGAAAGCAAATTATAGAAAATGCACGGACCTCCATCACCACCGCCACCACCACCACCACCTCATCCACCCAACAACCCCCCCCCCCCCCAAAAAAAAAAAAAAAACAACAACAAAAAAACCACAAACAAACAAAAACACACACAGAAAAAAACAAGCAAGCAAGCAAGCAAGCAAGCAAAACAAAGAAAAAACTACGAGTTGAAAAAAAACCCAACAAATATTGACTTCTACAAATGGGCTAGGAAACACACAGAAGTCACTAAAAGGATAAAAATAAAACCGCAATGCAAATAATCGAAGATGAGACCGAAAAACACAATGAAGTCACTGAAGAGTTAATTCCCCCCTCCAGATCTGTGAAACGAAGTCAGAAAAGAAATGGGAATGGCAAAGAAAGCCATTGGAGAAGGTATGAAAGATCCGAAAGAAATGACCATACAGACGGCAAAAGCAAAGAAAATCATTGGATGGATAAAACAAGTCATACACGTCATTAAAATTGCAAGGGAAATAACTGAGGAGTAGGGAATAAAATCCAAGGGAAGTCACTTTAAAAGGGAGTGGGGAAAAAAATCAGACAGTGACACTTGAGATGGTAAAACAAAATCAAAGACGTCCCTGAAGATAGCGTTATAGAACTGCCAAAAGAAAATCAGAAAGAAGGAAAAGAAAAACCCAAAATAAGTCACAAAGAAGATGCAAAACATATAAACGTACTCCCAGTGTATCTTGAATACTTTCTGAGATATTCCATAAAGAAGAAAAAACTGTTCTGGGCCGTCATAGCCGTTAGCAACAGCCATTCTGGTAAAATAAAACATCGGGCATCATCCGTGACCCATAATGAACATACCTACAAATGTTCAGAAGATCGCCCAGAAGTTTGTCAGGAGCGAGTGGAACACATTTTGACCACGGACAGACAGACAGACAGACAGCATTTCCTCGTCCCATGTAAAGTACTCCCTGTTCTATAAGAACTGGGAGTACAAAGAGGGATAGGGGAAAATCACAGAACAAGGGTTGGACAACCCATGGCAGTCATAAACAAAAGAACACCAAAAACGTAGGAAAATCACACAAAAAATGGTGGAGAAAAAAAAAAATGAAAGCCACTAAAAAATATAAAAGCCCAAAGAAATCACTTACTGGTGCGAACTCACCGCGTTTGACGTTGTTGGAAACACCGCCTGTCAACATCAACAACAATACCAGCATCATAGTCAACATCAATCTGACCAGAGCTTGAGCATTAAACAACATCAAACCAGTGACACATCTACTCTGTGTAGGTCAGCCAGTTACTCTTTACAGCTCCTCTCAGGATACTACAGTGTTGAGAGAGAGAGAGAGAGAGAGAGAGAGAGAGAGAGAGAGAGAGAGAGAGAGAGAGAGAGAGAGTGTGTGTGTGTGTGTTTGGGTTCGTCGAGATTCTTGCTTTTTTTTTTTTTGGTAGGCTGAGAAAAACAAACGAATAAACACAAGGACTGACATGCTTTAGAATACGATTCTCTCTCTCTCTCTCTCTCTCTCTCTCTCCTCTCTCTCCTCTCTCTCTCTCTCTCTCTCTCTCCTCTCTCTCTCTCTCTCCGTCCGTCTGTGTGTGTGTCTGTCTCTCTTATTCTCTCTCTCTTCCTATCACTGTGCGTGAGAGAGAGAGAGAGAGAGGAGAGAGAGACAGACAGACAGAGAGAGAGAGTGAGACAGAGAGAGACAGACAGACAGGACAGACAGACAGAGACAGAGACTGAGACAGGGAGAGAGAGAGTCATCTGTCTTCAAACATTTTCACCGACCATCTGCCTGTTCGTGTCTCTCTGTCTTCCTAACTACACAATATAACATAAATATTCAAGCTTAACGGTTGCTATTTTTTTCCATTTGCACCGGCATCCTCACCACTTCCTCAGTACCACCGTCATGACCACCACATCACCATTATCGCATAACCGTCGTCGCCCACTATCACCAAAGTAATCACATCATCATCATCATCATCACCCATCATCATCATCATCATCATCACCACCATTGTCATCTCATCCTCATTTTCATCACATTCATCACACCGGGTGAGTCACCTCTCCAAACAGCAACCACCGGGTGATGACGCTGACTCGAAGCGTGGTCCAGATGCGTCAGGTCACTGCTCCGACACGTGTACGCGCCGGCGTCATCCACATGACGTCACGCACGCGCAGCACGCTGCTGATGGCGGGCGAGTCACGTGCCCGGGACGCGGAAAAGCTGATTCGTCCCCTAACCTTTCCAGGTCAGAAGGGAGCCGTCCTTGACCCACTGTAGCGTCTGGCTGCCGTCGCTCAAGGGAAATGACTTGCACACCAGGGGGATAACTCCTCCTCTCGGTACGACTTCTTTGCCCCTGTGATAATGTCTGCCAGACAGAGAAAGTCATTGGAGGGAGGATTTACAAGAGCGAATCATTTGTTTTCCAAGAAGGGTTGGGAAGGGGTGAGGAATGGGGTGGGGTGGGGGCCGTGCGTCCATGCTCTTTCCGGGGATCCTGGTTACAAGGTGAAGGTCAAAGTCTCACAGCTTAAATTGGGCATAACGGCAGTGAAGTATAAAAGGGTTTATGGTGTCAAGGGCATGGTTTTTTTGAAGCGGTGCCCATCCTTTTGTTTCCTGCGATCTTAATCAGGTACTCCTAACTACGGGTTGACTGACAGGGTCTTCAAGTCGGGAGAATTCAACCCCACTATTTCCTCGAACTCACGACTGTTAGGTCCTCGGGCAAACGGGCTCGTCATCTAATTAAGGACCCCCCCCCCCCCCCCCCCCCTTTTCAAGGTCTACAGTCGCCAACAAGTTTTTGTGTAGACAGGACGTTGAAAAGGCGGTAGAGGTGGGATACAGTGGAGGGGTGGGGTGATGCGGGTGGGAGATGTCAGCGGTTAGGATCGAAGAAACAAACAAAGCGTATTCCAGTTTAGCTACTGAAGTACACGAACAACACCAACTAATCTACAACATTTGCTGATGACATGTTTGTTTTTTGTGTGTTTTTCGTTTTTTTTTTTTCTTTTTCCCCCCAACCTTTTATTCCTATTGAAAACATCAGTAGTTTCCAGCCCCATGCCCCACTGCTGATCCATCCCACCCTAACTGCCTGCTCCAATGTTACCTTGGCGATTGTTATATTTGATTTTGTTTCCCGATTTGTACTCTTTAAGGATGTTTTGAGGCTTTACCGTTTGTTTGTTTTCAGGAATCGGTCCCACAAGGGGAGGAGAAGGTGACGCTAGCGGCAAGAGGGGAGAGAGAGAGAGGAGAGAGGAGAGGGAGAGAAGGGAGAGAGAGAGAGAGAGAGGGGAGAGAGCGTTTAAAAAGTGCCATAGCGTACTAGTTTCTGTTAGGGCAGTGAACAGCGATCCAACGTGTCAAAGGCACGGTTTTATTGAGGACAAAGCCTCTCTTTTCCTATCCCCATCTTAATCCTACCTGATCTGAATGTGATGCTGATTACTACTGATGGACAGACAGAAAGAGTTTTCAGACCATACAATTTCCAATCTTAAGGATGGCTGGAACCCCGAACTCGCAGACCCTCAGACGAAGCTAAAAACCATTGTTGTTGTCGTGTCCTGACTAAAAGAAGTCTGGGGATCAAGGAATAGCCGAAGTACTTGAACACTATGGTACCAATGCATCATTTTAGGGATGAGAACATTAACGTGTGTGCCCCTTTTTTTTGATTACGCCGCCACGTGGGCAGCCACACTCCGACTTCGAGGGATTTGGAGACGTGGTGTTATGCTAAGAGCTTGTCACGACTGACAAAAATGCCCGCAAAAACTATGCAGAGTAAAAACAACATTTTGATATAGCCTTGGTGTTCTAGCCTATGTCAACTGGTCTGACACACCCTTAAAACCAAGGCGGCTGTAACCATCTGATTACGGGCCCCTCCGGCAGACAATTCTGATAGAGGAATAACTCCCACACACTTACACTCACCCCCTTCCTGTCACTGCCATAGCACCACGTGTAACAGTGAACAATCAATATAAATTTTCGTAAAAACAACAGCAACACAAAAACCCCCCAGGAAAGACACTCCCAGGGCTGTCGGGTTCAGCAGTACTTGTTTTTGTTTTTCCAAACACGCAGACCCACTCTAAACCCCTAACCCTTTCCGCCATCCTACTGACTGACCACAATCATTCTTTAGCCCTGGAATCATCGTGAGTGAGTATTCATCTCTTTTGCGAGCGCCACTACGTCCATTCAACGATGTCCTCATGAACTTGCCGGAACTGAAAACAATTGGGCATGAATGACCAGGTGCATGACATAGAAAGAAAACAGGAAGTGAGGTCCCCGTGACAGGACGATCTGATGAGTCACATAAATGGAACCTTTTTTGATGAAAAAATGAGGTTGAGAAAGGTGCAAGTTTTGAGACTACATGACACGATTGTACTCTACCTTTTACAATATTGTACCTGCATCAGCTAGGCCCAAGGGATACAGACAATTGAAGGATATTTTACCTTGACATGTGTCCCAATCGGATTTATTCGCTTCTTAGGAGCCACAAAAACGCCAAAATCAGCCCCCACCAAACGGGCCCAAAAAGTCACAAAAATGATTCATTGGATGTTGTCCCAGGGAATGTTTGCTTTTTTATTGACTAACTTTTACTTTATGGTGATTATAATCGCTTTCCCCGGGGATCGCTCTGTACGGCGAACTGTCCTCTGGCTACCAAGACAGAGGAACACCGAACAAGCAATAAAAAACACTGTCTGGAAAAAAGCCCTTGTTTTTCATCACTTTGACAATTGCCACCGGTCATCCGAAGCTGCCTGGAGTCATACAATCAACACAGCTGTCTCCTTCGAAAACGCCTGCAGGGGCACCCGAGGGGACAACACGCGCAGGAGAGGAACAGTGATGTTGCCACAGGGAAAGGGTCTGATCAGACCTTTACCTGAAGCCACTGTGGTCGGGCCTGTCTATCCTGCATTGGCCTTGTCAGCCACTGTGGCCTGGCCTGAATATCCTGCATTGGCCTTGTCGCCACTGTGGCCGGGCCTGTCTATCCTGCAATGACCTTGTCAGCCACTGTGGTCAGGCCTGCCTATCCTGACTTGGCCTTGTCAGCCAATGTGGCCGGGCCCTGTCTATCCTGCTTTGGGCCTTGCCCAGCCAGTGTGGCCGGGCCTGTCTAGCCTGACTTGGCCTTGTCAACCCCACTGTGGCCGGGCCTGTTTCCTGCATTGGCCTTGTCAGCCACTGTGGCCGGGCCTGTCTATCCTGCATTTGGCCTTGTCAGCCACTGGGGCCCGGGCCTGTCTATCCTGCATTGGCCTTGTCAGCCACTGTGCCCGGGGCCCTGTCTATCCTGCATTGGCCTTGTCAGCCACGTGGTCGGGCCTGCCTATTCTGCATTGGCCTTGTCAGCCAGTGTGGCGGGCCTGCCTGTTCTGCATTGGCCTTGTCAGCCACTGTGGAAGGCCTGTCCTGTCACTCACTCTGGCCGGGCCTGTCTATCCTGACTTGGCCTTGTCAGCCACTGTGACCGGGCCTGCCTATTCTGCATTGGCCCTTTTGTCAGCCAGTGTGGCCGGGCCTGCCTATTCTGCATTGGCCTTGTCAGCCACTGTGACCGGGCCTTTCTATCCGGCATTGGCCTTGTCAGCCACTGTGACCGGGCCTGCCTATCCTGCATTGGCCTTGTCAGCCACTGTGGCCGGGTGTGCCTATCTCATTGGCCTTGTCAGCCGCTGTGGCCGGGCGTGCCTATCTTGCATTGACCTTGTCAGCCACTGTGGCCGGGCGTGCCTTTCCTGCTTTGCCCTTGTCAGCCACTGTGGCCGGGGTGCCTATCTTGCATTGGCCTTGTCAGCCACTGGGGCCCGGGGCCCTTTTGATCCGCATTGGCCTTGTCAACCACTGTGGCCGGGCCTGTCTATCTTGACTTGGCCTTGTCAGCCACTGTGGCCAGGCCTTCCAATCCTGCAATGACCTTGTCAGCCACTGTGACTGGGCCTGCTATTCTGCATTGGCCTTTTTCATCCACGTGGCCGGGCCCGTCTTTTCCTGCTTTGGGCCCTTGTCATCCACTGTGGTCGGGCCTGTCTATCCTGCAATGCCTTGTCAGCACTGTGGCCGGGCCTGCCTATCCGCATTGACCTTGTCAGCCACTGTGGCCGGGCCCTGTTTATCCTGCATTGGGCCTTGTCAGCCACTGTGGCCGGGCCTGTTTATCCTGCATTTGGCCTTTGTCAGCCATATGGCGGGCCTGTTTACCCTGCATTGGCCTTGTCAACCACTGTGGCCGGACCTGTCTATCCTGCATTTGGCCCTTGTCAGCCACTGTTGGCCGGGCCTGTCTATCCTGCTTTGGGCCCTTGTCAGCCACTGTGGCCGGGCCTGTCTTCCCTGCTTTGGGCCTTGTCAGCCACTGTGACCTGGCCTGTTTTTTCCTGCATTGACCTTGTCAGCCACTGTGACCGGGCTTTGCCTATCCTGCATTGGCCTTGTCAGCCACTGTGACGGGCCTGCCTATCTTGCATTAACCTTGTCAGCCACTGTGACCGGGGTGCCTATCTTGCATTGACCTTGTCAGTCTTGAACGCGCCTGCAATCCACGGGGGCCCACTTCTTTCATAATTTTCGTCCGTGAAACCAAAGGGGATATCTATCTATCTATCTATCTATCTATCTATCTATCTATCTATCTTTGTCTGTCTGTCTGTCTCTCTGTCTGTCTGTCTATCTATCTATCTATCTATCTGTCTATCTATCTACCTCTGTGTGTGTATGTGTGTGTGTGTGTGTGTGTGTGTGGGGTGTGTGTGTGTGTGTGTGTGTGTGTGCTTTGCATGCGCGCGCATGCGTGTGCGTGCGTGCGTGTGGTGTGTGTGTGTGTGTGTGTGTGTGTGTGTGTGTGTGTGTGTGTGTGTGTGTGTGTGTTGTGTGCACCATATACATACATTCACACACACATGCACGCACACACATCTATCTACTATCTATCTATCTATCTATTATCAAATCTATTATCTATCTATCTATCTATTCTATCTATTCAAAATAAAAAAAATCTTCTAAAATAATTGGTCTGTTTTTTTTTGTGCTCATGAAAACTCATTTACTCAATCATTATAAACGTTTCCTGCAAAGTTAAATGTTTGCGTTACATTGCAACATTGCTAAACATTGCCAAAAACACCAACATATTGTTTTCTTCATGAATCGGTTTTGAAACGAAGAACGCGAAGAGATGCGGGGAAACAATTTTAAAGAAAAGAAAAAGAAATCGAAAACATAAAGTGAAGGAAAGAAACAGAACACTCGCAATGGGAAAATTAATAAACATGAAAACCAGATAGCAGGAGAGGATTCAAAAACAAAAAAATTTAAAAGAGTCACACCACAGAAAAACACAGAGCAGACAGACAGACGGACAGACAGACTGACACACAACACACACACACACACACACACCACACACACACCCCACACACACACACACACACACACACTCCCCACAATACAAGGGAAACACACGTGCGCACGCACACGCGCGGAATGCTCACTGCCCACGGACAGAAAAGAAAAACCGAAGTCGTAGTCAGTCGCCAGCCAGTTTTTTGGACATAAGCTCCAACTCAAATATCCTGGTGTCCAAGCAGATGACTTTTAAAGGTGTCGCGTCAGCCCAATTTGGCACAGCGGAGAGGCTCACGGAGACAGCACTGTCGGCAGACAGACTGAGTGGCTGACGAAGTCTCGATAGGTCTGGCCAGACGGATCTCGGCATCTGGGTCAGACTATCCAGCACTTTGCAAAGGGCCAGCGCCCACAAGTTAAGTCGGACGTCGCCGGGCTAAAGTAGGAAGGGGGAGGTATTGTGTGGTTTGGGGGTGAAAACAAGCTAATTAATTAAATGGGGCCCATTGACCACCCCAGAGAGCAAGGCCAGTAGAGGTGACTTGACGATTTGAACGTCCAATGGAAATTAGAGGGAGGTAACCTCAGTATAAGGTAGTAAAAATACTGACCAATGGTACTCACCCTTTGACACGTACGAACAGAAAAAGAAGGTGGAGGAACGAGAGGGGGGGAGGAGAACGAAAAAAGACAGAGAGAGAGAAGAGGTTCTGGGTGTGTCTCTGCACGAGAGAAAAAGGCAGGAGGATGAGAGGGGGAGTGAAGAGAACCGAGTGGAAGCATTAGCACCAGATAGAGTCTGCAGAGGAAGGACTAAAAGGGGAGATGTTGAGAGAGAGAGTTGCTAACTGATGGAGAGAAAAAAAAGAGAAAAAGAAAAAGAAAAGAAAAGCAACCATTGTCCATTTGATAGAGCAGACTAGAAGAGAGAGAGGAGTGCAATGCGTTAATGCAGGAAGAAGGAAAGGAGAACAGATCGATGTCTGATAGTCACTGTTCAATCTGAACCGGGGTTCGACCTCATACTTGGCTGCACCACTGTCTCAGCAGTCCAACCTGACCCCAAAGCCAGCAGTCTAACCTGACCAGTGCCCGCAAACCCAAACCCGACCAGTGCCAGCAGTCCAACCTGATCAGTGCCAGCAGTTGTGTTGTGCTTGTGAAAGTGACAGTGAAAAGAACAAGGAAAAAAAAGAAAGAAAAGACTGTGATTCGTGAATAGTTTAAGATCAAACCCGGCCAGGTAAAGTGAAAAATCTATTTTACCCGGGTTAGTTAATGATGATTTAGATAAATGGTTTTGTGAAATTCAAGGAAAGAGAGAATGTTTTATTTTGTTTGACTCCATATGCATTGATGTTTCTTTCCATGATTATGTGTAGTAAAGTTATAGACTTTACTAGTGGTTTGATGTGACGAATGCATTTATTTTGAATGAGTTGTAAGCAAGCTGTGAGTGTGTTTGGGTGTGCGCTAGTCCTTCCTCCACTGACATACCCCCAGGTTGACAATTTTATTGGCGAGCCTGCCAGGATATTCTGGCCCATTTATTATAATTGTTCAACTTCTCAGAGAGGAAGCTGGGTGGGATTCAAGTATTGTAATCCTAAGGCAAGGTAGTGTCTTACTGTATTTTTCCAAGAATAGTTAAATACTAGGCTTGGCATTGCTTCCAAGATAGTTAACACTAGGCTTGGCATTTTCAGCCCAGAGTACTTATTTCGAAAAAGATTGCCTATAATTCGCTCTCATAGTTGGGTCGGCGCTAGGCGATTATAAAAACTAATTACGTTGTCCCAAGCTAATATTATCATTCATAGGATTGTGCTATTACGTCACTCGTGTCGGTAACCACCAGTTTGGCTGTCGTAGTAAAAAAATCTTGTTAAAAAAAAAAGAGATATAATGGCGGAAGAAAAGAACACCCTATTGAACACTTGTGAGCGTCGCTCGTGATTTAGGCTACTCGGGAGAAGAGTTGCGAGCATTCGTTGAAAACCCAACAAAAGATGGAAAGAGATGAGCGAGTGGAAAGACGCCGTTTTCGCAGTAGAAATGCAGGAAACAGAAAATTAAGGATCAGGCTAAATCAGGCTAGCGAAACGCAGGAAACAGAAAGACTAAGGAAACGCAGGAAACAGAAAAATTAAGGATTCAATTAGAGTTAGAGAGAGTGAGAATACAAAGGGAGACCACGATGATGGTAGTTCACTTTCCAGTGACCCTGTGCGCAGTTATGCCCCCCGACCAAAAATTGCCAAAATTCTCTGAAGGAACAGATTCGATTGATGCGTACATCAGTCGTTTTGAAACGTTTGCTACTAGTCAGGGTTGGCCTTCAGAAGAATGGGCAGTCATTTTGTCAGCGCTATTGACGGGTTTAAAGGGATTAAAAGATTTTCACTGCGTTACCAGCAGACCAACAATCTGATTTTGGTGCTGTGAAGGGTCGTTGATGAAGGATTTGACCTCACAGAGGAGGGGTTTTAGAAAAGAAAATTTCGTTCAGCTAGATTACAAGCAGGTGAAACGTACACTCAGTTTGGTGCACGTTTAGATCACTATTTTGAGAATGGTTAGAGTTGAGTGGTATGAGAAAGGAGTTCGCTGAATTGAAAGAGCTGGTTATGAAGGAACAGGGTTTTGTCAGGTTGCAGTCCAGAGTTAAATATACATTTGAAAGAGAGACAGCCGAGACAGCAGGGGAGTTGCTGAAGTTAGCAGAGGTTTTACAGGGAGGCACGTTTGGGCACTAAGGTGCAGGAGAAAACAGGTGCCAGGCACAGGTGAGAAGAGTGCAAGGAGACTAGGAGAGTTTTTTTGCAAGTCTGCAACCCCGTGGTGGGGCAGAAAGGAGGACAAAGGGACAATAGGGTTTCATTTGTCACAAGAAGGGGCATGTGGCGAGGGATTGTCGCCCTGAGGTCCAGAAGGCAGCAGCCTTGCAAGAGGTGGATAAGGGTCGCCAGGGGAAACGCTGCAGTGGAACCAAAAGGGAATCCAATCTGAAGAGGGTTAAAAGTGGGCCTATGGCTAGCACTGGACAGCAGTCAGTTTTCAGGGATGGAGGGCACTAGGCTGAGTGGTTCGTTACCCGTGGAAGAAGGGTGGATTGGCCAGCAGAGGTGTTTAAAGTGTTACGGGGACACTGGTTGTTCATGTGGAGTAGTAAGAACAACGCTGGTCAATGAAGGGGATTTGACAGGGCAAATCCAGACCTTTTACTCTAATCGATGGCACTGTGAGGGAGTTTCCCGTTGCCAAGATAGAAGTTACGTACCCCTTACTTCTCAGGCGAGTTGTGTGCGCTGGGGATGGAGAAACCCCTTTATGATTGATCATTGGAAATATTCCCGGTGCAAGGGATCCAGGGGATCCTGAGTTGTTGACTGTCAGGGGCAGCAGTTCAAACACGGGCAAGAAGGAGGGGAAAAGGTTGATTTAAAACCCTTAGTCGTTCCAGCAAGGAAGTCAGGCATAGAGTTTTCGCCTGATGCGTTTTGGGCAGCGCAGGAACAAGACCCTTCGCCCTTTTGAAATCTTGGGGGTTGGCAAGAGGTGGAAAAGAAACAGGTGGTTAGAGGAGGTGAGGGCAGAATTTCTGGTGAAAGGCGGGTTGTTGTACCGGTGTTCACCAAGGGGAAGCAGGTAGGTGACAACTCAGTTAGAGGTACCAGCATGTTATCGTGACACTGTCATGTCAGTGGGTCACGAGTCGCTCATGGCGGGTCATCTCGGACCAGCAAAACAGCTGACCCAATCTTTGATGATTTTCATTGGCCAGGGGCAATGGCAGACATAAAGCGTTTCTGCCTGTCATGTGACGTGTGTCAAAGGTCAGCCACAAGAGGGGTGAAGAGGAAGGCGCCTCTTAAACATCCCCCCTTTTAAATTTACACACATTCAGGAGAGTGGCTGTTGATCTGATTGCCCAATCTTTGCCCTGTCCCAAGGTGGGCACAAGTATGAGACATGTAAAGGGTTTCAAGGAAAGTTTGCAGGAGGCTAGGGTCGTGCAGAAGAAGCAATTACGACAGGAAGGTGAGGAAGCAATTCCTCAAGGTGGGAGATCAAGTCCCGTTACTGCTTTTCCCCCGGATCACAACAAGCTGCTGATGCATTGGAAAGGACCATTCACCATCATTGAAAAGGTACATCAGGATTACCGAATTGATGTGAAAGGGAAACCAAAAAATTTTCCTTGCGAATTTGCTCTGCAAATATTTTTCAGCGTGAGACTCAGCAAATAGGAGCAGCTGAAAAACAGAGGGTGCTGTGCTGGGCAATGGCACTGCAAACCCCACAGGTATCGAGTTCAGTACATCCCAGGTCGACAGAATGTCGGAGCTGACTATTTAAGCCGTGTAGTCTAGCAAGCTGGGAACTCAGAGGAAGTCAGTCATGTCCGGGGTGCATAGCCACTTTGTAAATTTAAAATGTGTTGATTACAGTGGAATTGAGTGCTATGGGTTTTAAATTCCCATTTGGGTATGGTTCATTATTTTCTTTGTGAGACTTGTTCATGTAAATGTAGTTATGTTTGGAGCATACAGTCGCTTTGGGAGTAATGCACTGTTTGCGATGAGTGGGATGGAAGTTCCTCAGTGAGGTGTCATGGATCGTGATCATATTAGATTGTGCTTTTTATAATAGTTGTGAAGAGAAGAAAGCGGCAAATCCGCAGGTAGGGAATTGCATAGGTGCGCACAGAGGTTATCAGAAAATGAATTGAAAATGAGGCAAAAACGCACGTCAATGATAACTCTTTGGGGTGATTTTACTAGTGATATATCTTATAATTTATAAACCGTTTTTTGTAAGTATTTTGCAAAACTTTGCAGTGTAGCTGTAGTGTCAGCAAATTCGGTTGTTGTCTTTTTTGTACCGTTGTTTTGAGACAATGCTGAGCATAGTCTTTTGCAAGGGGGAAATTGTCAGGACAGAAAAAGAAAAACCCAAGTCGTGGTCAGTCGCCAGCCAGTTTGTTTGGACATAAGCTCCAAAAAAAATATCCTGGTGTCCAAGCAGACGACTTAAGGTGTCGCGTCAGCCAATTAGGCCAGCGGAGAGGCTCCCCCGGAGACAGCACTGTCTGGCAGACAGACTGAGTGGCTGATCGAAGTCTCGATAGGTCTGGCCGACGGATCTCAGCGTCTGGGTCAGACTCATCCAGCCACTTTGCAGGACCAGCACCCACAAGTTAAGTCGGACGTCGCCGGGCCCAAGTAGGAAGGGGGAAGGTATTGTGTGGTGGGGGGTGAAATCAAGCTAAATTTAAATTAAATGACCCATTGACCACCACAGAGAGCAAGGCGGTAGAGGTGACTTGACGATTTGAACGTTCCAATGGAATTAGAGGGGGGTAACCTCAGTATAAGGTAGTTAAAAATACGACCAATGGTACTCACCCTTTGACACGTACGAACAGAATAAGAAAGTGAGAGAACGAGAGGGGGGGAGGAGAACGAAAAAAGACAGAAGGGGAGGAAGAGGTTCTGGGTGTATCTCTGCACGAGAGAAGGAGGGGAGATGAGAAGGGGAGTGAAGAGAACCGAGTGGAAGCAATTAGCACCAGATAGAGTCTGCAGAGGAAGGACTAAGGAGAGATGTTGAGAGAGAGAGTTTCTAACTGATGGAGAGAAAAAAAAAAGAGAAAAAGAAAAAGAAAGAAAAGCAACCATGTCCATTTGATAGAGCAGACTAGAAGAGAGAGAGAGAGAGAGTGCAATGCGTTAATGTAGGAAGAAGGAAAGGAGAACAGATCGATGTCTGATAGTCACTGTTCAATCTGAACCGGGGTTCGACTCATACTTGGCCGCGCCACTGTCATCAGCAGTCCAACCTGACCAATGCCAGCGGTCTAACCTGACCAGTGCCAGCAGCCCCAACCTGACCAGTGCCAGCAGTCCAACCTGATCAGTGCCAGCAGTTGTGTTGTGCTTGTGAAAGTGACAGTGAAAAGAACAAGGAAAAAAAAAGAAAAGAAAAGACTGTGATTCGTGAATAGTTTAAGATCACCTGGCCAGTAAAGTGAAAAATCTATTTATACCCGGGTTAGTTAATGATGATTTAGATAAATGGTTTTGTGAAGTTCAAGAAAGGAGAATGTTTTATTTTGTTTGACTCACTATGCATTGATGTTTCTTTCCATGATTATGTGTAGTAAAGTTATAGACTTTACTAGTGGTTTGATGGGACGAATGCATGATATATGAATGAGATTGTAAGCAAGCTGTGAGTGTGTTTGGGCTGTGCGCTAGTCCTTCCTCACTGACATACCCCGAGGTTGACACTCACACACACACACACACACAACACACACACACACACACACACACACACACCACACACACACACACACACACACACACCACATCAAACAAAGCATCAGCCTGAAAAGGTACCAAATGATGAATGTAACCGGAGAATGAAAAGGAACAGATGGCAAGACGAACGTGGAGAAAGAACGGGAACAGAGACAAGCAGGGGGTGGGCATGGGATGGGGATGGGGTGAGGACAAACAGCAGAAACGAAAACAGAG
>CM031603.1:52930546-52945546 GCA_018398815.1 Conus ventricosus
CTCTATCTGTCTCTGTCACGCACGAAATGACACAGGTGCTCAGTGACAATTGTGGAGTGTGGGCCCGTCAGTGCCAGGTGGCAGTCAAGTGACGTGAAGTTGAGTGATCCTGCGGGAATTTGCTTACCTGTTAACTTTGAGAGGGGGGAGGGAGGAAGGAGAGTGTCAAGCTCGTCCGACTAGTGGAGTTTTGTGTGTAAATAACGTCGTGAAATGGAGTTCTTCGTGTGTAGGAGAATTCGTGAATGTGAGTGCTGTTTGTGAGTTTCCGAGGTGAACTCGGAGTGTCGTGGTGTGTCTGCAAGTTAGTACGAAACTGAGGGTTATTACGAAGGTTGGTGGCCTCGTGCTGGTTGTCTGCCGTGGGGGCAGGGGTGGTGGTATGCCTCGACGGACTTTTGACGGTTTGGCTACCAGGTTGAAGACTGTCGTTTTCGGGGGGTTTTCGGTGTTCAGCGCCGGGTTCTGCAGTACAGGGCGTTGGCTGTTGGCAGTGGTCCGGCGATGAGGGGTGTCGTCCAGTGTGTTCGTCGCGTCTTGACTGTCGGTGTTTTCGGTGTTCAGCGACGGTCTGACGTACAGGGCGTTGGCTGTCTGGCAGTTGTCCGGCGACTGAGGGTGTCGTTCTCCAGTGTGTGTCCGCGTCTTGACTGTCGGTGTTTGGTGTTCAGTCGACGGGGTTCTGCACGTACCAGGCGTTGGCTGTTGCAGTGTCCGGCGACTGAGGGTGTGTCATTGTGTGGGTTTTTCGTTCTGTTGCTAAGGTGAGCGGGTTAAAGTAGCGGAAAGTTGGAGGGTGTGTAGTTAGTTGGTTGTTTGTAGATATCATGGTTTCTCAAATTTTGTGTGTTCTGTTCCCGAAACAGGAGGAATTTTTTTAATTTGATTTTTATTCGCAAAGATTCTTTATGTGAATTTGGCTAAGAGGAGAGATTTAAACGTGCGGAAGTTTTGAGAGAAAGAGAGGAGAAATATAATTTGAACTTAAGGTCGAGGAAAAAAACCGTAAATATGGAATGAAATTATGTGCGTTGCGTTCTACACTGATACAGAGAGTGAATGTGTTACGCGGTACTGATGCGCTAAGACTTATGTTGTGTACTTGGTAGGGGTCGTGGTGTACAAGAATTCGGTTTTAAGTTTGATAAGTTTGTTATTTGTGAGTTGTTAGTTGGTATCGGAGAGGGAGTTTTAATTTAAAAAGAGGAGACGGTCAGCGGTCGGTGCTAGGTACGGAGGGCAGACTGCGTGTGATGTGTCTGGGCGTGTGTGTGAGTTTTTGGATAGGTGAGGGTGGTGGTACCTCGGATAGACAGTCTTGTGGAAGTTCTTTTTGGCGTTTGCGTTGGAATTAAAGGGTTGGATGGGCGGAAAGGAAAATTAGGGATAGTTATATTAATAAAAGGTTGTTGATTTTTTTTAATATTATAAAGATTTACAGGGGAATCATGATTGTGTTTAAATACAATAGTGGTATTCGTTAGATTATTGGTATAAGGTTATTTACGATTAGAAATGAAGAGGAAAATAATAGCAGATGCTAATAATAAAGGTGTTTAGATAGTTGGAATTGTGTTTAAGATGCCTACACTTGGTGTGTATTTATGTATATTGGTTGTTTTAGTAGACTGGGGTCCTAGTATTCAAATATGTTTTCCGCAGCATTGTGGTTGTCGGTAGACAATGTATAGCAGCGCTCGGAAATCCGTGTGAGTTTAGTAATTGGTGATGTCAATGTGTTGATAATTTTTGATGACATTTGTAGAATTGTGATTGTGCCTGCTGGAAATTAGGATACGGGTTCAATTCTATTTATTTTTGGTTTTGCTTGAAATGTGTTTGGTCTATTAGATGTTACTGAGTAATCGATCCTGAATGTGGACTGTACTGTCGTCACCTAACGGTCGGATTGTTCGTTTGTTCGTTGAGTGATAGGACATTTTTAATCTATTGAAGCATTGGCTTGGAGACCTGATGGGAAATTGAAGTCGTGGGCATGTAAGAGTTAGTGTAATCACTTTTATGAGGAATGGTTATAATTATTTTGTGGTGTTGATGGAAGTGGAAGTAATGCAATTGGTTTACTTGTGTAATGGCACATTTCTGGTGTGGAGAGAATTTTGATGTCAGGTGGCTGGTTGTATAAAGTCATGATTTAAAATTCAATTAGTGTGCACTCTTTGGGTTAGTGAATGGTAAACAATGAGAATCATTTATTTAGTGAAGCAACAAATCAAGTTTATCTGTATTCTTCTTGTGGTAGTAAGACAATTTCCCTTTTGCACAGGGTTCGGCGGTTTTGTTATACCTACTAACGGCAAATCCGTGAGGGTCGGGCCTCTATGGTGGTGGGAGTTGGCACCGCCGTCCCCACGGTCATCCTGCATTTTCCGGATGGGGACGACCGGAGCGCGGCAGGGATGCGTCCGGTCGGGACGTTTCTCTTTCACAGTCGCGGGAGTGGGTGACAGCTTCCTTGACCTCAACTGTTCTTCAGTGTGGCAAGCGTTCTGGGGCCCCCACGCAGTAATTCATCAGGTGTGATCGGGGGCTTGGTTGGTGCCGGTAGGGAGAACTGCGTTCTTGTGTCACAACGTTCTCTCCGATAAGCGCTTCAGTGAAGGTATTGGTGTTTTGGCGGTGCATTTGTGTGAGCGCGTCAAGCAGCGTTTTTCATAACATATCGGCCGGAAACGCTGTGTTGCGCCTTGTTTTTTTGTTTTTTTTTATGTGTGTGGTTTTGTTTTGTTTGTTTTTTTTTTTTGGAGAAGTTTTTTTGTTTTTTGGTTTTGTTTGGCTGTGGAAAGTACCGTCAGGGACTTCGGATGAAGTATTGAAAGTACAAAACTTGGGTGGGGTTACTTGATCAATTGGTGTTGAAAATTTGGGGGTTAAGCTTTTGTGTCCGGGTGGTTTGGTTTGACACGGATATAAAAATTAGCAGAAAGGAAAACATTGTGGAAAAGAGACATCGCGAGGCATCTCAGGTTTATGAGGTATCACTTGTTTGGTATTCAGGCTGGGGTTACAGGAGGATGTGATGGAGTCACCTTTGTTCTTGGGTATTAGACTTTGGTGGGCTGAGGTGTGTAATTGTGCCTCCTGAGGGAAGGGTTGTTATAAGTAAAAAAATGTGGCACATGCGTGCAGGTATGAAAGGGGCATGTGTTGATGGGTAGAAGTATTGATATTATTGTTGGATTCTTTTGGGGTTTCGTTTGTTTTTTTTTGTGTGTGTGTGGGGGGAAAACTGTATGTGTCGGATATTAAAGGTTTGGTGTTTTCATCTGCCCATTCTGTGGGTGAGAGTGCGTGTGTGTATGCAAATTAAGGCCTTTGTTTGTGACTGTATTTTTTTTGTGTGTGTTTGTTGTGTGGCGGTCATACTTAGTAAAGGGGGAAAGGGGGTGGTTATAACGGGGGATATATTAATACTACTATATACCTGTTTACTGTCTTATACAGTGACCAAATATGGTGGAGATGCGGGGTAAGGGACATTACGATTATTTAGGATAATTTCTTGGGGGGGGGGGGGGGGGGGGAAAAAAAAAGGGATCTGGTTGTGTGTTAGTTGGCTAGGAACTTGATATTGAAAGGAATTGTAGGCGCTGTGGGTGGTTTGAGGGAGCGCGCCGTCAGTAGGGGAGGAAGCGCGGTGCTTGGCAATAGAGTCACATAGTTGCAAGTAAACGTTGTCTTGTTTGTCTCGGTTGTGAACGAGGTATGGAATGGTTGTGTTTGTGTTCCTCTTTTATTCAATTACATGTGATTTAAGAGTATTGGAATGTATGATGGTCTCTATCTATTTGGATGTGAATTGTGAAATGAAATGTTTCAAAATGTTTGGGTCATTAATGTGCCTCGTAGTGAACGTGCTAGGGGTTGGGTGACAGGTTGTTTTGAAAAGACTGTGGATTGATTCAGCTGTGGAGATCACAATATTCGCTTTATGGTTGGGAGAGAGTGATGTTCTTTGTGGAAGGTTTGAGGTTGAAAAAAAAAATCTGGTTTCTTGGTTAGAGACTGATAGTCTGTGGTAATGGCGTCTGGAACGATCGCAAGCTTAGGTCTCAAAGTACCGTAAGTCTGTTGAGTCTGTCAGGGAGAAAGGGGATGTGTCGACTCTGATAAGCTTGCAGGGGGTATCTGTCCGTACGTTGCGGCTGTAAGCCTGGGTTAGGAGGGAGTTCTCCGGGGGGTGCTGCTAAGTTTTGTGTCGTAGCAGTCTGTGTTAGTTTTATTCACGTAGGGAGGAGTTAGGGATTGAGTAGGTGGATTTGGACCAGTTTATGCTGACAATGTAGCAAAGGATGTGAAAGAAGTGAGGAAGCTATGTTAGGAAGGCACGGTGGCTCGGGCAATGTCAGGAAGGGGAAGGAGCAGGGAGGAGTTTAGCGTGTTAGCATCAGCTATAGAAGGGAGGAAGAGGAAGAGGGAGGAAAGAGGAAGCGCCTGCAGGAACGAGGCAGTGCTGTCAGGGAAAGAGGAGTGTGCTGTTAGTGAGGCTTAGAAGAGAGGAGAGGAAGCTGCTGCAGGATGGAGGAAGCTGCTGCATGTTAGCTGCCAAGCTTAGGAGAGAGAGAGGAGAGGAAGCTGCCGCTACGTTAGGGGAGGAAGCGTATTAGGAGAGAGGAAGAGGAAGCTGCGCTACGTTAGGAGAGAGGAAGCCGCTATTAGGAGAGAGGCGAGGAGGCTGCTGCAGGTTGGCTATTCTTTTGGCAAGAGAAGGAAGAGGATTGAGATTGTTTTCCAGGAAGACGAGAGAGGTCCAAGAGATGGTACAGACAAGAGGACGCGGATGCCAGGAAATTGAGCTGGTTTCAGCAAACGTCGGGCGAGTGAGATCGTGTCCTTGAAACAGGACAATTTGAGACTGAAAGAGCAAGAATTGAAGGAGGCGAGAGAAAGGGCTGAGGACGAGCGATAGCCCATTGTAAGAATTGATCCGTAACAGATACTGATGACGTGGAATGTATTTTTAGGGCTTCATTTTTTTCGAGCAGGTTGCAGTAGTGGGTGAAAAAGAACTCGTGGTCCTTAGATAATGGTTCTTTTGAGAGGAAGACGCGGATGCATTTCTGCGATAGAAGCGTTGACTCCGCAAAGTTTCGGACCAGTGAAGAAAGCTGTTCTAGAGTATTTCCGGTTAGTTGTGAGGGATACGAAGAAATTCGGGGAATGGAAGGGAAGTAGGAGAAAATTTCAGAGTTTTTAGACGGCTAAAGTCTTGTTTCGTCTGTGGTGTGCTACAGGCGGGGAAATGACGGAAACAAGCTGAGGACTGAAAGATCTCTTTTCGAGGAGGAAAGATGTATGGAACTTTTACTCGGGACTTTGTCCACTGAAGTGCATGAGAGTTGTGTCCTAAGAATGCTGAAGCAGTGGCCCTTGGAAGCAATCGGATAGCAGAACACGCGGTAGGGCGAGAGAGCAAAGAGGATCTGTGATAAGTGCGCTCACGAGGTCAACAAAGCACTAGGGGTAAAAACCGGAATTCCAGCGAAGAGACCAAGGGACAGCGGGAGAAGAGAGAGAGTAAATGTAGGGGCTCAGGCCAGCGAGTAGTGCTGCACCCAAAAGGGCACCTAGGCAGGGGAGGCGTGATTGTTATGCTGCAAGCGACCAGGTCACATCCGCGAAATTGTCCAAATTTTGAGAGTGTGGTATCCAATATGGGTATGTCTTGAGAGCCAATATACTCGGAAGTCCCTGAGCTGTGTGTGCCTGCTCAGGAAAGCCTTTCAGTCCGAGGTGCAGGTGAGGGTCGGAGATGTCATGGGGCATGTGGTATCAGAGATACAAGAGCATCGCAGACCGTGGGTCGCGGCGAGGTGGTACAAGTGATGCCTTACAGGGAGACTCTGACGGTTGTATGGCTGAATCCTGTGTCGTAGCACACTTTAGCCCGTGCCCGTGTGTACATGGACACGCGTATTTGAGGGACGGTTGGGCTTATGTGATGGAGGATCAGTTGTGGAATACTGGTGGGGAATTACATATGCGTGAGGGGGGCACCATCTGGAGCAGAGGTAGTATCCCATCAGGGAGGCATATCTTCGGTAATGACAGCGAGCAGATACAGCTCAGGTTGCTGTGTTGACTCGTGATCAGGTCAGAGGCCAGGGGGACAGGCTGCTCTACCTTTATCTTAAAGAGCAGTGATGGCTGTATCTGAAAAGATGAGTGATTCGGGGGCAGGAAAGGATGATAGCCTTGCCGTGCCGACGAGGCTGGAGGAATAGTTAGTGTTCCATCCTGGAAATTGGGTTCCTTTATGTGGAAAGACGAGTTTTTGGTACGAAAGTACGAGAGTGAGAGGGAAACAACCAGTTGTGTGCCGATGTCTAAGGAAGCGTGCTAACTCTCTGGACCCGATATTCTATGGCTGGACACTTGGGGGAACAAGACAAAGGAGAGAATATTCCACACTTTTATTTGGCCTGGATTGTTTGCAGTGACATAGGCAGGTATGTGAAGTCGTGTGTGAAGTGCTGCGTACCGTGGATAAAGGACGAACGAGTCAGCGGTACCTTTGTCAAATGCTCTTATGCAAGAAAACCATTTGAAGGGAAGGGTTGATTAGTGGGACTGATTGCAAGTCTGAACAGGGTTGAAGGTATATCCTGGAACAGTTGGGATTCGCCACGAGGTTTCCAGAGGCTACCCACTTCGCACAGTAACCACTGAGTCAGTTGTTGAGGATGTTTTGCCATGTGGATCTGGACAGGAATTGCATCGCGGTTTTACGACAGAGGTAGCAGTTTACGAGTAACATGATGAGCCAGGTGTTCGGGTTATTGTCATTAAGGGTCTGGGCATACTCCATACATGCGCATTGCAACGGATTAGTCGAGCGCTTAATGGTACCTTGAAGAAGATGCTCCGCAGATTAACTAAGAAACGCTGAAAAATGGGCTGTTGGGTGTCCTGCGTGTTATTTGCGTATAGGGAGTTCCAACAAGCATGGTTTTTCTCGTTCGAGTTATTGTAGGACGCGGATAAGGGGACAATGAAGGTGCTGGTGCTTTTGGGACCAAGCGGAGGGACATGGGACGTCAGACAGCTGGCGGAATATGTATTCGACTGAGGAACAGAATCGCCGGACTTGCAGCATAGCCAGGAAAATCTAGGAAAGCGCAAGACTATAAGCGCCATTTTGATGTCAGAGCCGTCCCTCGCACAATCCAACAGGGTCCAGGGTGCTGGTGTTACGCCGTCAAGCAAACAAGTGGAATGGTTGGAAGGACGTTTCAAAATGCCAAGGTGGGGGAGGCCGATTAACTTCTCCGAGTCGAAGGTCGGGAGAAGAAAGAAAACTCTACCATGCCAACCTGTTGAAATCGTTTGTGTAGGGGTGAGGACGACTCGAGCCCAGCAGTGGCGACGTAGTGATTCAGGACGAAGAGTCTGTGAGGCGGTGCCACCATTGGAAGGAAGTCCAGTAGTACCACTGGCCCTGCGTAGAATCGCAGAGGATGTACTGATTGGTTGTGAAGACGATCATTTCAGGAACAGCTGAGCAGTTGGGTCGGCGAGTTCAGGATGTCTTTCACAGACTTGCTGGGTTACCAGTTGGAGGCATGCAAAATCAAGCTGACGACGAGTGTTCGGTTGATGAGTCCGATTTCAGTTCATATTCCAACGCGATGTGTTCGGGATGAAGTGGAGATGCTTGAGATATGGGAGTCATTGAGAAGTCTGTATCTCATATGTTCACAATAGTGCTGGGTGAAAAAAGAAGTTGAAAAGATTCGGTTCTGTGGTTGACTTCCGTTCGATGACAAAATAGTTGGTTTGACGCTAGTGCGATTGCGGAAATAGGTAACTGTTCGCAAAGTGGAGGTGGCGAGGGTTTCAGTAAGTTGATGTCAAAAGGATACTGGAGCTACCCGTTGCGAAGGACGGACGTCCAAGACTGCGTTCTCGGACCACACTGGGTCATTATAGTGGGTTAAGATGCTTTCGGTCTGTGTACTTGGGAGCAGTGTTTACTGGATGATGAGGACGTTGCTTCATCACTGGTAGACAGACGATGTTGATAATCATCGTCGATGTGTTGGTGTTCAACGTCGACTGAAGAACATTTGTTGTATTGCGAGCAGCAGTTTGATCGGCTTGAGGTGTGGATTTCATACAGGCTTCAGTTGTGTGTTGGGAAAAAGCTGAGGTGTCTATCTGGTGGGTTACAAGGTTGGAAGGGGGAGTTATAAGGGCCTGAGGAAGACAAATGGAGGCATTCAGTCAGCAACGCGCAGTCGAAGAAGCTGGTAGCAGTTTCCTGGTTTGTAGGGTTCTACCGGACGATTCTAGGGTTTTCTGAAATAGCGTTGCCTCACTGACTGACCAGGGATAATAAGCTCGCATCGTGGTCTGGGATCGGGAGTGGAGGAGGCGTTCAGAAGCTGAAGGATTGTTTTGCAGCCGTGTATTGCCATTTACAGTTCGGATGTCGGTCTCATTCTAAAGACCGATGGCTCTGAAGTGGGCATTGGAGCTGTGTGTGTCAGGAATACGATGAGGCGTATCTGTAGTGTGCGCCAGCCAAAAAGCTCATCCAGCTGAACGCAACTATTCATGTGGAAAAGGAATGTTTGGCTTCGGTTGGGCGGGTTCGAAGTATGAACCCTATTTATGGGGTGGAATTCGACTCTACAGGACGGACCATTCTCTCACTTCAGTATTTGGAGAGGGTCATGTGCCCTGTGGTCGGATCCCGATGGGCGTTTATGTTACTACACTTCCAGTTTGTGTGGAGCAATTAGGAGGGAGAATGTGGTTGCAGATTTCTTGAGTCGTATGGAGTAAGGGTTTCTGTCGAGAGTTTAAAACAGTTAGAGGAAGAGAGGATTTATTATTTTCAAATGTTGTAACACTTAGGAATGGTTCGTTCGTTCCTTCAGGTTTTTATTTAAAGGTATTACTTTAATCTTGGAAGGGTATTGTCAAAGCACGAACTTGCACAGGTCGCTCAGTGACCAATTGTGGAGTGTGGCCCGTCCAGTGCCAGGTAGGTCAGTGACGTGAAGTGCGTGAATTTGCGGGAAATTTGCTTACTGTTAAAACTTTGGAGGGGGAGGAGGAGAGTGTCAAGCTCGTCGGAATATGGAGTTTCAGTGTGTAAATAACGCTCGTGATGCACTGGAGTTCTCGATGTGTATGGAGAATTCCGTGAATGTGAGTGCGTCTAGTGAGTTTCCGAGGTGAGCTCGGAGCTGTCGTGGTGGTGTCGGCCAAAGTTAGTACGAACTGAGGCGTTATCACGACGGTTGGGTTGGCTTGTGCTCGGTTGTTCCTGACCGTTGGGGCAGGGGTTGGGTGGTATGGCCCTTCGAAGGCACTTTGAAGGTTTTGCTACAGGTTGAAGACTGTCGATTGTTTCGGTGTTAGCGACGGGTTCTGCAAGTTACCAGGGCGTTGGGTGTTGGCAGTGTCCCGGCGACTGAGGGTGTTCGTCCAGGTGTGTTCCGCGTCTTTGACTGTCGGTTTTTCGGTGTTCAGGTGGGTTTGCATGTCACGGGCGTGGGCTGTCTGCGCTGGCAGTGTCCCGGGATGAGGGTGTGTCAGTGTGTCGTCCGGTCTTGATGTCGGGTTTGGTGTTTTGTTCAGCGAGGGTTCTGCAGTACCAGGGCGTTGGTGTTGCTGTGTACCGGCGCTGGGGGGTGGTCGGTCCATTGTGTGTCGTTCCTGTTGTGTCTAAGGTGAAGGGGTAAATTGCGGAAAAAAGTCTGGAGGGCTGTGTAGTTGGTTGTTTGTAAGATATCATGGTTTCATTCAATTTTTGTGTTTCAGTTTCCGGACGGGGAGGATTTCCTTTTAATTTGATTTTTATTGCAAGATTCTTTTTATGTGAATTTGCTATGAGGGGAGATTTAAACGTGCGAGTTTGAAGAGAAGAGAAATATAATTTGTAACTAAGGTCGAGGAAAAAAACCCGTAAATTATGGAATGAACTAAGTGCGTTGCGGTTTTAACTGATACAGATAGGTGAATGTGTTACAGCGGTACTGATGCGTAAGAATAATATGTTGTACTCTGGTAGTGGTCGTGGTGTACAAGATATCGGTTGTAAGTTTTATAAAAGATAGGTTATTTTCTGAGTGTACGTTGGTATCGGAGGGACGGGAGCTTTAATATAAAAAGAGGAGACTGTCACGCGGTGCGTGATATGTACGGTGGAGACTGCTTGTGATGTGTCTGGGCGTGTGTGAGGTTTATTGATAGGTGACGGGTGGTGGTACCTCGGATAGACAGTCTTGAGGAAGTTCACTTTTGGCGTTTGCGCTTGGTAAATAAACCGCGTTGGATGGGCGGGAAGGAAAATTAGGGATAGTTATATAATACACGAGTGTTGTTTTTTTTTCAATATTATTAAAGATTTACGTTGAATATGATTGTGTTAAATACAATATTGGTATTAGTTAGATTACTGGTATAGGTTATTAGATTAGAATGAAGAGAAAAAAATAGCAGTGTAATAATAAAAGGTTGTTTACGATATTTAGGATTGTGTTAAGGAAAGCCTACACTTGGTGTGTTATATGTATAGGTTGTTATAGTCGATGGGGTGACTTAGTATTCAAAGATGTTTTCGAGCATTTGTGTGTCGGTTAGACTATGTATTGCAGCGCTCGGAAATCTTGTCGAGTTTATGTAATTGGTGATTGTTCATAGTGTGATATTTTTGATGGCCTTTGTTAGGAATTGAGATTGTTGCCTGCTAGGAATTAGGATACCGGGTTCAATTCTATTATTTTTGGGTTTGGCTTGAAATGTGTTTGAGTCTTTTAAGCATGTTATGAGTAGAATCGATCCTGAATTGTGACGGTTACTGTCGTCACTACCGGTCGGATTGTTGTTTGTTCGTTGCAGTGAATATGATTTATAATCTTATTGAATCATTGTCTTGGAACCTCGATGGGAAAGAAGAGTGGGCATGTATTCAGATAGTGTTAATCTTTTATGAAGGGAATGGTTATAATTTGTTGTGGCTGTTGATGGAAGTGGAGAAGGAAAGTCAATGAATTGGTTTTACATGTGGAATGGAACATTTTGTTGGGTGAGAGGAATTTTGATGTCAGGTGGCTGCGTTGTATAAGTCATGATTTAAATTCCAAGTAGCTGTCGCACTTTGGGTTTGTGAATGTAAACACTGAGATTCATTTACTTTAGTGATGCAACAAATAAGTATACTGTATTCTTTGTTGGTAGTAAGACATTTCCTTTTGACAGGTTTCCGGCGGTTTTGTATACCTCCCTACTCGGCAAATCCGTGAGGGTCGGCCTCTAGGGTGGTGGGTGTTGGCACGCCATCCCCACTGTCATCCTGCCCACTTCTCTGCGGTAGTGGGGACGCACGGAGCCGGCAGGATGCGTTCCGGTCGGGACGTCATCTCCTTTCACGTCCGAGGGTTGATGGCAGTTCTCTGACTTCAACTGTCTTTCAGGGTGGCAAGCGTCTTGAGGGACCCGCAGTAATCCATCAGCGTGTGACTCGCCCGAAGGGTGTGGTTGGTGCCGGTGGGAGGGGAACTGCGTTCTTCGTGTCACAAAAGTTCCTCTCCTATCAAGCGCTTCACGTGAAGGTTTTGTGTTTTGGCGTGCATTTGTTGTGAGCTGTCAAGCAGTTCGTTTTCCTATACCATTCGGGAAACGATGTGTTGCCGTTGTTTTTTTTGTTTTTTTTATGTGTGTGGTTTGTTTTGTTTTTTTTTTTTTTTTATTATCTAAAAAAAAATTTTTTTTGGTTTTGTTTGGGCCTGTGACAAGTACCCGGCCAGGACTTCGGATGAAGTATTGAAAGTCAACATTGGGTGTGCGGGTTAACTTGATCAATTGGTGTCTTTGAACATTTGGTGGTTATGTTTTGTGTCCGGTGTTGAACCGGCATATAAAAATTCGCAGAAAGAATACATTTTGGAAAGAGACATCGCGTGGGCATCTCTGGTTTATGAGGTATCAACCTTGTTGGTATTTCTGCCTGGGGTTACCAGGGGATGTGATGGAGTCACCTTTGTTTCTTCGGGTATAGCCTTTGGTGGGTGAGGTGTGTTTTGTGCCTCTGAGGATGGGGTGTTATATGTAAAGTTGAGGCACATGCATGTGAGGCTATGATAAGGGGCCAGGGTGTTGATGGTTCGAGTATTGTATATTGTTGGATTTTTTGGGTTTTTTTTTTTTTTTTTGTGTGTGTTTGAGGGGGAAAACTGCCCTATGTGTGGATATATAAAGTATTGGTTGTTTCATCTGCCATTCTGTGGGTGAGAGTGGTGTGTGAATGCAAAATAAGCCTTCTGTTTGTGACTGTATTTTCTTTTGTGTGTGTTTGATGTGTGGCGTTCATTCTTAGTAAAAGGGTGGAAAAGGAGGGTGGTTATAAAGGGGGATATATTAATACTACATAGATCCTGTCTACTTTCTTATACAGTCGACAGTCTCAGAAAAAAAAAAATTCGTTTGTTTTTCTTATTAAAATGTGTTTTCAATCTGGAATACATTATAGATTTATCTGCACATGAATGGCCGCACACTAAAGGCAGAAGATTTGGAAGGTAATGGAATTTAAATTAAAGATGGTATCAACCTGGCACATCTGAATCTGTCTGTACTCTCTCTTTCTCTCTTCTCTCTCTCCTCTCTCTTCTCTCTCTCTCTCTCCAGTTTTGTTATATGTTTATATTAACATTCTTTGTTCAATGTTTAATCTACACTTCATAAGGGGCCATATTCATCCGTATCGTATCAGTTCGGGAAAGAAAACAAATCAGTAACTTCTCTCTATCTCTTCTCTCTCTCTCTTCTTCTCTCTCTCTCTCTCTCTCTCTCTCTCTCTCTTTTCAGAAAAGCATAAAAGAAAGAAAGAAAATGAAAAATCTAGTTTATTTTTTCTCATATAAAAGTGTTTTAATCGGAAACATTCTGCAAATTTGTTGCACATAATGACAGGAGGTTATGCAAGTTTTGGGAATCGTAAATGGATTTAAGTTAAATAATAGTTGGTGTCAGTTTGAAATCTAAGAACCTGGGCCTGTAAGGAGATCCGGTATCGGTGGTGAAAAGCAACTTGTCGACAATGTGTGTGTTAAAAACTGCATGATTTCTAGTTTAGATGTGAATGAAAGAAATGACTCTTTTATTCTCTGAGATGAAAGGTTTTAGTTGAATCAGTTGCAAGGTTTAAAATGGAGGCAACACACACTCACTCACACACACACACACACAACACACACACATACACAGAAGTAGGAGAACATTATTTCTCTTGGGGGCCAAAGGAGTTTTTCTTTTTGCAGGGGGTTAACGTCAGTTGCAAGTGGGTTGCGGACCAAAAAGCGCGTGACGTTCGTGGACTTTTTCTTCTCTCATCCAACAGTTCACTTTACGATTACGGTTCTTTTTTTTTTTTTTTTTTTTTTAAATTTTCCTTCACCTTCCTGAGTTTTTTTTTTTCAAGGCCGTATCTGTAGATGCACTGTGAGTGCGTTTTGCAATGGGTTGCGCGGTTAATGTCATAGCTGTCACATGTCGATGGTGAATTGTGTTACCTGGCATGGGCTGGAAAAAATAAAAGGGGGGACCGAGTCACTCGAACCTTGACTGCTCGAGTGCGGGAGAGCACCTTTCTCTCGCAGCTGGTTATTTTCCCTGAGGTCTCCAGACTGGTCTTCACTTGCTGTGGGACGCTCCAGTCTTGCTCGGTGGGCGCTCACCTTCTTTGGGCGGGGACGGTGACCTACTTACCTTTTTTGTTTTTAATACGATTTTAAATTTGTTAAATTCGCTCTTCCATGTTTGAACAGCGTACAAAACTAAGTCTGATTCAGTTAAAGTAGCACGGGCGCCGGAAGGTGTTCGTTATTGAGGATACCAAAATGTTTTGTTTTGTCAAAAATGGTGACAGTTTTGGCGAAAATTATGTATTTGTTGGATCGAGCTCTCAGTTTTCAATGTTCTTTTACAAGTACTTGGGGGGCGTTTGCGCTTCTTTGCTTGTGACAAAGATGCAGGGTTGTCGGAGATTAACTGCATTTTGACAGATTCCGAATAATGGAGGACAACTGGGGTTGTTTTTATTGGCTGCTTGTGTAACCTGTCTCTTTTCGCTGTGGTATTGCGTTTTAGTCTTTCTTTCGTTAAGCTGAGTCGCAGGCCGTGTTAGCGTGTGTACATGATATTTAAGCCGGGAAGTGAGGAGTCTTCATGTCGGCCCACCTTTGACCCGTCGTCTGCACTTGTTTGTTTTGTGTCAGGAGGGTGAATGAAGAATTATTGTATCAATGTTGATTTATTATTGTTTTTTTTTGTCTCAATATATACCCCACCAATCAAAACTAAGTACCATTATCATAACACTTTGTATAGCGAACGGAAAAGTGTTCATTCAAATTATGGAAAAAGAATGTTCTTCATGAAAGGGATAATGTTAATGGGATTGAAATATCGTGATTTATTGATAGTATGTCCGTGTTCCGATCCGTGGGATCGGCATGTGTCTCGGCGAGGATGATTTATCCAGTGCATTCACCACACCGAGTGTTGGTGGTTTCTAAACTGCGGTGGGAGTTGTAATAGGTAGTGGAAGGAGAGGGATGCGCTCCTTTCTAAATGCCCTCTTCGTTTTCATGGTTGCTAAGGAAACCTTTTATATTGTTTTTTTGTTTTGTTTTTTTGTCAAAGCTTTTGTCTACTGGATAGTTAGCCCCAATGCTGTTTACTCTGTCCCATGACTTTTTCCACGACTATGCAACACGCCGCACACCTACACTGACGGGCGTCTAGTTGTTTTAACGGCAATACAAGGTATTGATTCTGCATAGGGTTTCTTTTTTTTTTTTGCATCATACCCCAGGAGCAGCTGTGTTTGTGTATGTGTGTGTGTCGTGTGTTGGGGGGGGGGGGGGGGGGGGGGGGGGGGGGGGGCGGGCAGACAGACGAGATGGAGTGCTGCCAACAGGCGTCACTGGTATTGGCGCAAATTTGTGAGAAAAAAAAGCCAAAACC
>CM031603.1:52948046-52950546 GCA_018398815.1 Conus ventricosus
TTGACGTGACCATTCTAACTATTCGTCATTAACACCTGTGACGTTTGATCTGCGTTGATGCGTTTGTTTACGATTCCCATTATTGAGGCCAACGTCCTTGCACTTTGCAACATCAAAAAGCGTCACGATGTACTCTTTATTAAAATATGCGGTTGTTAAAGCAAGCACAGCTATTTGATTACTTAATTTAACATGGCTTCACTGGCTACATTAGCCATTAATCATAATCTAATAGGTGTGTTTTTTTTACTTAACTCTACGTGGTAAGACATATCCATATGTGGTACGTCATCCTTTTATTTTATAATGATTTTTCACTTCTGAATCTCTCTCCAGTAGAAACAATCTTCACAGAGTGTAACTTCACGTTTGTTGCAATATTCGGATATAGCGCTATCTATCATATCTTTATCGGCGTGAAAAGCAACAATAGTAAATGATTGAAATTGAACAGGACATTTTTTGAATATTGAATATTGAAACTATTGCTGACAGCGCTAATAGAAGGTATACGTCCGTTATAATTCGGTTACATCTTCAATCTGTGAAATTGATGGAAAGGTCGTTTGACCACATGTATCATTAGGCCAAGTTTAAATACACTAGTGCTTTAACTTGTTCTGGGAATTCGAATATCAATGTTTACCACAGACACACTGACGCATGCACGCACACCTGCACACTCACGGACAACTGAAACATTATGCTTACACAAATTAGAGTTGTTTACACATTTCAGTAAAAAAAAATAATAATAATAAAAAAAACTCACACGCACTCGCGCGCGCACACACACACACACACACACACACACACACACACACACACACACACACACACACAACACACAGAGTTTTTTTTAAAATCTTATTTTGTGTAGATTCTCAATCGGTACTCTATGCTTTAAGATCATCAGATTACAAGAAAAAGATCAAAATAATGTTAGAAATCAGTCAGTTAATTCATATCTTAACTTTAGAGGGGACCAACGTTTCCTTCTGCTGGGTTCCTTCACATCTTGGATTTTCTTCAAATGAGTGGGCTGACAAAGTAGCAAAAAAGGGCGCAAGGCAAGGCACAGAATCCACTGAAATTCATGTTCCTTTATCCATTCAGGAGGGTTATCACTTGCTGGAACAAACAGTATGGAGTAGAATTAAAGGCTATACCCTGAGAAAAGATAGACTCTCCAAGAATAAGTATATTGATTCTCGTGGTTTGGATAACAAATCTTATTTGAATCATATTGGTGTAATCAAATTCAGACAGATTAGTTCGCTATCTTACAGGATAAAACTTGATGCGTTCATCACAAAATGCAGCAAAAATGTTAGATGTTTATGTGGTGAACCAATTTCTACCAAGCACATCATTTGTAATGTCAGAGGTTAAGACCTATCTTACCAGTGATTTCTGAAAATTGTATTGAAGGCATTTTCAAAAATGCTACTAGTTTGTTTAATATTGCGAAATGTTTACTTCATAGTCCTGTAGGACATTTGTTATAGACTAGCTGATTGTAATTTTTGTTAATGCCCATTTTTCTGATTTTTTTTCTCCCCTTATCAAAGAGACATAAACACATACACACACAGTACGGTTCCCTCCCCTCCTCCTCCTCCCGATCCCCTCCCCCCTCCCCTACCCCCGTCTAATATCACTATGTGGATAGACGTTAAATTGAAGACAACAACAACAACAACAACAACAACAACACACACACACACACACACACACACACACACACACACACACACACACACACACACACACACACACATTCGCACACATAGGCACACACATAGGCACGCATGCGCACGCAGATGACCTAGAAGAAAGCTAAATGGCCTGCTAGAAGCTGTGCCAGTCTGGTATTTCCATTCTTCCCCACCTTGTACATCCCACACATCCTGACTTCCCGCAGAAAAGACCACCCTGTGCACGCAAATGGAGTGGTTTGTCTCTGTCCAATTGCTGCGTCGGCACTCGGGTGATGTCGGCTGGTCTTTTCTCCGATATGCACCACATCTAGTGTGAAATGTCCATGCTAGACATTTCTCTTTCGTTCACATTCGGCTTTTACATCTGATGGTAGCAAGCACATTTTGTATGTGCATCATACAAACTTTGATGTCAAATATTAGTCCTATTTTACGTAACTTACATGACGATGTATTAAAATTGGTACCCTCATTTTTGATTTGCCCATGATCAGCGTCTGTTTTCTACCATTTCGGCTAAGATGTGAAAAAAAAAAATGCTCCCGTAATTTCGTTTCTATCTCATTTGCTATACTGCGTCGTTTGCATTTATCACATGCTGCTCATTCTAGTTCTCCATTGACAGTTTAAAGACTACCTGGTATGCCCTCCGCAGTCTCAGCATGGCAATGCACAGGGGTAGTCAATGTCAAGTCGTCATGAGGCAACACACCGAAGGAGACACTGCGTTGCCGCCAAGTCACTGTTGTGGTGTTCAGCGGCAACTGTTCTTATTCAAC
>CM031603.1:52965546-52981682 GCA_018398815.1 Conus ventricosus
TTACTGAAATATACTCTTCCGTTTCAAATATACTTTTAAAGCCATAAAACCAGTTATATTTATCCGTGTTTTCCATTTTAGAATGCCAGTTTTGTTTATATGAAGCTATCATCCTGTCTTTGAATTCCAAAATAAAACCATCCTCATGACCAACTCCCTGGCACATCCATACAATCCCAAATCCGTGAGTAGTCAAAATCTTCTTAACAGAATATACCCAATTTTCTTTCCCCTGTTCATGCTCATTCAGTAACATTTCATAAGCCTGTTTACAAAGTCTTGAGGCAGGAAGCCTCAGCAGTTTTAGCCAGTATTTTATACATTTAATGTTTGACCTAATATACAATGGGTATCTGCCGGTTTCTCCATAGATTACAGTATTCGAAGAATGTAGGGGAACATTTAAAAAGCGCTTAATTGCAAACGTATGTACTTTTTCTAAATCTTTGTTGTTATTAAGTCCCCATATTTCAGCACCATATGTAAGAACTGGCTCAATTCTGGCATCAAAGAGTTTCCAGAATATTCTTGGATCCAGTGAGTTAAGTTTGCGCAAAGCTCTTAAAATCTCTGTAACACCTTTTTTTCCTTTTCTACAAGTCTCTGTTTCTGCGTTTTGTAAACTCAACTTTGTTGTAAAAATCATGCCTAAATATTTGTAGGAACTAGTTACTTTAACCTCACTGGTGCCATAAAACCATTTTTCATGACGGGAGAGATGACCACCCTTTCTAAATACCATTATGTTGGTTTTATCAAGGTTAACCTTTAAAAATAGACGATCTGCCTCTTGCTTTAACCTATTTAACTGATTCTGAAGACCTACAGTAGTGCTGGACAACAATATTACATCATCTGCAAATAGCATAAGAAAAAATTCAGCCGCTCCTGGGATCATTTGGATACCATGTTTTCCATTTTTACTTATTTCCACTGCCAATTCGTTAATAAAAAAATGAAAACAAAAGTGGGCTTAATAAACAACCCTGCTTCACTCCTTGTGGACAGCTGAAGACATCTGAATAAACACACCTATCACGCACGCATGCTAACACAGAATCATAGACACGACGAAGAGCCATATACAGCTTGCCATCCACTCCACTTTTACGTAAATTAATCCACAGCATGTTTCGATTCACGGAGTCGAAAGCCTTTCTAAAGTCCACAAAGGCGACATACAGTTTTTTGTTTTTCAATAAATGCGTTTGAATTAGTGCGAAAAGGATAAAAATATGGTCTGTAGTGCTATAACCTGATCGAAACCCAGCCTGTTCTTCAATGATTTTTTCCTAACGTTCTGCCCATTTTGTCAGCCTTTTATTTAAAATATGAGTATAGATTTTGCTAATGACACATGTAAGCGCAACACCACGGTAATTGTCTGGGTTGTTGGGATCTCCCTTTTTATGAATAGGAATAACTATAGACTTGGCCCAAGATGCAGGGAAGTTTCCATCATTAAACAGTCTGTTAAATAACATGACAAGGAAATCAATTATCTTTGAGTTGGCATGTTTCAGCATTTCACCTAAAATCATATCTGGGCCTGCACTTTTTCCTGATTTTAATCTTTTTATACTGTCAGTGACCTCTTTTCTGCTTATCCGATCATTAAACAAAGGTTCTTCAAAATCTCAGCATCCTCAATCACTATATCATTATCATCGCTTCTGTCGTCTGTAGCCCCAAAGACTGCAGAAAAGTGATCATACCATTGTTGCGAACTTATATTGTTATAAATAAACGACTTTCTATTAACTGATCTAATTATTATCCAAAATAAACTTGAGAGAGAGAGAGAGAGAGAGAGAGAGAGAGAGAGAGAGAGAGAGAGGAGAGGAGAGAGAGAACAGACAGACAGACAGACAGACAGAGACAGAGACAGAGAGACAGAGAGAGACAGAGACAGAGACAGAGAAAGAGCGAGACACAGACAGACAGACAGATAGACAGACAGACACAGACACACACACAGACACACACACACAGACACACACACACACACACAGAAAGTACACACAAAAGCTCAAACCTTCTGGGGACCAAACTTTTTAGACCTGACCAGTTCCCTGTCGACTGCTTTCTGAGCTAAATCTTACTAACCGATGCACGCACGCACACGGACCAGAGCGGAATGACAAATAATCGCGCGAGTAGCAGCAGAATCTGGCCGTGAATCGTTTGTCCCAGGTCTGCGACTGCCGGTGACTGGAACTGGTACTGCTCTCCCTTGAATGAGGGGAAGGGCAATGTGGGCACCAAAGGAAAGGGAGGGATACGTGTTAGTCCTAAGCAAGGGACAGAAGTCAAAGCTGTCAAACCTGTGGGGCGCCCACTCCCTTTTAATTTTTCTGAAAAAATTTGTTTTTTTTTTGTTTTTGGGTTTGGATCGTGGGGGTGTGTAATGTTTTTTTTTTCGGCGCTCGTGCGCGTGCCCAAAACCCCCCCCCAACAAAAAAACCCCAAACCAACCCAACCCCCGGGGGGGGGGGAAACAACACAACCCCAAACCCCAAACCCCCCCACAAAACCCAACCAACCAACCAAACAAAACCGCAGAGCAGCCCATAGTCGTTTCCAATAAAACTTTTATTTCCAATCACACACTACTAACTTTCACATCTACTCCACACTCTCCCCCCCTCCCCCCCCCCCCTCCCTCCCCCTTTTAAAATTTTTTTTTGGGTTTTTGGGGGGGGGTTTTTTTTTTTTTTTTTAAAAAAAAAAAAAATTAAAAAAAAAAAAAATCTGCCCCCTTTTTACACCTTTTCCCTTTTACCCTTTCAACACTAAAATTCCCTCCCCCCCCCTACCCCTCCCCCCCTTTTTAAATTTTCCTTTTGGGGGGGAAAATTTTTTTTTTTTTTTTTTTTTTTTTTTTTTTGGGGTTTTTTTTTTCCCACTTTCCCTTCTCACATTTTCCCTTTTCCTAAATAAAAAATTAAAATCACCACCCCCCCCACCTAAAACAACCCGGCAATTTTTTTGGGTTTTTTTTTTTATTTTTTTTTTTTACCCCCCCTTCCTCTTTCCCACTCGCCCCCACTCCCAAACAAACCCTCTTCCCAAACGGGTCCCCCAAATTTTTCCCCTTCCCAAAAACCCTTCAAAAAAGGGGGCCCTGGTCTCCCCCAATTGCTTTTTTCCCCCCACCCCCCTCACCCTTTCCACCCTCTTCCCAACCCCTCAGTACCGGGGCCAGCCTTACCGCCAATTTTGAACCAACGCCATTTTTACCGATCCGGGGGCCTCCCCAGACTCAGGGCCAAATTTAGATTGACCATGTCCCCCCTTAAGCCACCCGCCCCGGGGAAGTAGGGGAGGGGGGAAGGTATGGTGGTGGGGTAAATCGGCAAATAAATTAAATGACCAATTGACCCCCACAGAAGTAGGGTGAGACGGGACTGTCATGTTTTGAACGCCAAGGGAAATTTAAGGGGGAAACAACTTGGGGGATCAAGGGGTAAAAATACGCCCAATTACGGGCCCCTTGGACAGGGGGTTGGGCAAAAGGAATGTTAGTAGAGAAGAGGGGAGGGAAAAAAAACGAACAGACAAGGAGGGGAAATTGGGGGGATGGGCCTCGACAAAAGGGGCGGAGATGAGAACGAACAAGAAGAGGATGAGGGGGTTTTTTAGTGTATCTCTCACGGGGGGAAAAAGGCAAAGATAAGAAGGAGAAAAAAGGGGGGAAGAAGAACAAGAAGGGGGAAAGAGGTTGGGATGGAGTCTGAGGAGAGAAAGGGAGAGAGAAGAGAATGAGGGAAAAGAGAACCAAATTGAGAATTAATGAATGCTGCGGGAAGGGACTGAGGAGAGATGTGGAGAAAAGAAAAGATTTGCTAATTTATGAAGAAGAAAAGAAAAAAAAAAAAAAAGAAAAGCAACCTGTCCTTTTGAAAGACAACTAGAAAGAGAGAGAAAAGAAGATGAAATGCTTTTAATGCAGGAAGAAAAAAGGAGAAAGACGATGTTGATAGTCATGTTCTACCCAAACCGGGGTTGACCCTCGGCAGGTCATTTCGCCAAGCAAACCACAGACAACGAAACACCCCCTGACCAGCGCCCAACCAACCCCAGTCCCGGGCGTTGTGTCTGTTGTAAAGGACATAAAAAGAAAAAGAAAAAAAAGAAAGACAGTGATTCGGAATATTAAGTCACCGGCCGGTAAAGTAAAATTTTTTAAAAACCCGGTTATTAATGAGTTTTAGATAAATTTTTTTGTGAAGTTCAAGGAAAGAGGAATGTTCTTTTTTGTTTGATTCATATCATTGAGTTCTTTCTATGATATGTTAGTAAATTTTATAACTTTATAGGTTTGAGAGACGAATGCATGATATAGAAAGATTGTAAGAAACTGTGATGTTTTTGGGGCTGGCGAGTCCTTCCTCCCTGACATTACACCGAGGTTTAAAATTTTTTGGCGAGCTTCCCAGGATATTCTGGCCCATTTTTAAATTTTCAACTTCTCGAGAGGAAGCTGGGTGGGATTAAAGTTTTGTAACCTAAGACAAGGGTTGCTTACGTATTTTCCCAAGAAGTTAAATACTAGGTTTGGGCTTTGCTTCCAAGTAGTTAAACTGGCTTGGCTTTTTCAGCCCCTACTCATTTCGCACAGTTTCCCTAAAATTTCCTCTCATATTTGGGGTCAGGCGTGGGGTCTTAAAAAAACTAACAGGGGTTTCCCAAGCAAATTTTAAACTTTCTGGGTTGTGCTATTACTCACGCGTTCTAACCACCAGTTTGGCTGCGTAGTTATAAAATCTTTTAAAAAAAAAAAAAAAAAAGAAAGAAAGAGATACAATGGCGGAAAAAAAGAACCCCCCCTATTGAACAACTTTGACGTCGCCGGTTTTGGGTTTTCGGGAGATGTTGCGGCATTCGTTGAAAACCAAAAAAAGAGGAAAGAGATGAACCGCGGAAAGACGACGTTCCGGAAAAAAGAAAAAACAAAATTAAGGATTCAGGGCAATCGGAAGGCGGGAAACAGAAAAATAAAGAAACGCAGGAAACAAAAAAATTTAAAGCTGGGGGAAACGCAGGAAACGAAAGTTTAAAGGTTCAATTAGAGCTAAAATGGAAAAAAGGGGGAGGCCACCGTGGGGTAGTTCATTTTCCTGACCGTGCGCAGCCCCCCCCCCCCCAAGTTGCCAAAATTCTCTGAAGGAAACCGATTCTTTGATCATACATAGTCGTTTAAAATTTTTCCCCATCGGGGTTGGCCCCAAAGAGTGGGCAGTCATTTTGTCAGCGCATGGGGGTAAGGATTGAATTTTCCCCTGCGTTCCCCAGCAGAACAACAGTCCTTTTTTGGGCTGGAAGGAGTTTTTTGATAAAGGGATTTGCCTCACAGAGGAAAAAAAAATTTCAGAAAAAAATTTGTTCAGCTAAATTAAAGCGGGTGAACGTCCCTCATTTTGGGTGCACCCCTAGATCACTATTTTAGAAATTTTGATTGAGTGGTACAAAAAGAGTTTGCAAATTTGAAAGCTGTTAAAAAGGAACAATTTTTCAGTTGTGGCCCTAGTTAACCAACATTTGAAAGAGAAACAGCCAGAACGCAGGGGGTGTTGAAGTTCGCAAGGTTTATAGGAGGCAAATTGGGCACGAAGGTCAGGAGAAACAGGTGCTAGGCCAGGTAGAGGGTCAAAGGGCCGGGGGATTTTTTTGAAAGCTGCAAAACCCCTGGTGGGGCAGAAGGAAGGGCAAAGGGAAATTAGGTTTTTTCATTTTCACAAGAAAGGCATGGGCAGGGATTGTCGCATGGGTTTCCAGAAGGAGCAGCCTTTCAAGAGGTGATAAGGGTCGTCAAGGGAAACGCCTCAGTGAACCAAAAGGGATTATCGGGAAGAGGGAGAGTGCAGCCATGGCTTTCCTGGACACAGTCATGTCAGGGTGGGGGGCACTAGGGGATGGTTCATTACCAGTGGAAGAAGGGGGGATTGGCCAAGAGGGGGAAAGTTACAACATGGTTTCTCGGGGGGAGTACGAACAACGCGGTCGTAAAGGGATTTGAAGGGGAAATCCAACCGTATCAAAAACGTGGCACTGTGAGGGAGTTCCCCGTTGCTAAGATAGAATACGTACCCCCTTTCTTTCAGGGGAGTTGTTGCGTTGGTGAGGAGAAACCCTTTAAAATTTTTATCTTGGAAAATTCAGGGGCAAAGGGTCCAGGGGATCCCGAGTTGTTGCGCTACAGGGGGAGCAGTTCAAACAGGACAAGAAAGGGAAAAAGGTTTTTAAACCCCTTTGTTGTTTTAGAAGGAAATCGGGGGTAGATGTTGCCCGATGATTTAAGGGGAGCGCAGGAAAAAGCCCTTCGCTCGTAAGCTTGGGAGTTGGCAAAGGGGGAGAGAAACAGTGGTTAGAGGGGGGGAGACAGAATTTTCTTGTGAAAGGGGGGCTTTTACCGAGTGTTACCCAAGGGGAAAACAGGGAAGGTGACCACTCAGTTAGAGGGACCAGGGGTTTTTCGTGACACGTCATGTCATGGGGCCGAGTCGCTCATGGCGAGTCATTCGGCACCCGGTTAAAAAAGCTTGAACCGAGTCTTTTATGATTTTCATGGCCAGGGGCATGGGAACATAAACGGTTTTGCAGTCTTTTAGGGTGTCAAAGGGCCCACAAGGGGGGAAGAGGAAGGGCCTCTTAAACACCCCTTTAATTACACACCTTCAGGGGGAGTGCCCGAATGATTGGCCCAGTCCCCTGTTCCAAGGGGGCGCAGGTAAGGAAGTAAGGGTTTCAAGGGAAAGTTTGCAGGAGGCAGGGTCGTTCAGAAAAGCTTTTGCAGGGAAGGGGAGGAAGCAATCCCCCAAGGCGGGGGATCAGTCCCGGACTGCTTTCCCCGGTCACAAAAAGCTGCTGAGGGATTGGAAGGGGCATTTACCATCACTGAAAGGGGCGGTCGGGATTCCGAATTTATGTAATGGAAAACCAAAAATTTTTCCATCAAAATTTTTTTTCCCCAAATATTTCAGCGTGAACTCAGCACATAGGCGCAGCAGCAATCTTGTTGGGCGAAAGAACCCCCAGAAGAAGGGGAATTTGTTTCCCAATTTCCAGAAGGTCTACAGGGATGGTACTGTATAAAGGGGTAGAAAGTAGGAGTTCCCCAGGGTTTTTTTGTCGGAGGGGACACAAAGCGCCAAAAGGGAAAAGGGGAGGGGATGAATTAGAAGACAAAAACCAAAAAAAGAAGTAGGATCCTCTAGGTTTTTTTGGGTTATAGGGAGTTTTTTTACCCAAATTTTGCAGCAACACGATCCTCTCAGTGATTTGGCAACAGGGAAAAACCGGGGGTGGCGAATGGGCAAGCGCAACAAACACTACAACGGGGTTGGGGAATAGGTTTCCCTCTTGAAACACCAGATATGTCCAAAACCATTTTTGTTGCGGAAGATGACAGGGTGGAAAAGTGCAGTTTGTTTCAGGAGATAAGGGGTCGAGTTTTCCCGTGAGATATCTACAGGAAGTTACAAAGTGGAGGAAGGGTACGCAAAATGTAAAAAGGGTGTTTAGTGTTGTGTGGCCCTGAGAAGTTCCACAAATACTTTTATGGAAAGGTTGTGTCGAGAGGATCACAAACCCCCAAAATTTTTGGGAGGACAGTGAAAAAGCAAGTTCTGCGTTGGGGGAATGGAAATGCCCCTCATATCGAGTCAGACTTCCAGGGCGAAGAATTCGGAGCTGACTATTAACGTGTAGTCTAGCAAGCTGCAACTCAGAGGAAATCATTATCCAGGTGCTTTGTTGATAATATGTGTTTTATTCCAGTTAGTTTGATTGGATAGGGTTCTTCCCCGTTCTGTTCTATTTTTTTTTTTGGAACTTTTTCATATTTTTTTTGTGAGACTTTTTTATGTGGGTATTTTCTGGAGCATACAGTCGCTTGTTAGTGAGCATTATTTTTTCAATAACGAGGATGGGGGATTCCTATAATGTTCAGGATCGTGACATATTATTTGGCTTTTCATAAAAATTGTGAAAAGAAGAGGGCAATTTTCCCCAGGTAGGGAATTTCATAAGTGTGCACAGAGGGGCGTTATAAAAAAGTGAAATAACGCAAGAGCACTCAAAGTAACTCATTGGGTGGATTCACTAAATTTTATTTTTAAAAACTTTAAACCGTTGGGTTTTAAAATATTTTCCAAAATTGCGCGGTAGCTGTTTCAGCAATTCGGTTGTTTTCCTTTTTGTACCGTTTTTTTGAGACAATCGGACATGGTCTTTTTCAAGGGGGGAAAAAGTCACGGACAAAAAAAATGAACAACCCAACTTGGGGGGAAAAAACCTAACTTGGGGGGGAAAAACCTAATTTGGGGTGTCGCCACCAATTTTTTTCGGGCTAAGTCCAAACCAAAAATTCTAGGGGTCGAAAGACGGGCCCAAGGTGGGCCGCCATAAACTTAGGGAAAATTTCGCCCGGGCGGTCCACCACCCGTTGACTAACGGGTTTGACCGACCCTCGATTCTGCCCCGACGGCCTCATACCCGGGCCACCTTACCGCCCAAATTTGTGGAAAAACCCAACCCATTTTACCGAGCGGGGGCCTCCCGACTCAGCGGCCAAAATTTTTTTGACCCAAGGGTCCCCCCTTAAGCCACACCGCGCCAGTGAAGTAGGGGGGGGGGAAGGAGTGTGTGGTGGGGTAAATTGGGGTAATCAAAAAAAAAAATGACCATTGACCACCCCAGAATAAGGGGTGAACGGGACTGTATGATTTGAACGTCCAATGGAATAAAGGGAGACAACTTTGGGGGTCAAGGGTAAAAATAGACCCAAGGTACTGGCCCTTGGGCACGGGTTTAAACATAAAAGGAATTTTTATGAGAAAGAGGGAGGGAGAAAAAAACGAACGACGAGAGAAGGGGGGGAAAATTGGGGGATGGCTCTCGCCTACAGGGAAGGGAGGGAATGAAAGAACAAAACAGAAGTGAGGAGGTTTTGGTGTATCTCTGCACGAGGGGAAAAAGGGAGAAAGAAGAGAGGAGAGAACGAGGGGGGAAAAACAACAGAGAAGAGGGAGAGAGGTTCGGAGTGGAGCCTTTTAGGGGAGAAAGGGGGAAGAGAGAGAGAGAGGAGAGAAAGAACCCCAAATTGGAGATTTGCAGGAAAATCGCGAGAAGGATGAGGAGAATGTGGAAAGAGAAAGAGTTGCTAATTTTTTGAAAAGAAAAAAAAAAAAAAAAAAGAAAAGCAACCAGCCTTGATAAGAGCAGACTAAAGAGAGAGAGAAGAGAGAGAGAGTGCAAAGCGTTTAAAGCGGAAGAAAGAAAGGGAACAATGATGTTGTAGTCACTGTTTTAAAACCCTAACCGGGGTTTCGACCTCAACCTGGCATCTCATTTGCCAAGCGAACCCCAAAACCAAAAGCCAACATCTCACCTGACCAGGCGCCATCAGACCAACACCAGTGCCGGCAGTTGTGTCGGTTGTGAAAGTGACAGTGAAAAGAAAAAGAAAAGAAAAGAAAGACAGGATTCGTGAATATTAAGTCACACTGGCCAGGTAAAGTAGAAATCTGTTTATTACCGGGTTAGTTAATGATGTTTTAGATAAATGATTTTGTGAAGTTCAAGGAAAGAGAGAATGTCTATTTGTTTATCTATATGCATTGATGTTCTTTCTATGATCATGTAAAGTAAAGTTATAGACATTTACTAGTGGTTTGATGTGACGAATGCATGTATATGATAGATTGTAAGCAAGCTGTGAGTGTGTTTGGGCTGTGCGCTAGTCTTCCTCCACTGACATTACACCGAGGTGACAGCGTCCGAGTGTGTGTGTGTGTGTGTGGGTGTGTGGTGTGTGTGTGTGTGCGTGTGCGTGCGTGTGTGTGTGTGTGTGTGTGTGTGTGTGTGTGTGTGGTGTGTGTGTGTGTGTGTGTGGTGTGTGTATGTGTGTGTGCGTTGCGTGTGTGTGTGAGGGACAGAGAGAGAGAGAAGAGAGAGAGAGAGAGAGAGAGAGAGAGGAGAGCTAGTGGTGTGTACGTGTGTGGTGGTGAGTGTGTGTGTGTGTGTGTGTGGTGGTGTGTGTGTGTGTGTGATGTGTGTGTCTTCGTGCGTGCGTGCGTGCGTGCGTGCGTGCGTGCGTGCGTGTGTGTGTAAGTGTTGTGTTGTGTGTGTGTGTGTGTTGTGTGTGTGTTGTGTGAGTGTGTGTGTGTGTGCGCGCGCGCGTGTGCATGCGTGCATGAAATGCGTGAGAGTGTTTATAGTACGTGTTTGCGAATCTGCGTGCTTACCTTCATGACAGCGTGCATGCATATGTGATGTGTGAGAGCATGGTGAGAGACAGAGACAGAGACGAGAGAGAGAGAGAAGAGAGGGGGGGGGGGGGAAGACAGAGCGAGAGAGAGTCAGACAGACAGACAGAAGGACTGACAGCAGACAGACAAACCACAGACAGAGACAGATACACACAAAAAAAAGACGCACTTAACATACCACAACTCGAAACAGAAACACTAATCCTACCCCATCAATGTTCACCTTTCCACATGCTGACACTCCAAGATCCAATTCTGTCTTCCTCCCAACCCCTTCCCTCCCCCCTCCCCCCCCCCCACCCCCCCCCCACACCACACACACACCACGCTTTCAAGCTTCCCCTCCTTTCCTATGCTATTCTTCCCTACCTTCCGTTCCTTTCCTTCCACCCCCCCTCCCCATCTCCCCCCCCCCCCCCCCCTTTCGTTCAGCATCAACACCTGTCTACACCTCCTCCTTGCCTGTCCTCCTGCCCCCCCCCCCCTCCTCATCCCACCCCCCCCCCCCCCCCCCACCACCACCGAGATCAGAACAAATAAAGGCAGTTTGTTTTCTTAGCGCTCTTTGCTATCTATCTTCTGTAAGGTTGTTTTAATGAGCAGCATAGTTGGGTTTTTCTTGTAGGCTTTTTGTTGGCCTGCAAGCCGAGACTCTTGCTCCACTGCACGTTTTCCGGTTATGCAATGCAGAGGTTAGAAAGGGAAAGAAAGAAAAAGTAGGAGAGAAAAAAAAAGAAAGAAAGAATGAATGAACGAACGAAAGATAGAAGAAGGAAGGAGAGAAATATAAAAAAGAAGAAGGAAAGAAAAGGGCTAAAGTAAAAAGGGACAAAAGAAACAAAGAGAGAAACGAAAGACAAAAAAGCAGACAGAAAAAAGGAAAGAAAAAAAAAAGGTAAGAAACAAACATAGAAAGTCAAGAAGAAAGACATGCATCAGAAAGAAACGAATAAACCCCGAGTGTAAACTTAGAGACAGAGAATATTAATTAAAAAACTGAAAAATAGGATGCAAGGTTCAAAAATAACTTGGCTGCAAACACTTCAACGAAAGTGGAAAAAAAGGAGAGTAATACTTGTATACCTAACAAACTGAAAAAAAAGTCGAAAACATACTATCTAGCCACACACACACACACACAACACACACACACACAAGTGGGATCCGGGTAGGTGGTGTAAACGGTTTCGTTTTCAGTAACAAGTTGAATTTTTGTTACAGTAACATAAGGGTACCAGAGCCTCCTCTCTCCTCTCTCTCTCTCTGTATATGCATTTGAGAGCTAGCTACTGTTACTGTAAAAAGTCAAAGTCATTGGCACTGAAAGGTGTCCAAAACGTGGGTAAAAGGTGAATTAAAAGATGAAAGGTACTTGGTCAGCTTTCAATCCCAATATTATGATTCACAGTGAGGTTTTTTTTTTTTTTCTAGACGTAGAGAATGATTTTAGTCAAATCATATGATACTTCTTCTGATATAAATCTCCAAACTGTTCTTATCATAAGATCGGAATCAAAATATCAAGGGAGGGAAGAAAACAAAAGTGTTTTCTTTTTACATTGAGTTTCGTTGATTGTGTTTCTTGGATTATGATGATGATGATTAGTTTGAAAAGGAAGATTTCAGACGATATTCATATACTGTATTCAGATTGAACTCCGACTGGTTAAGCAAAGAAGAGAAATTACAGACAAGCAAATGACATGGGGCTGCGCAATGATTGCCTTTTCCAGCTACAGCAGAAAAGAAACCTTGTTTCACTCGTGACACGTGTGGGCTTGGATAACTGGGTACTTCATCCTTATCGAAACAAACTGGAAAAAAACTGAAGATTTTGGAGGGAAAAAAACCCCAGATGGAAACCGACGAAAAAAGCCTCGAAACTATAAAAGAAAAAACGGAAAGAAAGAAACATGCAAAGGAAAACAAAGAGAAACTGACAACAAATAAAACAAAACATGCAAAGAAGTTGAAAAGAGAAAACATTGAGAAAGAGAGAGAGAGAGAGAGAGAGAGAGAGAGAGAGAGAAGAAGAGAGAGAGAGAGAGAGAGAGAGAGAGAGAGAGAGAGATTGCGAAACTTTTATTTTGGCTCTGTCACTTTTGCCTTTCCAATCGGAAACGCTCCAGCAGCACATTCGTATTCCAGACTCTTACTTCATTTTCGCGCCCTTACCCTACTCCCCCTACCACCTTCCCCCAATTTCTACTAGCTCTTTCACCGTCCTTACCCACTCCATATCTCATTGCCTCTCATAAGGCACCAATACATATCTCCCTTTTCCCCGCCCTCCTCGCCCCCCTCCCCCTCCCCTCCCTCAGACTGCCATGTTTCTTGTGGTCAGACATGAAAGAAATGAAAATGAATACTTATATAGCGCCTATTCTCGGCTAGAGACCAAGCTCTAAGCGCTTTACAATCCACACTCGTTTACACAACGGGCTGCCTACCTGGGTAGTGGCCGACTGAAGAGCTGCCAGCTGACGCTTCATTCAGTCGTTTCCCCTGACATCCAGTCAGTATCGTTCAACATCGTTCACTCATTTTCCTTACTTCCTTCATTCTTTCCATTTTTCATGCAGGGTGCATGCTATGTGTAACGTGTCATCCTCATACCAACGGCCAACTGGCCTACTCTTCCGAAAGTTGGTGATGGGATTTTACGTGTGTGCAAGATGTTATCGCGTGCGTTCACACACGGAACTCGGTTATAGTCTCATTCGAAGGACTGGAAGGGAAATGGAGTCAGAACCAATGTTAACTCCGAGGGAAAAGTCCTCCTGTACCGAAACGGCCCGGCGGAGATTCGAACCCGCAACCCCAGGATCCGGCGTCCGGCGCTCTACCAACTAAGCTATTCCGGCTATATATAAATGAAGAATTTTTTTCTCTAGCACTCTTGGCTATATACCTGTTGTAAGTGTTGGTCTAATGAGGAAACTGGGATTGTCTTACAGCTATTTGTTTGTCTGTCAAGCGGACCTTCGGCACTGCCGCACAATGTCTGGTTATGCAATACGAAGGATGAAAAACAAAAGAAGAACATAAGATAAAGAGAAAGAAAGAAAGAGAGAAGGACAAAGACATACAGTCAAACAGAAAGGTAGGGAGAGAAAGAAATGAAATGAAGAAAAGTAAATAGAAAACTAGGGATAGAGAGAATTGAAAGAAGAGGGGAAAAAAGAGCTAAGGAAGAAAAGAAAATCGGCAGTTACAGTTGCAGAAGAGGCTAACAGTAAATAACGAAAAATATTAGATACGAGACTGAAAAAAGTCGGAATGCTGAAATACAAAAAAAAAAATAAATAAATATCAAATGGTGAAAAATAGGAAAGGCGTTACTGAACAGATGTTTGACTGGTAAAACGAATTAAGTACCTAGCCTGGACACATACAAACACACCACACACACACACACACACACACACACACACACACACACACACACACCACACCCACATACACACACACACACACACACACACACACAACACACACACACACACACACACACACACACACACACACACCACACTTTGATTCTGTCTTTCTCTCTGTTTTCCACTTACGTAATCATGCATGGGTCCATGGTATCTCTCCTGTACCCTTCCCCTATCTACTCAAGGCTGTCCTTCTTCGTCCACTATCCCCATCTTCTTTACCACCGGTCAGCCTGGTGACCTAACGACATAATCGTATAAAAAACTACACACGAAACCAACAACCACTCTACACTGTTTGATGAAAACGTGCCCAGATCTTTCAAAAGGTATCATGGAATACGAAAGAATGTGAAAAACGCTGCTCGGAACTGGTAACGCGGACGCGCAGGATAGCTGGCTCACTGTCGTAAACATGGGTTTTCACGGACGCGCAGGATAGCTGGCATGCTGTCGTAAACATGGGTTTTCATTACTCTTCCGGGAACCGACCCCGTTTCGGCTGAATCACGCAAACTGAATTTTACCAGCGCCGTGTTTAAGGCCCTGAACACCCTTCGCAATGCAAAGATAAATTACGGCTGGGGAGAGAGAGAGAGAGAGAGAGAGAGAGAGAGAGAAGGGGAGGGAGGGAGGGAGGGAGGGAGGGAGAGACAGAGACAGAGACAGACAGACAGACAGACAGAGACAGGCAGATAAACAGACAAACAGACAGACAGACAAAATTACAGCGAGCCAGACAGACAGCCGGGCTCAGATGCAGGCAAAATAACAGTCTCTTTATATTACAAAATTTTAACATAGGCTACTGGCCGAGGTCAGCCATTTTCCATGTTTGTCATTACTGATTCACTAAACTAGCACTAAATGAAACCATGCACCCTTCAGAATATAATGTTCGTTGGTATCTTACAACCATCTGGGAAAATTGAAACTTAATAATGCCAGATGAGAGAGAGAGAGAGAGAGAGGAGAGAGAGAGAGAGAGAGAGAGAGAGAGAGAGAGAGAGAGAGAGAGAGAGAGAGAGAGAGAGACAGACAGACAGACAGACAGAGAGAGACAGACAGAGAGAGAGAAAGAGAGAGAGAGAGAGAGACAGACAGACAGGCAGACAGACAGACAGACAGACAGAGACAGAGAGAGACAGAAAGAGACACACAGAAACAGGGAGACAGAGAGATAGAGACGGACGGACACATATACACACAAACAGACAGAAAGAGACACGGGTAGAATAACAATATCAGTGGCAATGATTCTTTATATTACAAAGACAATTGAAATGTCAGATTCTTGACAGCACCAAAGATCATCTAGATAAAACTGTACCTGATTTTTGCCGAAGGTAAAGGCGTTCGTAAGTAATTATTTTCTCAAAGAGGCCATTCTTTGTTCGCCGTCCGAAGAAACTGTTATTTACATGACATAGGTTCGCATGCGGTATTTTGAAGAAGTAAATTTCAAATTTGGTATTATGATACGCAATGCAATTAAACACAAACTGTTTTTTTTTCTTTAGCAGCAAATGAGCACATGGGACAACTAATTCTGTCGTCGGTTTAATAACAAACCAATTTCTCCTAGCCAAGGGATCATTCTGAATCGAGCAAATACAGATCTTTACCATCTATTTGTGAAACTATACAGACAATGTTTTGGGGCTAAAGATATCTTTTAAAGAAAATTTACATTGATCCTTGTCTTACAAGCAAGCAGAACTGCCAATTTTACTCAAAAGAACACAGTAATCTGCCCTGACATTTTGATACACTCTGTTCTACAATTTCATCTTCCAGGCTAAGCCAAGCAGTACTGAACCTGTTAGCAATTAGTTTTCTTTCCACGTCGCTGGCCCACTTGCATTTTCCTCGCATTGCTTCAGAGAAATTACGTATTCCTGCCTTTTAAATTCTTATAATGTACGTTGTAGAGATTTCAACAGCATTCTTCAAAATTTGCCATAGGTACAAATGTATAACGAATAGCTTCTTGTTTCATTATTGCCCGTTTTACCTAACAGGTAGAGAAGTTTGTGCAAGATACGTTTTACTTTTTTCCCTTTAACAAATCTTAAATAAATGTTAGCGAACCGCCCAGAGAACGTGGACAAACGAGTTACAAGACAAAACACAACGCGTTTCGACCTCTTCGGTCTTCGTCTGGTGATAAATAAACGAATAAAACAATGAAAATTCACTCAGCTTTGATCGCTTCAGATCGCTCAGGCAGGGTTCAGCGCAAGGAAGAAGGCGTTGAATGAGAACGAGGCTGTTGGAAGGGAAATAGTGAGCGAGTCAAAGTCGTAATGATGATAATAATATTACTGATAGGAATACTATTAATGGTCAAAACATTGGGGGGGGGGGGGGGGGGGGGAGGGGAGGTAATTGGTGTCGATGGTGGGAGAAAGGAGAGTGGGTTGAG
>CM031603.1:52987940-53012940 GCA_018398815.1 Conus ventricosus
AATAAGACAGAGGGGCGGGCGGGGGGGGGGGGGGGGGGGAATCAGCGAGATATCCCAAAGCAGGAGCTGCACTCCCTCCCCCCCCGCACCCCCCACCCACACACACACACACACCTCGAGTTCAAAGAGATTTTTTTAGACACGTTCAATGCACAGCATGACACAAATATAGAACTTTGTGATTTATTGAAAAACGGGGATGCAAAGGGCGTAAATTATGACCTATAGAGATAGTAAGCAGCAGGTGGAGATGTTTTGGGTGTACATTACTCGCACACATAGTCGTACAAGTAAACATACTTTAACGCGCGCACGCGCGCGCGCGCGCGCTCGCACACACACACACACACATACACACACACACACCACACCCCACACACACACACACACACACACACACACACACACACACACACACATACATACATACACACACACACACACACACACACACACAATCACACACACACACACACACACACACACCCCACACACACACACACACACACCACACACACACACACACACTGCATAAGTACACAAACATATGCAACGAAATGGTCTGCAGTCGGATTTTCAAGACCATGGTTACAAAAATCACAAAACATGAAGACCGCAATAAAAGAAGATTCACTAAAAATATTGAGACCACAGTTATAAGAAGAGTAACTAAAAATATGGAGACCATTGTCACAGCAAGAGTCACTAAAATATCGAGACCACCGTCACTAAAAGCATGATGACCACGATAACAGAAGATTCTCTAAAAGCATGAAGACCACTGTTATAGAAAGAGTCACTAAAAGCATCGAGATCACTGTTATAGAAAGAGTCACTAAAAGCATGAAGACCACTGTTATAGGAAGAGTCACTAAAAGCACGAAGACCACTACTATAGGAAGAATCACTAAAAGCATGCAGACCACTGTTATAAAAAAGAGTCACTTAAAGCATGAAGATCACTGTTATAGGAAGAATCACTAAAAGCATGAAGACCACTGTTATAGGAAGAATCACTAAAAGCATGAAGACCACTGTTATAGGAAGAGCCACTGAAAGCACGAAGACCACTGTTACAGGAAGAATCACTAAAAGCATGCAGACCACTGTTATAGGAAGAGCGACTGAAAGCACGAAGACCACTATTATAGGAAGAATCACTAAAAGCATGCAGACCACTGTTACAGGAAGAGTCACGAGCGCATACACAATAAACAGTAAAACTGCTCACGACTGTATAAAAACTTGCGGAGTATGGGTGAGAGAACGTATAAATGCCAATCCTGACTCACTTTCGCCCTCAAACCAGTTTTCGGGCGAAAGTGACCCAGGATTGGCATTTATACGTTCTCTGACAAGTAAGACTTCAATAGCTAAAAAATAACGATTATCTACAAACAAACATACTGTGTAGGGTTATCCGTTTTCAATACTAATTTACTAAACTTTTCAGATTTCAGTTTTTGTTTAATCCTGTGTTTTTCCTGGTCATTTTCAATAACATCATTTTCACGCAAACATTCATCAAATGAGTCTCTGTCTTTCATGTGAAATAGAACTACAGTCTTTAACTGTTCTCTAAAGTCTTTTAAAACCGAGTTATATTTTTGACATAAAATCCACACACTTATTCCAGCATGTCTTCCACTGAAAGCCAGTTTTGACAAAGTATTTCTTTTTTTAACTATGTCTCTTTCTGCCGAACAGTCATCTATAATAAATAGTGTCTGCGTTCCTTCAAACAGTCTATAAAACTGTTCTAAACACTCACTCAGTTTATTGCTAGGATCAACTAAATATATGTCATCATCTGTCCATATAAACCTTCTATCATGATATGCTTTGTTCCATTTAAGTGTTGGACAGAAAACCACAATATGATTAAAATTATAACGATAAACTGTTTGTAACAGGTCGAGGATAAATATTGTTTTTCCACAACCAGTCTGCCCACAAATCAATGAGCAATGAGGAGTTTTTGTCATAAAGTTTAACTGCCCCATAGTTTTATAACAGAATTTAATCTAATCCATTATTATTTTTATCATACTCTCCGTCAAAACTTTTTCCAGTATAATAAAACCCTACGAGGCCTAAATGTGTAAGATTAATCCAATTCAGTTCTGTAAGATTGTTTCTATTTAAGTCAACATTGATTTTGTTGCTTGTTTTTTATGATCTTAATATCCTCGCCATTGTGAAGAACGACGACAACAACGTTAAGACGTTTAACGTCTAAGTTTTGCCAGCTAATATTAATTCCTTTTATAAGGTCATCACTAACGCCCACAACCCCATCCCTCTCCACATCTTTAAAGACAGAAATTTCAAATATCATTGTGAACGTGTCTCCTAATTTTCTGCTTGGAAAAACTGTAATTTTGTAGAAGCTTTTTTTACAACTGTTTCTTTTCTGTGGAGGATGTACTGCTTTTTTCCCATACGGCGTTATTTCAATTTCTTTCCGACTATTGTCGTCCGGCATAAGACTTACATGTAAAGGGCCAGAGTTGAATGCTTTCTGAAACTTTTTTGACGGCTAAAATATGTAAATGGGCTTATGAATTCAAATTTTATGTCCCATTCTAAATATGGTTCTAAGTGCCATTTGAGGTCAGGTTTTCGAACTATTTTATATTCATAACTGGCCAACATTATTTGCCTCTAGATTGCGCAGTTTTCTAGTTTGGGAAAAACTTTTTGCGGGTCGCCAACCTCTTTACGTTATAATCACCATCTTTAGTGTACTCAAAACCATACAAAGCGCCTATCTCACCGTTCTGTTCAAAGTCCGCAACATCTGCAAGGTCTTTTAATTCTAAGGTTATACACCTTACAGGCGCTAATGTAACTCCTGATTCTTCTGGCCCACGCGACATTAAATTTTTTTGTAACGTAAATTATTTTATTTCCAAAACAATGTGCAGGTTATCACATTTCACGACTTTCCCTGTTTTGTCTGCAATTTTTAAATTAAATGATCTGACCCTTCCACAAACTAATCTTTAAACTGTAAAATTTGGGAATTGTATAATTTCATAATCGCAATATGCAGCTTTCCTGACGGAAGAGCTCTTAAAACAGTTGAGGGCCTTCCATCATATAAGTTTTCATCAGTGCTCAGCTCATCCAAATGAACATAGAGTAATGAATGTAATGCAAGATCGAGCGGACTTTCCCCCTCATAAGTAGTTTTGGTTGGTGTAACTCTAAATCTATAATTGTTAGCTGTAAAGCCTAACATTTTAGCTAGCTCTTTATCAAAATAGTAACCTCCTTCTTCTTCAGGCTTGAATGTTAACATTGTTTTAGATTTGCATTGTTAAGTTTGAGAGTAATGTCAAAAGTTACTCACTTGCTCCTTTTAGTGAGCAAAACCCGTAATAACCATCAGGTATTGTTAACTGGGTAACTTTGTTCCCTGATTTGTCAACTTTAGAACCGTATTATTCTCCTTGGGTTCGCTTATATTAAACCATACGACTTTGTAGAATATTCATGGAGCGCGACCGTTTTGCCCCGCAATTGTTATCAATAGCATGTTCTAAAAACGAAGGACGGTCTTGTGTTGTTATTGTTACAAACATTTTTTTAAACGAAATAAAAATGAGTGCATTCAAATATACTGGGGCAAAATATTCTGTTGGGCCGCACTACAATCTTAAAAATATAGCAACTGATACTCTTGACATTGCTGTGACCCAGACTGCCTCTTTTCATAAAAAGGTGAGTACTCCCCTTGAAGAGCTATCTTAACCCCCCTATTGAAAACGACCACATCAAGAAAGCGTGGTTTAGTCATCCGATGCAGTTTTATCAGAACCAGTTAAACTTTGCTTGGTGGTTTTGCGCATCAAACTGGGTGTGTGGAGTTGTCGTATGCCGATCATTTAAATCACCATGTTCCTTGTGAGGTCCAGTGTACAGATTTCATTTGTTTTCACCTTCAGACCGTATTTGACTGAACGGCTAGCGCCATTACCAATTGACAAACAATTTAAATCCACTCTGCAAAAGATTAGGTCATGAAGGCTTTTGAAAGGATCTGTAACGAATTCAATATTAACATCAAGACAGGCTTTAGACAAAAAGTTGGATCATATTCATGGCCTAGGCGACCTTTATTTTTCGGGGCACGCACAGAAAGTAAAACTATGACTGGCATCCTCCTTTCAAAACTTTCTTTTTCAGGCCCCAACTGTTCAGCCGGGGGTCCTACAGGCAAGAACATAAAACAGCATGGACAACATTTATCTTAGGACACTTCTAAGGGCCTATCTAGGGCGGGAATAGAACGAATATCGACTCTATTCGTACTTTCGTTTGGTGGTTTGCTAGGGTCGCAAGCACAGGCAGATCGAGCGTAACTGATCCTTCTACTGCTTTGACGCCCAAAAACATAATTAGCAATTTTAGAGGACGCATTAATCTACAGTTGATTCTACCTTCATGTTATTAAAAGATACCAAAAATGTTTTACATTACGCAAGATCGGAAAGTAGACTTTGCCGTTGGCACTGGTTTTATACATGCAGCTTCTGACCTCAGGACTCCAGTTGGTACAATTTATAAAACTATAATAATGAAATTCTTATAGCAGGCAATGAACAGAAGAGGTTGGGAAAAACGACATAAATTCTGAGCCAGTAATAGTAAATATTACAACAATAAAGAACACCCAGATTAAGTCATCCAATCCCGAAGTCCAACCCCAAAAGTCATTGAAGATCTCAGCAAGCTGCGGACTCTGTTCGCCGATGTCCTGATATGAAAAAGACAGCGGCTTGTTCTTGGATTAACTGGCATAGGATTACTTGGTCTTTTATCTTACTAACTAGCTAACCAACTATTATAAGAACTAATGTCCATAAGTGCTGGCCGATTAAAGCCTAACTACTTTGCTTGCAGTAGACAAAAGCCAGCTGACTATTACTCCCCAATATTCCTGGTTAAAGAGTCACGCTTTACCAGCTATTTTTTTAATAAACTTGCAGATGATCAAGCTGTTTTTTTTACCATGATTTATTAGGGGGATGGCGATGGCCGGGTGGCGGCGGAGGCACTGGACTTTGACCTCCACCGCCGCCTGTAATAGCCAACACCAGCGTGCTTCTTGCAAATCCTAAGGCTGTTATAACGCTTGCTAATGTGCACCTTGCTCTCTAAAACAGTGTTAAGTATTCGTTCTGCTAGTTGTCGTGTTTCATATAAAATTTTTTCGATAGTTCTCTATTCTATTCACTTGAGTTAGTAATGGTCCGGTAAGTAGATCGTACACTTTAGTCTTGCCGATCTTTCTTGGTCAAGTTCTTTTAGTCTTTGGGCTATTCTTTCTTGAGTATCAGGCCCTAAGTTGGCGTCATCCGCCTCAACGAGTTTTTCTTTTTCTCTTTTTATATGCCCATATATAGTTCACCTTTAGTTTTGCTAAATTGTTTGTTAATTCGCCTCTGATGGTTTAAAGCATGATCAAGGGCTAATAATTTCGCATAGGCATAAGGGGGAAATAATTAATGTTTTTAACGCTGTTTCTTCTGAAAAAACTGTTTCTGCTTCTATTGTATTTATTAATTCGCCTGCTGATTGATTTAATTCTTTAAGTTCCAGGTTTTGCATTTGGTTATCTGTCGGGAGTTCTTTGTAGTGTTGTTGTGAACGTTTAGGCAACTGCATCCCTATCTAATTTTGGTCTAGCAATGCCAAGGCGATTTTGTACGCTCGCAGGGAGTCTATTTCTAATTGAACCCACGGCTAAAAACTTTGATGAGTCTTTTTTAGTTGTTAAGCGAACAAGTTGCCCTTGATCGGTATTTTACAGACAAATGACCATCTTCTAATACAAAATCATTTGGGTCTATAAATTCGGGACGGTTCTTGACCTAAACTTTTGTAAATGCTCCGCCGTACTCTTCTGTTAAGTTCACGCCGCATGAGAGCGTGAGCGATGCTGTGTCAAAGGCGATATCATTCACTCATGTCGTCTCCAAGAATCAAAAACATCAATTATCTTCCTTCGCCTTCAATTCCTGCCTTGTTTTAAATAATTAACTTTTTATTTTGCTTCATAAAAATGGCGGAGCAAACATATGGCTCGATTCTTACCCGCATAGAAAACTGAAGAGCCCCTTGGCGTGAAGGGAAATATACGAATATTATTGTTCCAAATATCCATCTACTATTGATGCAGTCAAATTTACGTCAATTTTCCAGACTTAGGAGCGGATGAATTGATTGTGCAGGCTCTGGCGTCTTACTTTTCAAAATAGAAACTCCTTGTCTACAACAGACCCAACAGGACAGTTGTCCAGATCTGGGACGGGCAATTGTTAAGAAAATTTCTATAAAACTTGGAGGGCAAGAAATATTTTCTTTACACATGCAGACATATTTTTAACCTATTTGATCTATAATAATAAAAAAGCGGCTAACGGGAAGGAAAGGGCTGACTTTGCGTTTCAAGGAATCGAAAATGAAGAAGCACTAAAACATAGAATAGGCGCGGAGATACTAAAGACGGCAAAAAGTTTATGTAGCCGGTTAAATTTTGCGTATGGAAATCGCTTTTCCTTCCCCCTTAGATTTTGAGTTGTTAAAGCGCATGCGCACTTACTTTCTACGGTGTGGATTAAAAGACAGAATTGTCATTGAACTAACTTTTAATGATATACAAACGGGTATCAGATCTCAGACACGGAGCCAAAGTACAAGCCATTTCTGACATCTCGTTAGAGTTGAACGTTGTTAGCAACCCTTATTAGCAGATGCTGATTTGAGCAACAATATCAGAGAAAATTAGTAATATATTACGACAGAGTGATTCATCATACAACATATCCAGAAGCAGGGCAGACACTATATGGGAATTTTAGTTTTTTAGGTCGCAGCAAGGATCGCTTAAGGTATTTTATTGCTGTGTGAAAGATGAAGGAAACCTAACCCCGCTCAAGTGAAAAGTTTTTTAATCCTTAAAATAACGGAAAAGTGCAATGTTCGATTGAGGGTATAGTCCTAACCAAAGCGACGCTAGCGGGCTTAAACTTATCAGCATTTGATGAAATAAGGAAAATGTTTGGAGGCGGCGAGGTGGTAGAAATCCAAACAGTTGACCTTGCGTCTAAAGATTTACATCCTCACAATGTTAGGCTTGATGATTATTTACAAACGAAAATACGGTTTATGGATTGACTAAGGTCAACATGAGGGATAATGAGTTACATGGAAGCCGGCGGAGAAACTGTTAGAGATGTTATAACATTCAAATTGATAAAGAAGAAAGAAGCGATATACCGCTTAATGTACATTTTGTTTTTAATTATTGCATGCGCCAGCTGGAATATTGGAGATAACAGATAATCAGTTGTAGCTATATAAATTATTTTTTATTTAAAAATGCATGTCTGTTCAGGTTTATCAAATGTCGGCTCTCAACCTCTCAGCGCCGCCATAAGAAGAGATAGTAGGAAAACCCTACATAAAAACCCTTCAGATTAACATCATTAACTAAATTGCCAACAAAAACTAGAGCAAGACTTTCAAAATAAGCAAACCAAACCGAAGGTATTCTGCTGCCTTTAATGCTGTTACATATGTATATACTGGAACCATCAACTATAAGACGCTATATCGCAGGAAACGAGTGTTGGTCTCTAGCAACGGGCATAGGCGCACCGCAGCTTTACATCTAGGAGGTTTGTCTTTAGCTCTCGGGCTGTGTTCATTAGCTGTAGGTGCTGCTAGACAAAATTAAAAACTAAACTCCCAAAAGCTCACTGTATGGTTCAACTAATAACAGATACATTAGCTCGTTTCAAACTGACAATAAATAAAGCACTAGCTGACTTCAAACATCGCGGATGCAAGAATTTAATCGTTTACAGCAGATTTTGATGATCAAAGACAAAGTTTGGATCTTTCAAAGAAAGCGGGGGGGAGGCAACTTTTTTCAAACAGCCAAGACGCCGAGCAGATCAAAAAAGGAATGTTAAAAAAAGTATCGAGACATTAAACTCTGTTATAAACGCTCACAGTACAACACGAAGGGTTGTTTATACTTTAGTTTATGAGTCCAGCACAATAAAGTCCGTTGTTATTGATTCTGATTAATTATTGTTTTTTAATTTAAATAAATATTTTGAGTTAGTAAAGACAACTCAACATGGCTAAGATATATGAAGGGCAAGGACGAATTTTTTGAGGAATGCTTGAGAGAGAGCGTTATGCAAGAGCACTGAATGATATTGATTTAGAAGTATTGATCCAGCAACGTGAGGGCATGCGTTTGTGTACAATGCTATTTCTCAAGTTACAGTAAATCTAACAATAGGCCCGCAGTTAATGTAATGTTAGCTGTTTTAATCGACTATGTAACAATAAATGAAGAAAAATCTGAAGTCTGGTGGTCCGTCTAACAAACAGACTATTCTTTCTCATAAACGACTTAAACACCCGGTTGGGCAGCGAAATGCTTGCACAGTTGACGCTGCCGCTGAAGAACCAAATATGAGGAGGGCTCTGGTTGGTCAGAGGGCGAAGTTTTGAGATTATGATTTAATCAGGCTAAGTATGGCCAGATTGTTGGCAAGTCTTACATTCCACTGCTTCGAGAGTTGTAGCGAAAAAGCAGTTCTAAACATAAAGAATTCAGGACAACAAATGCTTTATGTGGTGTTGTTCTTGCATAAGGCTGGCATATATCCGCAAAGACGCAGAGAGGAGTATCTAACTATCAGCCTCTTACTCATTGACCTTAACATTAGTGGGGTGTCCTTTACTTTAGCGTGGATTCCATGATCGGTTTGAAGAACAAAACAAACCAATAACTGTTAATGTATACACATGGGATGGAGGAAACAAATCCTACTGCCAATTAAGCTGTCCAAGAACAGCCCAACAATTGGCGGAACCAGACAAAAATTCATGTTTGATTACTACTTGATGTTTTCACCAGCAGACAGTCGGCTACCGCATTACACATTGATACGAACATGAGTAGACTAATGCAGCATACTTCAAAAGATCATGGCAAACAAGAATTCTGTAGAAAAATGATTTAACAAGAATGCCATCTGTTCAACGGGCCGCCCGGGGAGCCGAACATATGAAAATTGTAAAAGTTCTGTAGTCTGTAATACGGGAACTAATTACACCTCCACCCGGATCTAAAGTTAGTTTTAAGAAACTGGAAAACGGATGCAAAATTCACCATATGTTGTTTACGCCCAGACTTCGAATCACTCATTGTTCCTTATGAAGGGCCAGCGCCGCCAAAAACTTCGAAAACAGTCTTAATGTGTAATCATCAATTTGTTCATTTGCTTTCATCGTTGTCAGGTCGGATGGGGTTTTTTTTCAAAGCCAAAAATTATATTGACGGGCCAAATGCCGCAGAATACTCTTAGAACGCATTGCAGCAAGTGCGCAATGAACTGTTCTATTAATCTAAACTTATCTGAAATCATAATGACGCCTGAAGACCAACAACAGTATGACTCAGCCAACACATTGTTGGGATTGTGGTGTAGGCCTCTCATCCTCGCGCGCCATCCAAAAGTAAGAGACCATGATCACATTAGCGGAAAGTCAGAGGGGGCGCATAACAAAATGCAATCTTCACTATAAGTTTGATCCAAAGACATGGAAGCTGCCTGTTATTCTTTCATAACTTGCGGTTTCGACTCCAGCTTTTAATGAAAGCAGTGGACGATGTTCTTCAGGGTAGCATGCATTGCACAGTGATCAGAAAGTACATGTGTTTCACTGTAATAACATGTCTTTATACGGACTCTATGCTGCACATGGATGGGGTCATTAGAGTACTGGCCATGTCCTTAAAGTCCTGCCCAATAACAGAAGAATATTTTGACCCCCCTTTGTTAGACAAGGGCGTTTACCCTTATGAGTACATGAACAGTTGGGAAAGGTTGATAGGTGAAGATACCACTTCCACCTAAAGGCGCGTTCTTGTCTAGTCTTAGAGGGAAAGGACTCAGCGATTCTGATTACCAGCATGCTCAAGAAGCATGGCAGAAGTTTGATTGTAAAAACGGATGGGAGACTATCATGAATCATTACTTGATGGCTGATGTATGTTTGGTGGCGATATTTTGAAAATTATAGTAAGACTGCTATGAATAACATCCCCCCCCCCCCCCCCCCCCCCCCCCCTTTATGGGAAATCACTAAAAAAGCATGCAGACACTGTTACGGAAGAGTCAGGCGCAACCAATAAACAGAAAACGCTCAGACTGTAAAAACTTGCGGAGTATGGTGGAGACGTAAAATGCAACCTGACTCACTTCGCCTCAAACCAGTTTTCGGCGAAGTGACCGGGATTGGCTTATACGTTCCTGACAAGTAAGACTTCAATAGCTAAAAAATAACGATTATCTACAAACCCAAACATACTGTGTAGGGTTATCCGTTTTCAATACTAATTTACTAAACTTTTCAGATTTCAGTTTTTGTTTAACCCTGGGTTTTTCCTGGTCATTTTCAATAACATCATTTTCACGCAAACATTCATCAAATGAGTCTCTGTCTTTCATGTAAAATTAGAACTACAGTCTTTAACTGTTCTCTAAAGTCTTTTAAAACCGAGTTATATTTTTGACAAAAAATCCACACACTTATTCCAGCATGTCTTCCACTGAAGCCATTTTTGACAATTTATTTCTTTTTTTTAACTATGTCTCTTTCTGCCGAACAGTCATCTATAATAAATAGTGTCTGCGTTCCTTCAAACAGTCTATATAAAACTGTTCTAAACACTCACTCAGTTTATTGCTAGGATCAACTAAATATATGTCATCATTGTCCATATAAACCTTCTATCATGTATGCTTTGTTCCATTTAAGTGTTGGACAGAAAACCACAATATGTTTAAAATTAAAAACGATAAACTGTTTGTAACAGTCGAGGATAAAATATTGTTTTTCCACAACCAGTCTGCCCCCCAAATCAATGAGCAATGGGAGTTTTTGTCATAAAGTTTAACTGCCCCATAGTTTTATAACAGAATTTAATCTAATCCAGTTATTATTTTTATCATACTCTCCGTCAAACTTTTTCAGTATAATAAAACCCTACGAGGCCTAAATGTGTAAGAATTAATCCAATCAGTTCTGAAAGATTGTTTCTATTTAAGTCAACATTGATTTTGTTGCTTGTTGTTATGATCTTAATACCCTCGCCATTGTGAAGAACGACGACAACAACGTTAAGACGTTTAACGTCTAAGTTTTGCCAGCTAATATTAATTCCTTTTATAAGGTCATCACTAACGCCCACAACCCCATCCCTCTCCCATCTTTAAAGACAGAAATTTCAAATATCATTGTGAACGTGTCTCCTAATTTTCTGCTTGGAAAGAACTGAAATTTTTTGTAGAAGCTTTTTTTAAAAACTGTTTCTTTTCTGTGGAGGATGTACTGTTTTTTTCCCATACGGCGTTATTTCAATTTCTTTCCGACTATTGTCGTCCGGCTTTAAGACTTTAATGTAAAGGGCCAGAGTTGAATGCTTTTCTGAAACTTTTTTGACGGCTAAAATATGTAAAGGGGCTTATGAATTAAAATTTTATGTCCCATTCTAAATATGGTTCTAAGTGCCATTTGAGGTCGGGTTTTTTTCGACTATTTTATATTCATACTGGCCAACATTTTTTGGCCTCTAGATTGCGCAGTTGTTCTAGTTTAGGAAACTTTTTGCTGTCGCCAACCTCTTTACGTTTATAATCACCTCTTTGTGTACTCAAAACCATACAAAGCGCCTATCTCACCGTTCTGTTCAAAGTCCGCAACATCTGCAAGGTCTTTTAATTCAAAGGTTTTATACCCCTTACAGGCGCTAATGTAACTCCTGATTCTTCTGGCCCACGCGACATATTTTTTAGTAACGTTTATTTTTTTTCCCAAAAACAATGTGCAGGTTATCACATTTCACGACTTTCCCTGTTTTGTCTGAAATTTTTTTAAATTAAATGATCTGACCCTTCCACAAACTAATCTTTTAAACTGTAAATTAGGGAATTGTATAATTTCATAATCGAAATATGCAGTTTTCCCCTGACGGAAGAGCTTTTTAAAACAGTTGAGGGCCTTCCATCATAAAAGTTTTCATCAGTGCTCAGCTCATCCAAATGAACATAGAGTAATGAATTGTAATGCAAGATCGAGCGGACTTTCCCCCTCATAAGTAGTTTTGGTTGGTGTAACCTAAATCTATAATTGTTAGCTGTAAAGCCTAACTTTTTTAGCTAGCTCTTTATCAAAATTGTAACCTCCTTCTTCTTCAGGCTTGAATGTTAAACATTGTTTTTAGATTTGCATTGTTAAGTTTGAGAGTAATGTCAAAGTTACTCATTGCTCCTTTTAGTGAGCAAAACCCGAAATAACCATCAGGTATTGTTAATGGCTAACTTTGTTCCCTGATTTGTCAACTTTTTAGAACCGTATTATTCCCCTTGGTTTCGCTTATATTAACCATACGACATTTGTAGAATATTTCATGGAGCGCGACCGTTTGGCCCCGCAATTGTTATCAATAGCATGTTCTAAAAACGAAGGACGGTCTTGTGTTGTTATTGTTACAAACATTTTTTTTAAACGAAATAAAAATGAGTGCATTCAAATATACTGGTGCAAATATTCTGTTGGGCCGCACTACAATCTTAAAAATATAGCAACTGATACTCTTGACATTGCTGTGACCGGGACTGCCTCTTTTCATAAAAGGTGAGTACTCCATTGAAGAGCTATCTTACCCCCCTATTAAAAACGCCCACATCAAGAAAGCGTGGTTTAGTCATCCGATGCAGTTTATCAGAACCATTTTAAACTTTGCTGTGTTTTGCGCATCAACTGGGTGTGGAGTGTGTATGCCGATCTTTTTAAATCACCATGATCCTTTGGTGAGGTCAGTGTACAGATTTCATTTTTATTACACCTTCAGACGTATTTTGACTGAACTGCAAGCGCCATTCCCAAATGACAAACCATTTAATCCACTCAGCAACAAAATAGACATGAAGGCTTTTGAAAGGTCTGGTAACGAATTCAATATTAACATCAAGACAGGCTTTAGACAAAAGTTGGATCTAATCATGGCCTAGGCGACCTTTATTTTCGGGGCACGCACAGAAGTATAACTATGACTGGCATCCTCCCTTTCAAATCTTTCTTTTTTGGCACAATGTTGAGCCGGGGTCCTACAGCAAGAGCATAAAACAGCATGGCAACATTTATCTTAGACACTTCTAAGGGCCTAACTAGGGCGGAATAGAACGAATAAACGACTCTTTTTCGTACTTACGTTTGGTGTTTGTTTGGGTCGCAAGCACAGGCAAGATCGAGCATAACTGATCCTTCTACTGGCTTTGACGCACAAAAACAATACTTAGAAAATTTAGAGGACGCCATTAATTCTACAGTTGTTTTACCTTCAGTATTCAAAGGTACCAACATGTTTTACAATACGCAAGATCGAAAGTAGACTTTGCTGTTGGCATGGTTTATACATGTGCCTTCTGACCTCAGACCCCCAGATGGGTTTACAATAATAAACTAAAATAATGAAATTCTTATAGCAGGCAATGAACAGAAGGTTGGGAAAAACGACATAAATTCTGACCCAGTAATATTACAAACAATAAAAGAACACCCAAGATTAAGTATCTAATCCCCGAATTTCCAACCCCCCAAAGTCATTAAAGACTCAGCAAAGCTCGCGGACTCTGTTCGCGATGACCATGAATTTGAAAAGACAGCGCTTGTTCTTGGATTAACTGGCATAGGAATTACTTGGCCTTTATCTTACTAAATAGTAACCCAACTATTACAAGAACTAATGACCATAAGTGCTCGGCCATAAAGCCAACTACTTTGTTTTGCAGTAGACAAAACCCCAGCTGACAATACTCCCCAATATTCCGGAAAAGCGTCCACGGCTTTCCCAGCTAATTTTTTTAAAAAAACTTGCAAGATGATAAAAGCTTTTTTTTTTACCCATGATTTATCAGGTGGAGGCGATGGCGGTGGCGGCGGAGGCACTGGACTTTGGCCTCCACCGCCGCCTGTAATAGCCAACACCAGTGTGCTTATTGCAAATTCCTAAGGCTTTTATAACGCTTGCTAAATGTGACACCTTGCTCTCTAAACAGTGTTCGTATTCGTTCTGCTAGTGTCGTGTCTTCATATAAAAATTTTTCGATAGTTTCTCTTATTCTTTTCACTTTGAGTTCGTAATTGGTCCGGTTAGTGTCGTCACTTCTAGTCTTGCTGATCTTTCTTGTTCAAGATCTTTTAGTCTTTGGGCTATTCTTTCTTTAATATCAGGCCTTAAGTTGGCGTCATCAGCCTAAACGAGTTTTTTTTTTTCCCTCTTTTTATATGCTTATCTAGTTCACTAGTTTTGCTAAATTGTTTGTTAATTCGCCTTTGATGGTTCTTAAAGTACGATCAAGGGCAAATAATTCTCGCATAGGCAATGGGGAATCATTAATTTTTTTTAAACCCGCTGTTTCTTCTGAAAAACTGGTTTCTGCTTCTATTGCATTATTAATTCGTCTGTGATTGATTTTATTCTTTAAGTTCCATTTTTTGCATTTGGTTATCTGTCGGGAGTTCTTGTAGTGTGTTTTGAAGTTTAGCAACTGCATCCCTATCTAATTTTGGTCTAGCAATCCCCAAGGCGATTTTTTACGCTCGCGGGGAAAGTCTATTTCTAATTGAACCAGGCAAAAAAAACTTTGATGGGTCTTTTTTAGTTGTAACCCGAACAAGTTGCCCTTTGGGGCGTTTTTCACAGACAAATGACCACTTCTAATTCAAAATCATTTGGGTTATAAATTCGGGACGTTCTTGGCCAAAAACGTTTGTAAAATGCTTGGGACCGTACTTTCTGTTAATTCACGCCGCATTGAGAGCGTTTTGAGCGATGCTTTTGTCAAAGGGATCATTTCACTCATGTCGTTCCCCAGGATCAAAAACATCATAATCTTCTTCGCCTTCAATTCCTGCCATGTTTTTAAATAATTAACTTTTTATTTTGCTTCATAAAAATGGCGCAGCAAGCACATGGCTCGATTCTTGACCCCCCATAGAAGACTAAAAGAACCCAATGGCGTGAAGGGAAATAAGGGGAAATATTACTGTTCCAAATAATCCATTACTATTGATGCAGATCAAATTCTTACTGTCAAATTTCCAGACCTAGGAGCGGATGAATTTGATTGTGCCAGCTCTGCACGTCTTACTTTCAAAATAGAACTCGCTTCAACAACAGACCCAAACAGGACAGTTGTACAGAATCGGGGGCGGGCAATCGTTAAAAAAAATTTCTATAAAACTTGAGGGCCCAAGAAATATTTTTTTACACAATGCAGACATATTTTTAACCTATTCTGATCTTTTGGCAAACCCGGAATGAAGGGCTGATCTTGCGTTTCAAGGAATCGAAAATGAAGAAGCGCTAAAACATAGAATAGGCGTGAAGATACTAAAGACGGGAAAAAGTATGTAGCCGTAAAGTTTTCGTATGGAAATCGCTTTTCCCTTCCCTTAGATTTTGAGTTGTTAAAAGCGCATGCACCATACTTTCAAGGAGCATTAAAAGACAGATTGTCATATGAACTAACTTTTAATGGGAAAACAAACGTGTTATCAAATCTTTAGACACCGAAGCAAGTACAAACATTTCTGACATCTCGTTTGAGTTTGACGTTGTTAGCAACCCTAATTTAGCAAAGGGTGATTGAGCAACAATATCAGTCCAAAATTAGCAATATATTACGAAAGAGTGATTCATCATACAACATATCCCAGAAGCAGGGCAGACACTATATGGAATTTTAGTTTTAGCGTCGCGCAAGGTCGCTTAAAAGGTATTTTATTGCTGTGTGAAGATGAAGAACCGTTCAAAAGAGCAAGTGAAAAATTTTTTTAATCCTAAAATAACCCAAAGTGCAATGTACAATTGACGGTAGTCCCCCAAACCCAAAACTACGCTAGCGGGCTTAGACCTTATCATCATTTTGACGAAATAAGAAAATTGTTTGGGGGTGGGAGGGGTTTGAAATCTAACAGCAGACCTAGCGTCTAAAGATTTACATCTTCACAATGTTAGGCTTGTGATTATTAACAACAAAATACGGTTTATGGGTTGACCTAAGGTCAACGGAGGATAATCAGTTGTATGGAAGCGGGAGAAAAAGGGAAAGGGGAAAACGTAATAAACTTCAAATTGATTTAAAAAAGAAGAAGCGATAAAACCGCTTAATGTACATTTGTTTTATATATGATGCGAGCTGAATATTAGAGATAACAGATTAAAAGATGTACTATACTAAATATTTTTCATTTTATAAAAAGCATGTCTGTTTAGGTTTATCCAAATGTGCCTACAGCGCCGCCAAAGAAGAGATAGTAGAAACCCCTAACATAAAAACCTTCAGATTTAACCAACATTACACAAATGCAGCAAGTACTAGAGCAAGACCTTTCAAAATACAGCAAAACCAAACGAAGGTATTCTGCTGCCTTTAATGCTGTTACATATGTTTTAAAACTGGAACATCAACTATAAGCGCTCTATCAGCAGGAACGAGTGTTTTGGGCTCTTAGCAACAGGCGTAGGTGCGCCCGCAGCTTTGCCTCTAGGGGGTTGTCTTTAGCTCTCGGCCTGTGTTCATTAGCTGTAAGTGCTGCTGGCAAAAAATTAAAAACTAAACCCAAAAGCACACAGCTTGGTTCAACTAATAAAAGCTAAACTTAGCTCGTTCAAATGACAATAATAAAGCGCTTTTTGACTCAAACATCACGGATGAAGAATTTAATCGTTTTCAGGCCGATTTTGATGATACAAAGACAAAGTTTGATCTTCAAAGAAAGGCGAGGACAAGTTTTTTCAAAAGCCAGACGCCCAGCAGATAAAAAGGAATGCTTAAAAAAAGTAAACGAAACATTAAACTCTGTTCTAAACAGCTCACATTTAAACACCAAAAGGTGTTTATACTTTAGTTTTTGAGTCCAAGCGCAAAAAGACCGTCGATATTGATTCTGATTAAGAATTTTTTTTTAATTTAAAATAATATTTTGGTTTTGAAAAGAAACTCAACATGGCTAAGACATATTTAAGGACCAGATGAATTGTTTGAAGGAATGCTTGAGAGAGAGCGTTTATCAAGAGCACTGATGATATGATTTAGAAGTCATTGATCCTGCAAACGTACGGGCAAGTGTTGTTCATGCTATTTCTCAAGTTCAGGTAAACTAACAATAGACCCGCCCGTTAAGTAATGTTAGCTGTTTTAATCGACTATGTAAAAATAATGAAGAAAATCTAGAAGTTGGGTCTCGACTAAACAACAGACTATTCTTTCTCATAATGACTTAACGCCTGGTTGGGCAGACCAACTGCTTACGCAGTTTGATGTGGCCGCTGAAGAAGCCAAAATGAGAGGCTCTGGTTGGTCAGAGGGCGAAGTCTTAGGATCAGATTAAAACGTCTAGTATGCACCGATTGTAGGCAAAATCTTAATTCCACTACCTCCAGCATTAGTTGCAAAAAGAGCAGGTTTTAAAACATAAAATACAGCGACAAATGTTTCATGTGGTGTGTTCTCGCAAGGCTGCATTATATCCGCAAAAACGCAGAGAGAGTGTCTAACTATCACCCTTACATCAATGATCTTAACTTTAGTGGAGTGCCCTTTCTGTTTTGTGTAGACCCAAAATTTATCAGTTTGAAGAACAAAACAAACAATAACTGTTAATGTATACACATGGGATGAGGAACAAAATTTGGTGCCAATTAAAATGTCCAAGAACAGTCCAACAATAGGCGAACCCGACAAAAATCATGTTGACTTACTACTGATGCTTTCGCCGCGGGGCTACGCATTACACATTGATTCGAAACAAAGGGGTAAAACTAATGCAGCATGCTTCAAAGAATGGGCATAAACAAGAATTCTGCAGAAAATGTTTAACAAGAAGCCAAACTGTTTTAAGCCGCAAGCGAACATAAGAAACATGTATCGGCCCAGTTGACTGTAATACAGAACTAATTACGCCCCCACCTGGATCTAAAGTTAGTTTTAAGAACTGGAAAAGGATTGCAAAAATTCTCCATACGTAGTTTACGCAGACTTCGAGTCGCTTATGTTCCTTAAAGAAGGGCCGCGCCACAAAAAATTCGAAAAACAGTCTTAATGAGTTTAATCATCAGATTGTTCATTTGCCTTCAAATTTTTGTTAGGTCGGATGGCGCTCATTCAACGCCAGAATTATACAGAGGACCAGATGCGGCTAGAAGATTTTTACAGCGCATGCAGCAAGTGCGTTTTGATTGTTCTAATAATCTGAATTTATCTGAAATCATAATGGCGCCTGAAGACCAAGAACAGTATGCCTCAGCCACTCACTGTTGGATTTGTGGTTTAGAACTCAGTGGGGAAGCCAATCCAAAAGTAAGAGACCATGATACATTAGTGGAAAGTTCAGAGGAGCAGCACATAGTAAATGCAATCTTCAACTAAGTTTGATCCTAAGACATGGAAGCTGCCCATTTCTTTCATAACTTGCGAGGTTACGACTCCCACCTTATAATGAAAGCGTGGACGATGCCTTCAGGGTTAGCATGCATTGCACAGTCATCAGAAAAGTACATGTGTTTCACTTTAAATTTAACATGTCTTTTTATGACTCTATGCAGCACATGATGGGTTCATTAGAGTCGCTGGCTATGTCCTTAAAGTCCTGCCCAATAACGGAAGAATATTTTGACCCAACGCTTGTTTGAAAGGGTGTTTACCCTTATGAGTACATGAAAAGTTGGGAAAGGTTTGATGAAGATACACTTCCACCTAAAGGCGCGTTCTTTTCTAGTCTTTGAGGAAAGGACATCAGTGATTCTGATTACCAACATGCTCAAGAAGCATGGCAGAAGTTAGAGTGTAAAACGATGGGAGACTATCATGACTCCTACTTTAAAGGGCCGATACATGTTTGTTGGCGGACGTCTTTGAAAATTATAGGAAGACTGCCCTGAAAAATTATAGCCTGGAACCGCGCATTATATTTCTGCGCCCCGGGGTGAGCTGGGACGCTTTCTTAAAGTTTATGGAGTAAAGATTGATTTATTGTCAGATTTACCAATGATTCAGATGATTGAAAACGGGTTTTCGTGGGGGAATTAGTATGGCGTCGCATCAATTACTGTAAAGCAAACAACAAATACTTGGACGACTATGATCCGAAATAAAAGGTCTAACTACTCAATGTATTTAGACGCAAACAATCTGTATGGTTGGGCAATGGCCCCAATCACTTCCATTACGTAAAATTCAAGATGTACACAGGTACGAATAATATTCAAAAGGCATTAAAGTGGTTGAACAGTTTAACGCTGATCAGCAGCGCGGCTTCATTCTAGAAGTTGACTTAGAATACCTCATGAACTCCATGACCTGCATAATGACTATCCATTAGCAGCAGAAAGTCTAAAGATGGATCCAAGAGAGCCACCTAAACTTGTGCCCAATCTTCGGGGCAAAAAAAAATTATGTCTGTCATTACAGACTTCTACAATTTTATTTAAGACATGGTTTGAAGTTGACAGCTGTTCAATCGCATAATTGCTTTTGATCAAGAACAGTTCATGAAAAACCCTACAAACATGAAGAACACTGACCTCAGAACTAATCCCACAGAAGCTTCAGAAAAAGACTTTTTCAAGTTGATGAACAACAGCTGTTTTGGAAAGGGCTATGGAGAATCCGCACAAGCGCAAAGATTCAGATTGGTCACCAGAGAGAATGAAGCAATTAAGCTGACTTCAAAACCTAATTATCAGGACTTTAAAAGATTTCATGATCAGCTTTTTGGCATAATGATGAAAAAAAAGGGAAAATCAAATTAGACAAACCTGTATTTATTGGGTTTACTGTTTTTGAATTATCAAAGCTTTTGTTTTTTAGAGTTTCTTTATGACTACCCTTTTAAACCCCCCGTATCCGAGTCCAGAGTGCTTTAAACAGATACAATAGTTTTGTTATAGATATCCTACTGAAGACATCTATAAGACATGGAATTAGAAGTAGCTAAAGGAGCGAGTGGTGGTTACGACCATCCGATTACCCTAAAGATTCGCCTTTACATTCAATTACTAACAAGAAGGTTTAGGAAAGATGAAGGATGAATTATCTGGAAAGGTGATCAAGGAGTATGTGGGGTTAAGGTCAAAAATGTCAGTATTTCGAGCCAGGAGAAAATCATTAAGAAAGCAAGGGAATATCTCGCAGTGTTGTGCAGTCAAACATATCGCATGACAACTACAAAGAAGCATTGTTTGGTAATAAGACTTTTCATCTGACAACGTAAAACTGCGATCTAATCTCCATGAGATCAACACAACGGTTGTAACAAAGAAGTCGTTTGATAGAACAAAACAAACGGGTGTTTGTTTAATCCAGGGTTTTCATATGCAATCGGGCACTGGAGGACCGCATAAAACAGGGGGGTTTATATTTTTCATCAAAATTTTATTATAAGATCAATCATAGCTTCATCCAATTCATTTAAATCTTTTCTCATGTTTGCTTGATGCGTTCGAATTTTTTTATTATTTCAAGATATTCTTTTTCCAATTTGGGGGTTTGAGTTGTAGGTGATCTGGATGATTTAGCATGCATTGATTAATCCCGAAAATGTTTCCTTAATAGCATTACACGCATGAAATGATTCCGTATCATTTTCAAGGTCTCTTCCTTTACCATTCTTGTTTCGTTCTGCACTTCCTTCTGAGCTTCCATTTTAACTCAAATATATTTACGTAATTAATTAAGCAACTGGAACTGTGTCCGGTGGGGATTATCTGCAGTTCTTCTTTCACAAAAGATCTTTGAGGAGCTGGTTGTTTTGTTGTGTCAGTTTCTCGTAAATAATACACGGGCGGATTCATTTTTACAATTCTTTTTATTTCATATGGATCAACACTCCAAACCGGATCGGTTGCCCTGATGCGAGTGTCCCCTTCTGCTTCCCCGGTAAATAAAGGTACCTTACTTTCAAACCAAATGGTAATAGTTTGCCGGATGAAGACTCTCCTTCAACAGCATTTATTGTTTTTCTTTTGATTGCTTGTACTGGTTTTAGGCCTTTAAATTCTTCATTATTCATTGCGCGCAAAACTGAGGGCAATCTTCTAACCCATTCTGTGTTGCGAGAGTTGTCAATAAGCTCTCTGTGATATGGTAGGGAGAAAAGTCTTTCGGCTAACTGTTTGTTAAAGTTTTCAACTAAAGCTGTGATCTGTGAACTCCCGGAATGCCTCTTCTAATAGTAACTCTGTGTTTTAACAATAATTGATTCACTTGGCCTTTAAATTCTTTCCCATTCATCGACTTGAATCATGCGAGGATAAGTTAAAGGGCCTCGTTGATATATCAGTTGTATGGCAACAGCAACGGCAGAAGCACTCTTTTGTGTTAATGGTTCCGCATCTTTGTATCTTGAAGCTATGTCAATGACTGTGAGTGCGTACTTAAATCTTTTTCGTCTAATCGTATCAGAGGGTAAATATAGAAGGTCCATTTGATGGGTGTCGTTTGGAGTTGTATTGACAAAGTGTGGTCTCTGTATTCGCCTAGGCGCTGGTAAATAAATTTGCCAAATCGCTTGTTTAGATAACCATTTTTTTGCTGTTTGTTCACTAACTCCAGTGCTTGGCTTAGCTTTTGTATTGCTGCGATCCCTTCCAATATCCTTTGGGCGAATAATAGATTTTGTTCATTTTTTATTCAGCAATATTATGTGCAACAAAATACACGACGGTCATACCAAAGGCAATAAACGCGATTTCTTGCATCTTTTGTTTTTCTGATGGTTGATAAAAGTCACTGAATTTTGGTGGGGGCAATGTCTGGACCGGTTTGCCTGTTACTAGATAATATTGTTTTATTGCTTGATCAACATCTTTAAATATGTAAGCTGCATGCCCTGTTTTTTCAGTGTGTCATTAATAAAATCTAACTGCTCAAGTCTCTGCTTTTCATAGGCGTCTTGTGCAGCTGCTAGTTGCTCCATAGCTTTGTTATGTCTTTTTCTCTCGCCGTCATCCCGCAGTTTACTAAATGCGAAATTACTTCCGCTAAAAGCAAGCGCATTCACCACAGCGCCACCTATCATTCATTACGAGTGAAGCCATTTTTTATAAATGTATTTTTTATTTACATATTTATACTGTCTGGAATTATTCCTTGCTTGACTAGAAAATCTTTCGTGGCAACCGAAGCTGCAATGATAGCAATCAGCTTTGCTGAATCCTCAAAGTCTAGTTTGCCAAGATCTGCTGGTTTAATTCTTAACAAGCTTTTACCAAGCATTGAGTATCCTACACTTAGACCTCCAATAACAGCAGAATGGTATACAAGGTTGGTAACAGTTTTTTCGGTGCTCATTTTTTTAAAAATAAAATAATTATAATTTAATAAAAAACATGAACAGTGATGATCTACTACAGCTACAAGGCGGCCTAAACCTTCCCGAACTTATGAATGACCAAGTTGATGGCCAAGCTGTTATGCCCAAAGGAGAGGTTGTATTCTTTGGCAGCGTGTGGAAAAAACAAAAACAGTTCCTCGGAACTGAATTCAGCATATGAACAGATTCAACAGATGTCGCGCAAGACATTTTAAAGTATCATAACAGGTATGAAGCGCAGCTGGGGTCTAGAATGGTGAAAAGTGTGGGGCAAACGGTTCTAGTTTGTACACTAAACTAGTCAGTAGATTTGCTCCCATTGATTCTGAACAGATCTTACGTATGATTTAACGCAAGATCCAGTTTTAACAAAGTCATTAGAGTCTCTAGGATGTGATCTATACTACAGATTTGGAACATTGTTATCGCCATAATCATGGGATTAATAACTTTTAATCATATAGATTTTGTTTCCCTTCAAAATGAACGAGCTGGAAAATCAGCAGAATCAGGAAACATTGAATCAGGTGGAGAAAGTAACCAAGCAGAAAATCAGCAGAAAACACTGAATCTGGTGGAGGACCAGTGAAAAGCATCCTCATCCTGGGCGTGTTTAAAGCAGGAAAAAATTAGCAGAGTGGAACAGACAAAAAAAATTAATGTTACAGAATATAAACTCATCATGAAAACATAACACCGCCAACGCCAGAACAAGTTGATTCAATGCCAGCTATAAAAACTCATGTGATTCTAGGGCCCCAAAGTCTTCATGGAATATTGAACTTAAAACTGTTGCCATTTTGGCGCCATTGCTGCTGTTGGGGGCAGTTATTACGGTATAAAATATATAACAATGGCAACAAAACAAAAGCAATCAAAAAAATCTGAACCACTAAATGCAGAAAAAGCCAACAGCACGCCAAAACCGCCAATAACAAAGCATCATTTTGATCCATTTATAATGCAATATATTTTAAGAATTAATTTTAATTTTTTTTTTTATAAAAATAGATCTTTGGCGTATTATAAAATGATAAAGTCATAATAAAGACATGGAGTCTATAAAAGACATTTCCATAGACCAGAATTGTAATCAATGTGGTTGCTTAGGATGTAAGAACTTCTTTTAAGATCTATGCAGAGAACGCTGGCAAGACATCCTTTCAACGATGACGCGTTTTTTGAGGGTGTGTGTACTATATTAGACATTTTACTATTTAAGATTAAAAACATAGTTTGTCTTGTTTTTTGATAATTATAGGGAACTTGAATAAGAACTTGGTTGTACTTAGAGGATGACTTAATCAAGAATTATCAAGAACTTGATCAAAACTTATTAGAACTTTAAATTTAAGAACTTGATCAAGAATTATTAAAAAAATTGGTGTGGGGCGGGTGTGGGTGGGGGTGAGTGGTGGGTGGGGTGAGTGGGGTAGGGGGGGGGTGCTTGCGTGGGGTAGGACCCAAAAAAAAACAACAAACACAAACACCCAATAGACAGTCCAGGGGTGGGGGGGGGGAGGGGGCGTGCGTGCGTGGGGTAGGCCAAAACACACAAAACACCAACAAACAAAAAAAGAAGTGGAACTACCAGGCTGTGTCCCGCGCGCAACCCCAATCAACCCCCAAATGATCCATAGGGTCGTTTGGCCTAGTTTGCCGCTGAGCTTTGCTGGTGCTGCCGCGCTTTGTAGTCAAGCGATCACATAGGGTCGTTTGACCCAGTTTGCCACCGAGCTTTGCAGGTGCTGACGTCATTGGCGGCAAGCGATCACATAGGGTTGTTTGGCCTTGTTTGCTGTGCTCCTCTTTTCTCAACCAGGCTTGCAACTGGCTTTAGCAGAGTTACAGCAATTACTGCTGTGGCCAAGCTTTTATGGCGGCTCTAATCGCCAGTAGTAGTACATCCGCCATTGTATATTTGGAGCATTTATATGAAGATAGTGCCGGCCACACACTACTCCTCTCCATACTGGTAGATGTACTAAGGTCTGCCTAACCCTATCTAGTTTGTTTGCCAGAACATTCAAAAATCGCCATTCAGTTGCATAAGGGCACACTTGAAGGCAGATGAACTGGTTAGAATTAGAAAAGTAGAAAAGTATACACATCTTAATACACAGATCAGCTTGCCACATAAACACTGAATCTGTAGTTAAACAATCAAGTCTAATACAAACTGAGAACATTTTTACTTGGGAGGAACAGCAAAAATGTTTCAAATATAAGTTTTTTAGCATACGAATCAGCCGTGTTTACCTCCGCCTTAAGAAATGAACGCCATGTTTTTTAAACATGGCTTTAGCTGTCCCAAGCCAGCTCCCAACAATCAACGCGTGATGGTTTGTTTTGCTTCAGCCACTTTCAACAATGCAGCGCCATTTATTAGATAAGGAACCATCTCATCAATAGTCAAACACGTATTAAAACTAGCTACATCTTTGTCAACAATATTGCCTTCAACGTTTTCATTTCCTTGAGCCAACAAACCTTTAAGATACACAATTCTGTTCTTTGGTAAACC
>CM031603.1:53015440-53017940 GCA_018398815.1 Conus ventricosus
AGAAAGAACGAAAAAAGGAATGAAAGGAACAAAGAACTATAGAAAACAAGTAAACAGATAATGACAAAGAAAAAGAAGGAAAGAAACAAAGGATAAAATACATAAAACATCTTTGTATAATTATTTTTTATGTGTATGTATGTTTGTATGTATGCATGTATGTATGCATGTATGTATGCATGTATGTATGTATGTATGTATGTATGTATGTATGTATGTATGTATGTATGTATGTATGTATGTATGTATGTATGTATGTATGTATGTATGTATGTATGCATGTATGTATGTATGTATGTATGTATGTATGTATGTATGTATGTATGTATGCATGTATGTTTGTATGTATGTGTATCTATCTATCTATCTATCTATCTATCTATCTATCTATCTATCTATCTATCTATCTATCTATCTATCCACACACGGAAGAAATAATATCCTATGTTGTTGTCATTGTGTATCATGAATAAGATTTCGTATAATTATTGCTTACTCCTAATAATGGCCTATTCCGTTCTTGAAAATGTGGACTATTGAAATTGAAAACGCAATGTCCGTATCACCGTTGAATCCCATATCTTCCACATGAGTCTGCTGATTTCTTGATACTGCTTCGACATGTCAGTGCATCGGTATGAATTAGTACAATGGACAGGAGTTGTGTTTAGAACAAGGAATGAGAAGAAAGCATTCTCATCTTTCTCTCTGTACTTCTGGCACCGTTACTCTTGGGCACTGATCCAGAGGATAAAATGACTGTTCCTCCTCAGGACATTCGCAAACCTGAACAGCTTCTTTTTGTGAACATCATGGGCCAGGTTTCCTCTCTCTGTTCTTTGGAGGGACCCACAGTCTTGGAGAATAGTTATGCTCTGCGATCTTTTCTGCTTCTTCCCAGGAGCGGGAAGGGATGAAAATGATGAGCTGCTTCTGCTTGTTTATTTGACGTTAGCTATCCCGTTGGCTTTAGCGTCTTTTGCGGTGGCTTAATGATGGTTTTCTTATCTTTGGGGTTGGCACCGTTCTTTCATTCTTTCCGCCTCTTCGTTTCTTTGGAAACCGTAAAGCTTTTCTTACCTTTCCTCCTGCATATAGTAAAGGCAGTACGAACAAGGAAGTAAAACATGGAGAGAAGATATGTAGATAGTATGGATAGGGAACACGATGGGATGTGAAAGGGTCAAATGATATGGATAGAGAAGTATAGACAACACATTTCGTAATATACAGATCGTGGGACAGAAAGCATGAGCAACATGGAAAGACAAACGTAATTAGAATGGACGAGAAGTATAGGCAGCAGGGAGAGGGAAGTGTAGACAGACAGTCGGCATAGGGAAGTGCAGGCAGTAGAGACGGAAAAGTATAGGCGTGATTGGGAAGTATAGATATTAGGATACTAAGCACAGGCAGTTTGGGAATGTCGGTATAGACAGTATAGATGAGAACATTTAGGCAGTATGTACAAGGAGAAATGGACAGTTAGGTTAGGAGGTGTATGCATTGATGGGCAAGTATTGGCAGGATGGATAGAAAGGTATAGGCAGCAGGGTAAGATGAGGTAATGTTGCGTATAGCCCAGCCGACCACAGAGGGCCATATTAGGGCTATCACCACGTTAAAATCAACTCATAAATCATTCATTCACACAACTCTTTAAAATACATCTTCTAAAAACCCACCTGAAATTTTGTTTTTCAAGGTAAAATCTCAGATCCGATGAAAAATGTTCATCTCACTCATGAATGCAAAGATCTCATCAGGCGGAACATCTCTGAATAAGATTTTATGGAATCTGCCGTAAAATGTTTGTGTCTCACATCATGCAAGTCCCAACACTCTAAAAGAATATGTTTCATTGTGAGTGGCGCATGACATGGGATGGACTACGGAGCTTCTGCACTCTCTAAAAGGTATGAATGAGTCAAATACGAATGGCCGGTGTGCAGCCGGCATGGAACCGTTTCTTCTTAGCGACCACCAGACGTGGATGAGAGGAACTCTTTTAGGTTTGGACGGATCTCAAAGAGTTTGTTATCCGTCTGTGTATTCCAGTCCTCCTGCCAGAGGTCTCTGACATAATCATTAACTTTTGGTTTTTGAGATAAGGAAGCAGAGGCATTGACGGGTGGGCATAGACAGGGTGGAGAGAAAGGTATAGGCAGCGGGAACAAGGACGAAACGACAGTGACGGCAGGGAAGCACAGGCAGAATGGAAATGTCAGTATAGACAATATAGATGTGAACATGTGGGCAGTATGCACCAGAAGAATGGACAGTTCGGATAAGGATGTACGTGCATTAACTGGTGAGCAAAGGCATGACGCGTAGAAAGCTATGGGCAGTGGTGATAAGGAAGTAAAACAAGTGACTGACAGTAGAGACAGTTGGCTGTGGGGTATGGACAAAAATCACAGTATGGATAAGGAAATATGAGAAGCATGGACAGGAACGCGAAGGCAGTATGGATACGGACATGTAGGCAGTATGGACATGG
>CM031603.1:53027422-53032422 GCA_018398815.1 Conus ventricosus
GGCAGTAGTAAACCAGCCGTTCATGTGTTTGGAGTAATAGTAGTTCAGAAATAGAGAGCGTGTGCATATGTGTATATGTGTGTGTGCGAGTGTGCGTGTGTAAGATTGGAGTTTTGGTTAAAGTGGAAGGTTAGGCTAGGTAGGGTGCTGGGGAAATAAGATACACAATATTCTTGAGTTCCAATCTTGACGTGTTGAAGGGATGGAAGCGGGAGGTTGGTTTCATTCCCGATTGTTACCCTTTTGTTACTTGGGTCCTACACTAGAGAAGGCGGGCAGGATATCGGCTGTTGTTGGTGTTGTCAAGTCTGTGAGTTGTTGTGGTAAATTGTCGTGTTGTTGCACGAGCAACAACTAGTCCGTTGGTCCGGCGTGTCAGCTCTGCGGAGGGATACGCTGCTCTGACCAATCGCTGTTTTGTGTTGTGAGTAGAGTTCGCTTGATTCCGACCAGGTCGGAATGCGCTGGGTAGCTTCACTTCGGTCCCTGGTGTTTGTCGGAGTGGACGCGCCTTGTAGTTGCGGCGGCAGCGCCGTTAGTCGAGCTGAGTGACTTCGAGTCATAGTCAGTGCCAGGTCCTCGTCGGGTCTGGTGTGCCCTTGGCCTGTGCCGGGTTCTGTGTCGTCTCTGTTGGCAGCCACTTCAGCCAGTTGTAGAACTGGTGTGGTTGAACGTCTGTCTGTCCAGGTATCCTGTTTCCGTCCTGAGGCTGGGGCCAGACCACCGCAGTCTGCTGCCGCGTGCCGGCAGGTGAGCGGCGGTGTCCCGTTGCCTGCTGCTTTTTCCCCGGGAGAGGAAGACCATCCAGGCCGTCGGCCGTCTGTGAGGCAGCTCTCCTCCTGCTACTGGTGCTCTTCCGGGAGTTGTCCGGCACCTGTGCCTCTTCCTTGAGCAGGCGTCCTGTGAGGGGGTGCTGCACCAGGCTTTTCTTCACCCTCAGGGTCCGGCGGGGCCTTCAGAGGAGGAGGAGGAGTCCCTCGAGCCCCGGACTCGTCGAGAGGGCGTCTGGTGTGCGTTGGTGTCGTGCCCAGCGCGGAAGAGGAGTCAGTCTGCGGGGAGCCACGGTCAGCGCCGGAGTGTAGAGTCTTCGGGGTGTCAGTCTGCGTGAGGCCGCGGACAGCGCTGAGGAGCGGAGTCATCCGTGGAGGAGTCAGTCTGTGAGGGTCCCCGGACAGTGCCAAGGACTGGAGCTTTCCGGGCCGGGATAGGTTGTCCCATGGGTGTTGTAGAAGGGGTGTAGCGTTAGGTAGTGGGATAGGGGTGTTAGCTACTGCCTCCTTTTGGGACGTAGTGGCCAGCACAGTGTAGGGTACTTGTCGTTGCCTCCCTTAGGGACGCAGTGACCAGTGCGATAGTGGTCCCGGGTCAAAAGAGAAGGGTGGGTCCTGGGGAGAGGTGTGGGTGGTAGCAGTTTAAGTTTAGAGTCCCTTGGGTTTATTCTTGTCCCTATTAGTTAGCCACCACGTGTGCGGGCTATCTCTGCGTCCTTAGGTCGCAGTGATATACCACAACTGGTGCTTTAATATAGATTAGAGTTCTCAGGGTCGTATCAGGGTAGTGTGGGTCAGTGAAGAAGTGGGATACCGGTGTGTGACTGTAGATGGACGTGAGTGGTGGCGCCATGGTATGTTTGTGTGTGTGAAATAAAGAGATGCGCGTGATTGTAAAGCTGTGTTAGTGTGCTGTGTTGTCTGCTCTAGTGTGTTATAGGTGTGGGTAGGGGTGGTAGGGCCGTCCGGCTTAGCGACCGTGACACCCTCCTTCAACAGATCCCTGGGGATTGTTTCCGTGAGGTCATTGTATCTTGTCACATGACTCTGCCAACGTTGTGTTCTTTTCTTATCTCGTGTCAGTGAGATTTTCGTGTGGACAGGTGTGCTGCTGCATGGTTTTGATACAGTTGTTCGTTGGTAACATGATCAGTTTATCTGATGTGTAGCATCTTGTAGTCACACCTCCACGGCTGTGAGGGTCCCTTGCCTTGCATGCATCCAGCAAGATCGAACATCTCGGTGAAGGCAGGGAGGTGCCTGATCATGAGCCTCATGGAGATGTGACTGTCTTTCCTATAGAGGCCTCAGTATGGACAACGCTGATGCGTTTTGCCGCGTTAGCAATCTCATGGAGACGTTACTGTCTTTCCTACAGAGGCCTCAGTATGGACAATGCTGATGCGTTTTGCCGCGTTAGGAATATTTCTGTTTTGGATCCCTTATTAACCATGTCAGATTCCAGGTAAGCGAACCCGTATCTGATTTATGCATATTTCTATAAGTGAAATACCCCAGTCGTACACAGATTTGATGATCTTCATAAACATTTTTGCAACCTGTGATTGCGAAAAAAAACCACGGGAATTTCAGCTACATATGGACCGTACAAGACAGTACTGACATTATCAAAGTTATTCATCTCAATACCTTTCTCCTGATAGATCGAGGTAACACTGAGCATTCAAACAAAAAAAGACGACGCACAGAAATGTTTTCTCTGCAGACACAAGTAATGCCATGAGAATATTTGGTGTTCTATGTATTCAGCCTTAATTTATGAATTAATCTAACAATGTGCCTTGGGCACGATGGTAAATTATCTTACTGATACGTCGACCAGTCTTAGGAATATAACTCGGTGGCTTCTTGTTTTCTGCCCCCCCCCCCCCCTCCAAGGCCATCGATATCATAATCATCTTCATAATGAAAGTTCGTTCCCTGAATAAAGCTGTCTATGGCGACATCATCTTCAGGTACATCAGTCACGATGCGTTCCAGGAATATGTCAAAAAAAGTATGGGAGATAAAGGTGGTCCTGACATACATCGCTACTAAAGGGTGGAATCACTCTCCAATAACACCCTAGGCCCTGTACAAGCACTGAAGTAATCAGTTCGAAATATAGCTGCTCAACAGTTGTTGATTAGCTTCCTCCTGGTGTCAGATCTATCAGTTGTGTCCAGGGGTGCCCTTCCATTTCACTGCAAGACTGCCGAACGCTCTCTGGAAGTCTCTGAACACGAGGTAGAACTCATTCTAGTATTGGTTCATTGCTCTGTTCGGTTTGTAATTCTCTCATCGTGGAATCTAGCGACTTTTCATTTCAAACTGGAGAGAGAGAGAGAGAGGGGAAGAGAGAGAGAGAGAGGGGAGAGAGAGAGAGAGAGAGAGAGAGAGAGAGAGAGAGTGAGTGAGTGAGGGAGAGAGAGTGAGTGAGAGAGAGAGAGAGAGACAGACAGACAGATAGACAGACAGATAGACAGACAGACATAGACGGAGACATACACAGAGAAACAGACAGGCAGACAGACAGAGAGAGATGGAGGGGAGATGAACATATACAGATAGATGAAGAATCTCTCTCTCTCTCTCTCTTTCTCCTCTCTCTCTCTCTCTCTCTCTCCTCTCTCTCTCTCTCTCTCTCTCTCTCTCTCTGTATGTGTGTGTGTGCCCGCGCCGCGCGCGCGCGCGCGCGTGTGTGTGTGTGTGTGTGTGTGTGTGTGTGTGTGTGTGTGTGTGTGTGTGTGTGTGTGTGTGTGTGTGTGTAAGTTATAGTCGTCTCTACCTGCGGTTTCTCCAAACACGCAGGTACACGCACGCGCACACACACACACACAACGCGCGCGCACACACACACACACACACACGCACGCACGCACGCACGCACGCACGCACGCACGCACGCACGCACGCACGCACGCACGCACGCGCGCGCGCGCGCGCGCGCGCGCGCGCTGCGTGTTCACATATATATCTACTAACACACACCAACGCGAATTTACCAATAATGTCCTCTGTCTGTCTATATGTCTGTCTGTCTGTCTGTCTGTCTGTCTGTCTGTCTCTTTGCACACGAAGGTAAGCCGAAGTCATCGTCCCAGAGGATGGAAAGTGTGTGGTTGTGTGCTCGTCAGCCTATAATCTGATGAAACAGCTCTCGATTTCTGGTAAGGAGAAGAGCAGAGAGAGAGAGAGAGAGAGAGAGAGAGAGAGAGAGAGAGAGAGAGAGAGAGAGAGAGAGAGAGAGAGAGAGAGAGAGAGAGAGAGAGAGAGAGAGAAGAGAGAGAGAGAGTCGTACAGTAAATACTCTTGTTTTACCTTTTTTTTTCTTTTTACAAATTTTTTACATTGTTTAACATCATGTGTGAACAGGGCACTATTCATGTTGCTCTTGCTTTGAATTCTTTTGCGTTTATTACTTCTTGATTTTGAAATACAATCTACTATTGCGTTATATCTGCGTATGCTTCTCTTTTTTCTCATCCCCTGGGTTTTGTCTTTGCTATTCGTTGCCCCTACGATTATTTATTATATAGACATTTGTCTCTTGGCTGGATGTTTGTCTGTTTTAAATATGGTCTCTATGTAAACATGTGTTCACGTTTTTATTCATGTTGATTCGGTTACTATCGCACAATGGAATAGTAACGGTAAGTACGAAAAATGGCTGAGGTAATACTGTTAACACTGTAAACTAAAGAATCTGTGTCATTCTCTGTCTATCTGTCTGTCTGTCTGTCTGCCTGCCTCTCTCTCTCTCTCTTTCCTCTCTCTGTCTCTCTGTCTCTGTCTCTTTCTCTCTCTCTCTCTCTCTCTCTCTCTGTCTCTGTTTGTCTGTCTATCTGTCTGTCTGTCTGTCTGTCTCCGTCTGTTTGTCTGTCTGTCTGTCTATGTATATCTGTTTATCTGTCCATCTGTCTGACTCTCTCTCTCTCTCTCTCTCTCTCTCTCTCTCTCTCTCTCTCTCTCTCTCTCTCTCTCTCTCTCTCTCTCTTGAGGCTTGAGGCTTGATATAATCTTTGAAGTTGACAGGACTATGTGTCACACAAACTAAACATGAATATCCGCATACCGCAACACTCCCACCTTGCCCCCCCCCCTTTTTTCCCCCCACCCCCTCCTCCCTGTTTGTCTCCTACCTCCCCCTCAAGTCACCGCACCCTCCATTCAACCCACCTCTTACGCCCTGGCTGCGCCTCTATCTTTGTGCCTGTCTGTCTGTCTGTT
>CM031603.1:53037422-53046463 GCA_018398815.1 Conus ventricosus
ATGGAAATCAACCTAACTCTCCATACACCATCACCTAGGATTTCTTAAGCTTACATTTAAAAAATCTTTTTAAAGCGAAAATAGGCACTTTTTCTACCACATCAAACATTTCCAAATGATGCCCCAACCTCTGCTCCATAACTAAGTACTGCTGTATCTGAGGCATCAAAGAGTTTTGAAAATATAGAAGGGGATTTTCTCCCAAGGACCATAGTACTTTAAATATACTGATCACTCCTTTCTTGCTCGGCATGCCATATCATTCAGAACTGTGGCTAGGAAAGGAAGTCAGGTAGACATAATAACTCCCAAGTACTTATACATGTTAACAACTGTCATCTTGGTCTGCCCATAAAAACCATTTTTCTTGACAGAGATATATCCACCATTACTAAATATGACTAAGTTTATTACACTAAATTAACTAAAAGACCGAGTCTTTTGGACGTGAATGTACAAAACATTTAACTGGTTTTTTGAAGACCTTCAACTGAATCAGATAACAAAATAATGTCATCAGCAAACATAAGTTTCAAAATTTCCTACAAAATCAGGTAACCAACTATAATTCCATGTTTCCCTTTCCTGATAATTCCACAGCCGTTCATAATGAACAGGGGAGAAAAAGAACTGACAACAACAACCTCCCCTTGCTTTAGAGACTGATGGACACAAAAATGCAACACATAACTCCGTTATGTCCCTTCCTGCTCTAACTCTTGCTTGTAACAATGTTTTACATGCCTAGTTATTGCCTGATACATTTTCCCATTAAATCCCTCTTTTTTTCAAAAAGCACATAATTTATGCAGAGCGATGGAGCAGAATTCGAAAGCATTTTCTGAAATCAATAAACGCAACATCAGTTTTCTGTGAGTAGCAGTTTGTTTCTGAGCCATGGCAAACCAATGTAAAGACATGGATCAATAGTACTATAAACTTTTTTCTAAAACCTGCCAGAACAGTCATCAATGACATGGTTTTTCTTCATCCATTTGTTTAGTATCGTCCATTCAGAATATGGCTAATACATTTACTGCATATATTCAACAACGATATTCCCCTGAAAATAAACCTGAAAATGCCGTCGGCCCCTTTTTTGAATAGGGGTTGAATAACTGACTTGACCACTGAAGGGGATATAGTTCCAGTAAGAACAATATATTGAAAACAATATTACTAAAAATGTAGCAACTACAGTAAACTGAGTTTATGAAGATTTCTCGATAAACTCCATCAGGACCAGCAGCCTTTTTATTCCTTAATGAACGAACCGCGGCATAAACATCACTTTCCGAAATGTCACACTCAAGAGAATTCTGTGTTACTGGTTTGACCCATCACTAACCTGATCTCTGACTCGCCAGCAATACCTACTGACTGGCTACAATTCACCCAGACCAAAAACTTGTAAAAAAGAAAACCATTCATTCATTGGTAATTATAGTTGTCAAGTAAAATTATATGCCAACAAAAAGATTTTACTTTGCTCCAAAACCCAGGGGTTATAGATATTTACATTCAAAGAATTTATTACCTTTGTGCGGTGTCTTTTTCTTTTTTCATCCACAAAGAGCTCCATGAACTTCCTCTGCTTTTTGATTATACCAATTTCTAATGTTTTCCATTTATCTTCTTTGTGTTATATAACACTGCCTTCAAATGGAAACCGAGTTTTCATGTTTAAAGCTGGCTACATTCTTGATCAAACCAAGGATCTGATCGTTCTTTTCCGACTGTAATGTTTTTCTCAGCATGAACTGCAGTAAGCAAACGCCTACAAAAAACACTTGAATGGCTTTAATTTACATCAAACATTAACCAAGACTAGAGGCCATGCCTCATATGACCTTTTGAAACCACGTCACTAGAAATATTTTCCTTAAATACATAGAATTTTTCTTTCATCCCAAACTATTTTTGTCAATTTTGTATAAATTATTTTGAGCCATGTCATGCTGATCAGCTCTTTCTAAATTACAGTCAAACACAACTTCAACAGGCATGTTTTTGATTCAGTATCATGTGTAACATTCAAAGAAACACAATCTTTCAATAAACTACTTGATACTATGGCAATAGTCATCAATACTACAACACCAGAGTGGTGAAATATAAGTATAGTGACATAATGCTAAATCTTCTGAAATGCACCATTCAAAATGAAAAGATGAAAATAATTGCCAAGATCTAACAGGTACTGCCAAAGTCATTTTGAATCTAACTTTTGATGTACGGAATACCTCACGTCACACACTCTTTCCTGAACATGTTCCATGCACCGATCATCATCACAGTCTTTTGCATTCTGCCCCCAGTGCGAGCATTGAAATCCCCCAATAACAACAGCGGCAAATTTCCAAGAGATGTCTATTAAATCCATGATACATACTCCAAAATGGTAATAACCAATGGAAACATCAATAGTTTTGGTAATATGCAGAAGAGCTTAGGCTGCAAGTACACACACCAACTGAGAATTACCGGTGATTCCTGTTCCCAACAAATCCTAACCAGTATTCAGATACATTAAAATTAACATACACCACATTCATTTTTTTCAACATGGCTTAAGAGATCATTTTTCACGAGAGATCAAAACCCACCAGACAATCTGCCTGTAACCCCATCTGAACAGACTAGACACTGGCACAATGAAAGCGTGATCATAGGAAATAAACGTTCCCGAAAATAGGGTTAGCGAACGTTCCACCAGGATACCAATTTCCAAAATCACTAATGTAAGCACGCAAATCGTTAACATACACACGCGACAGCCCTTTCAATGTTGAAAAGTCTAAATTACACATTTTATATGACATGGTCTGTCCGAGTCCCTATGCGGTAACCTGTATCCATGCTTACATGTCGTTTCGTGAAACAGTGTCTGGCGTTTTGGCAAGAGGATCTTGCGCACGAAGCACTCCGAAGTCTACCTTTAGGCCGTCACGTGCGGTTTTGTTTCTCTTGTTGCGTGACCGGTGTGTCGTGTCCTCGTTGCTCCTCCTGCTCAGTGTCTGTCTGCGGTGTGTGAGTTTCAGTCACAGTGTCTGTTCTGCTGTAAATGTTGTTCGAGTCACAGTATTTGTCCTGCGGAGTTTGTTGTCCTTCACAGTGACTGTCTGTGGTGTAAGTATTGTTCATTACACAAGGTCTGTCTGCGGTGTGTGTTGTTCTGTTCTCATGTTCGTTTTTGTCTCCTAGTCCTGACATGTTTGTTTCTGTGGTATTATCAGTCCGTGTCTGATACCTACATCTTTTCATGGATTTGGGTTGTCAGTGACTGGTATGGGGACTGTTGATAGCTGTGTCTGTCGTTTTGTCTCTGTATAATCGTGTTGTAATTTCCTGTCGTAACCTGCTGTAACTGACTGGCTGTTTCTGCTTGAACAGTAACATTCTGCTCATCTGGTGTGTGTCCACTATCCCCGAACGACCATGTCCACAAAATGACTGTCGATTCTGTCGTGTTTTCATTTCTGCCCCTGTCCGCTTTGTTATCAGTTTCTTTGTGCGATCTTTTTCTTTATCTTCCTGTCCGACTCTTTGTCAGTACATGGGACCTGTCACTGTAATAAGTTGCTTTGTGAAGTACTCACAGTAGTAGCATTGTCAAGTGTCAGAGAGTTTTCACCCATGGTCACACTGAACCGTGAGGATGATGTTTCGTGCTGCATGGTGGGAACTGCTGCAGGGAGCATAAAGAAGGGGTACGGCTGGTAACGTTTGTTCCAGTCCTGCAATCCCAGGTCCGCCGTAGCCCCCTCCCTTCCCCCTCATATTGCGCGTAGTAGTCATAAAGAGCGGGCCACCATAGTGGGTGACACTGTACCATGACCCCCACTGTTGCTCAGACTTCCGTCTGTCACTCCCCTCCATCTGACAGCATGAACTGTACTCTCGCCGCTGCTGTGGTCCCTTCTGTTGTAGTTGGTTGCTGGAGTAGGTGGTGAGTCAGTGTCGTGGTTTCTGGGAGTAGCCGTCATCGTGTGCTGTCGTCTGGCGCAGTTGGGAGTGGCGATGTCACTCTGTCACCTGCCACCACCAGTCTGTTGTCCCCTGAAGTAGGCGTGCACACCCTTTGCCGTCGGTACTACCTGTACAGTCACTCTCTGTCGGTCTTCAGTCCCCTGGCCACTGTACGTTTTCTTTCCGCCGCCGTAACTTCCTGCCGTTGGTCAGGAATGCCATTTTGTCTGACCACCGAGTGAATGAGTACCAATCATTGGAGGTGGGCGACCCTTTGTCATCATTGTGTTCGTCCAAGTCGGTGTGCACGCACAATGTAAACGACTGACACACACCTTGCCAGGTCACAGATCCTTGCAAAACGTCAATACCTCAGTGTGACAACATCGTCGTATGTTCTCCGACCTGGACAGGCGTGGCACATTGAACAGTTTCAGGTATCACTGTATCGGGAGAACATTTCCAAGTTTTTCGATCTTGCCTGTCAAGAGTTTAACTGATCTGTGACAACTATGAATTCCAACTCATTGACGGTTTGTATTGGTGGTTTGTTCTCCCGACTAACTTGTCACCGCTTGTTGAGCGTGAAGCTGAGTCCATGAGTTCTGCATTTCGGTTTTCAATTCACGTACCGATATCTCCAAATCCAAAGAAAACTGCTTTTGTCCACTCATGAAGTCGAAGAGCAAAAACATTTATCCATTGATTATTTCAAGTGCCACTCTTGAAACAGTAATAAATTTTTCACTTAAGTGTCGATACGAGAGAGAACTACCTCGTCCATATTCAAGATTCAAAACGTCGATAAACTCGAATAATAACAAAAATTATCAATAACCTGGATGAGACTTAGATACGTGTCTGCCTGGTCAGTGACACGAACACACCCCAGAGGAGAGAGAGAGAGAGAGAGAGAGAGAGAGAGAGTCACACATTTACATAAACAAACATAACACAGTTCAAACGCACGCACACACCCGCATGGCATGCCGCTGCGCCGCGCACACAGAGACACACAGTACACAGACACACACACACACACACACACACACCACACACACACATCACACACACATACACACACCACACCACACCACACACAACACACACACAAACACACCCACACACACCCACACACACACACAACACACACTCTGTAATAAGAGACATCCCTGACCTCTATTCAGTAACAACACACACACACACACACACACACACACACACACACACACACACACAGCACACACACACACACTGTGATTAAGAGACATCCCAGACATCTATTCATAACACACACACACACACACACACACACACACACACACACACACCACACACACACACACAACACACACACTGTGATTATGAGCCATCCCTGACATCTATTCAGTACAAAGTCTTCACTCGACACTTCCATCTTCCCGATCAGTCATTATCCAAAGTACGAGACCAGAATGAAAGGATAACAAAAACCATTTCTTTGCTTTCCACTTTCTTTGTTTCCTCCCTGCGTTATCACACTTGGCTGTCTTATTGTCTTGTTTAAAGATACTCAGGAGTCTTCTTCTTCTTTTTTCTGCGTACGCAGGCTGATACTTTTGGGGAAAACCCCCCAGACAGAAAGGGGTCCTGGGTTCCACCCAGGTTCTAGCTAGCCCCAGTTTGGGTTTCGTAGATATCCTAGGCTCATGGAACCCATCTAGGTTCTCCCTTGGCACTAGTTTGCCACCCAAGCAACGTGCTGCACCTAGGGTGCCCAGTTAGATTCTAGGTACATACTACCCGTCACTCAAGTGAGCGTTGACCTAGGGAACCAAGCTAGGCTCTGACACAGCCTAGCCTGCCACCCTAGAAACGCACGCTTTAATCTCCCATGATACGCTGAGCCATCGGGCCAACCAAACTGGCCTGTATTTAGCGCAAATCTCAATTGTATTTTTATCTTTATCTTTTTCTTTTGTTTTAACATTCTACAATATTCTAGTAATCACTAGAAATGATAGAAAATACGAGAATGTTCCCACAATAATTTTTGATTGTTTTATGTCTTTCTTTGTTTTTTGTTTTGGTATTGACATGAGATTTTCCGATCCAGAATTTTGTGTGGTGGTCGATACTTTTCATTAACCGGTCGTTCTGCCTTCGTTGGGTGTGTCTTGCCATTTTCGGTTACAGTGGGCTTGTTGGACCTTTTCCTCCATCGTTTAAAAGTAGTATTGTTCTTTTCTTTTTCAAAGCATGTCTTCATACCATTCGAAAACAGACGTAAAACGAAAATTTGTTTCTGAAATTTTAAAAAACTTGTGATCGGGCTGCAGTTACTTTTGATGAAAGGTCTAGCAACCCCAAACAAAGCGCAGAAATTATCTTCTGTTTATGATCATGATTCAGATCGACAGCACCACTTCTTCGTAGACTTTGTGTTCGGACTCTGTCAGAAACAGTTGTAATACTGAAGATCTTTTTAAATCACTTGGTGGAGTGGGAAATGGAGGAGGGGGACACCCAGCCCTCTGTATCGATCGTGAAACGATGTTCAGTGGCACCAATGAGCCCCCAGCAACGGATCACTGCACTTGTAAGGAAAATTTTTTCCCCAAAATGTCTCCTGTCATCTCACAGCACTCCAGGATCCTCAAAAGCTCAAGTAAGTCTTTTTGAATTTTTCCCTTTGAACAATTACGTAGTGGGGGGAAAAAAGTGCAACAACAGTGTAGAAAGAGATTCTTCTCGTTCCCATTAGCTTAGGCGGGAATCCTGGAGGTACGGCAAAGGCTTCAGTATGGTGAAGGCCCTCCAGTGGTCAGTAAAGTTTTTTCACTCATCGGGTGTTGGCAGGCCAGGGTTTTTACTTTTGGTGTTGTTGGAACTGTCTGAGTGGACAGCTCTGCTGTTCAATAACCCAAGCATTGTCAGCAGCTAAGAATTTGTGCAGAAAATATTGAATATTTCCTCACGCCATTAATACTAAGACTTAAATAAACAGCCATAAAACCTGGGCCCGCCAACACCTGAATGATGCAAAACAAAATTGACCACGGAGGGCCTTCACCAAACACAAGCTTTGCCAGTACCTCCAGGATTCCTGCCTAAGGGAACCGAGAAGAATCTCTTCTACACTACCGTGATCTCACATGATCAACACCCATCAGTGAAATGATTGATGATAATGATTTTTAACCCTTTTTTTGTGAATGAGTGTAATGTATATATATAAAATATATATATATAAAATATATATAAATAATAAATATATATATATAAAATAAATATATATATGTGTGGTGGTGTGTGTGTGTGTGTGTTTTTGTGTGTGAATATGTGTGTGAAAACTTCCCACAGTTAGTCTCATTATGATCATATAATCATAACTCACCCAGATCAGAACATTGTTTACATGTGGTAACCCCCCCCCCCTATTTTGTGTGTGTGTGTGTGTGTGTGTGTGTGTGTGTGTGTGGGTGTGTGTGTGTGTGTGTGTGTGGTGCAACACATAACCCTGTTTTCATTGATCACTGCTATTTCTCCCCAACAACATCAGCATATGATGCCAACACATTATTTCCACCTGTTACAATACATCATCCCACATCATTGTTTTCCTTTTTTTAAACAACACTATTTTAAATAACCTACCAACCTCCCCACCCCCACCCCCCACCCCATAGTGGATGAAGAGATATAGCTTCTCCTTCTCTTGCCCCCCTTCTTTCCCTCCCACCCCCCCACACACATATTAGTTTATTTATTATTACCCTCCCCCCAAACCCCCCCTACCCCCCTTTTTTTTCTCTCCCCCCCCCACCCCCAAATATACCTTATCCCCCCATTTACCTCCATCCCCCTTCCCCTCCCTTATTAACATTACCCACACAACCTTTCACAACTACCCACGCATAAAAACCACCACCTCTTTTAATCACCCAGCGAAATCATTTATTTTATTCACCAAACCTTTTTTTTTTTTTTTTTTTTAAATTACAGTTTCTTCCATTCTATTCATCTACTTATTTATCCCTTCTTATATATTTTTTTTTCCCCAAAAGAACACAAGGAAAATTTTTCTGACAGGATGCTAAACTTTGGGTCAGCCTGTAGGTAACTGACATGACTCACAAAATGCAAATAATTCAACTTAGTTGTCAAAAAATTTCAAAAATTTCTGAATTGGAAAGCTTCAGAGTATTTCAATTTAGTTAGTTAACAAGTGAAATGAACATACTTAATGCATTTATAGTTGTCTTAAATAGACAGTAAATAATCTGATCATCAATAGATGCACTTCCCGGTAACTGACATGACAAGTGAATGGTAACTGACATGACTCTCGTGAGGATCATATTTCCTGGTTCACTGTTCAGCCTGCCTGCCTGGTAAGTTAATGCTTTAAAACAACAAATAATTCTAAGTAACTTTAGGGTTTGTCATTGAAAAGCTTCAAATAGTAGTAAAAACACTAATTATTTTCTTTAGAACCTTTTTTTCAGATTCTTTCCCCCATTTAGCTGACGTCTTGCTATGACTGAAAAGTCAACGCACTTGCTTCAGCTGCCCGACAAGCAAGCAAATTTTTTTTCTTCAGATGTAGATTTCCGAGTTTGTTTTTTAGAAGTTTTCCTCCACTCGGTGTACTTGAATTAAAGCCAGTTTCCTTCCATTTAGCTAATGATGTGCTCTTTACAACACTTTCTACTTCCCCAAAATAAAGTCACACACCCCTGGACTTGACAGACAGCTGCATTGAGAAGTTCCTCTTCAGGGAGGGTAATGTGTGTGTTAGGGATGGGGGGGGGGGGGGGGGGGGGGGGGGGGGGGGGGGGGGGGGGGGGGGGGGGGGGGGGTGGGGGGGAGGATCAAGAGAAGGAAAAAGGCTCCAATCCCACCAAAACTAGTGGGGTTTTGTAAAAGTTTTTTTAAAGCAATTTACAAAGGCAAGTACAAAGGGTCCAAAAAAAAACAACCACAAAAAACTGGATTTCTCAAAATAAAGGATTTTTATTAACAACAAAATTTTATCCCAAAAACCATTATGTTTTAAGGGTTTTATAAAAACTAATTTTCAAAATAATTTA
>CM031603.1:53046563-53049063 GCA_018398815.1 Conus ventricosus
GCCGTGGAATCAATAACCAACGAAGGCAAAGCATCTATAATTACCAGTGCTGTAATAACAGGATGATTTAACCGCAGGTTCTTTAATCATTCTCACTCACGGTTCGTTTATGTCAAATTACAGTGATGGATCGATAGGCCTGTGATGTTTGGGGTCTCGAGGAGAAGATGGGGGACGGGAATAGGGTGGGGCGGAGGGGTGGGTGGAGGATGAGGAGGAGTGAGAAGGGATGAAGGAGGGAAGAAGCGGTGCTAGCAAGGTACTTGCTCACCTATTCCAGCCCTTCCCACAACCCAACTCTTTTGCAGACAACATGAGAAGACGTAAGGCAAGTTCCACACAATGTTTCAAATGATATGATTCTTCAAGCTGCTGAAATTTGTTGGTGCTAGTTAATGTCTGTGTGTGTTCTAACCTGGACAGTGTAGGAAAAAATCCTTAGGGCAAATAATACAACGCAGTTTGGATGATGTCAGTCTGTCTGTCTGTCTGTCTGTCTGTCTGTCTGTTGTCTGTCTGTCTGTCTGTCTCTCTCTCTCTCTCTCTCTCTCTCTCTCTCTCTCTCTCTCTCTCTCTCTCTCTCTCTCTCTCTCTCTCTCTCTCTCATGACATTATAATGATATTAGAATATTGACAGTAATAACAATAATAATACTTATGAAACTGCAACTACGGCAACGGCAACAACAACAACAACAACAACTACTACTACTACTACTACTACTACTACTACTACTACTACTACTACTACTACTACTACTACTACTACTACTACTAGTGTGCTCGTTAAAGGCTGTTGTTCCAAATTGTCAGCTCGAAAAAACATGGTTTTCGAATATGAGCATTTCCAATGATTGTGTGATACAGAACTGTCACCTACCACTGCCCAATATCATCCGCTACTGTCAACGCATGACATAGCTCATTCCCACACCCTTCCAAGAAGAAATACCTTTCTAGTAAACTATCAGACACACTCGCACACACACACACACACACACACACACACACACACACACACACACACACACACACACACACACACACACACACACACACACACACACACACACACACAACACACACACACACACTTCAAGAATGAAAGTGTGCAGTATTCATTATTTGAAGGGTTACAATCCCCTTGCCTAGCAGCAGAAAGAGTACTGAATTGTCAGATATTTGCCGTGTTCTGGAGAGAGAGAGAGAGAGGAGGGTTACGGCATAATGCTGCTGGGCCATAGAAACTCATGTCTCATGTCTCAAGCCTCACGCTCCACGTCTGACATTTCATGCTGTGGGCCATAGGAGCTCACGCCGCGCTACTCTTGCATGGACAAGACAAGTTGTATTGAACTTTGGGTTGCTGACATTTCCACAACAACAACAAAATTATATTCATCTGTACAAGATAAGCATGGAATGAAAACAAGGCTGTCAGGAAGGAGACAATGTGTGAGTCGAGGTATTAATGATGGTAATAATACTTGATAGGAATGATAACAATGGTAATGATGATGATCAAACTATTGAAGAAAAAAAGAAGTTTTTTCCGTTCCTGACAGCCTCGTGTTTATTCAGCGCCCTATCGTGCGCCGAACTGGATGAAAATAAGAGATCGCTCGTTCTTGTTCGTTGTCCTGAGTGTTGTGTATCTTGCCTGAAGAAGATTCAAGAGGTCGAAACGCGTCGGGTTTTGTCTTGTGATTCGTTTGTCTACACAAATCTTAAATAAATGTTAGCGAACCGCCCAGAGAAAACGTGGACAAACGAATCACAAGACAAAACACAACGCGTTTCGACCTCTTAGGTCTTCTTCAGGTAAGACACAAACGAATAAAATAACGAAAAGTCACTGAGCAAAAACGTTTGTCTACGTTGTTTATCAATAACTGTTTTCAAAATTTGTAGTCATCCATATTGAACTGGCCAATGGTAACCAGGAACTTGAACCTCACGCATCGAAAAAAAAAAAAAAAGTGAGCTGTCCCACTTCTCCCCTCACGCGTGAACCGTGAACCATGAAGCGTGAAGCGTGAGTGGAGTTGTATGGCCCTCACGCAAGAGAGACCATGTCTGTTCATTGTTCTATTCACGCATGAGGCGTCAAGCATAAGGCGTGAGACGTGAGTTTCTATGACCCAGCAGCCTTATGGAACTTACTTACTTACCTAGGCCCATAGCTCAAGGGTGAGCATAGGCCATCGACAACACTCCGCCATCGCACTCGGTTCTGGGCTGCTCGCTGAATGCCTGTCCAGTTGGTCCCCTGCCTCTTTATCTCTGCCTCAGAGTCTCGCCTCCAGCTGCTGCGACGTCCGCTTCTCTTCCTTTTCCCCTGCGGGTTCCATGTCAGGGCTTGGCGTGTAGTGCTGGATGCTGGCTTCCTGAGAGTGTGTCCAATCCAGCCCCACTTCCTCCGCAGAAGAATCTGTTTGGCCACTGGTTCCTGTCCTGCTTGCTTTGGTTGATGGAAGCTTCATGGAAGACGGAGCTATAT
>CM031603.1:53072279-53074779 GCA_018398815.1 Conus ventricosus
CAGGAAGGGGTGTTTTCTGCAGGCTGCTCCCCACCAGCCAGCTAACCGCGCTGTACTAGGCGAACTGAATGTCATCTGTGTAAAAAGCCGTCTGGCAACAGTGTGTTCAGCATTGTGAGCGGCCATTACAAGTGGGACTGTTAGTTTGATAATTAGTAGTTGTCATGAAAAATGTAATATATCTGTGCTTTTGAGATGACTGAATAGCCAAATTCCCGACAATTCTTTTAATACCAAACTCGACTAGGTTTATTTTCCTGTAGATAATGTAGATACGGCATGAAAGCTTGTACACAAGTGGTCAGGCGACATTCAAACAATGACAACACACACACACACAATTGTGCAAAAATGACGTCATCACTTTCTGGGAACTTAATTTTCCCTAGTTAACTAGTACACAAGTTTGATATATACCTCTGCTTGGACTACAACAACAAAAATGTTGGATTAGAAATGTGTAAGACTTGTTTGTTCGGCCCTTTAACTAAGTGTCTCGAATGGGACGGAAATGTAAAGCTGTGACACACACACACACACACACACACAAAACATTATACACAGACACGTGCACACACACAGACACACACACAACACAACACAGCACAACACACCACACACACACACACACACACACACACACCACACACACACACACACACACACACACACACACACTCACTGAGAGAGAGAGAGAGAGAGAGAGAGAGAGAGAGAGAGAGAGAAAGAGAGAGGAACTACACACACACACACACACACACACACACACACACACACACACACACACACACACACATACACACACACACACACACACACACACACACACACACACACACACACACACACACACACACACACAACACGTGCACGTGTGCGCAAGTGTACACACACGACAATTCCTCTTAACAAAATGAAGCCGAATCCATGTCGTGGAGAGCTGGAAATAAACAAGTGGACTGGCAAACCCAAAGTGAAAAACAACGCAAGGAATTGCTGAACGTAAAGAATTACATCCTGTATTTCAAATGCTGGAAGAAAGAAAAAAAAACAACAAATATGTCACTTTGCCAGAATAGGGTGGCATTCTGTGATTTCCTGGGTGAGGCTTCCATACACTGGAAAACAGAACGAAACGGTGTGTGAAAAGCATGGCAGAGGGCTTTGGGAAAAGGAGAGGAAGAACGTGATGTGGCAGAACATACAGGAATAGGTGTTTTGGTCTTGTTCTTGTTGTCCGATTAAGGACCAAATGTCACAAGTCTGAGAGAGAGAGAGAGAGAGAGAGAGAGAGAGAGAGGAGAGAGAGAGAGAGAGAGAGAGGGTAGATAACGACAAAATCGGCAACGACAACGACAAAATCTTTACTGAACTGGGTCTTCTGCTCATGTGAGGAAGACAAGTTCACAGAGGGAAGTCATACTGTAGTACTATAAATAAAATGAACAAAATTAATCATTACACTCATTTGTGGGAAAGTAAACGGACGAAAGATTAAACAAGGTGAAATGTAGCGAGAGGTTGGAGAGAGAGAGAGAGAGAGAGAGAGAGAGAGAGAGAGAGAGAGAGAGAGAGAGAGAGAGATGTTTTTTTCTGATTGGGACCAAAATGTCACAAGTATAAGAGAGAGAGAGAGAGAGAGAGAGAGAGAGAGAGAGAGAGAGAGAGAGAGAGAGAGAGAGAGAGAGAGAGAGAGAGATGGTTTTGTTTTAGTTCTGATTGGGGACCAAAATGTCACAAGTATATGAGAGAGAGAGAGAGAGAGAGAGTGTGTGTGTGTGTGTGTGTGTGTGTGTGTGTGTGTGTGTGTGTGTGTGTGTGTGTGTGGTGTGTGTCTGTGTCTGTGTCTGTGTTTTAGTTTTTTTCTTTTCTGATTGTGAGACCAGAATGTCACAAGTACAGTAAAGGGACAGACAGAGACACAGACAGACAGACAGACAGACAGAAGAAGAAGAAGACAAAAACGGCAGAGCACAGAGAAAGACATACAAACACACCATGAGTCACAGGTATTGACAGATATCAGAACAGCAGACAGTATGAGAGATCCCGTTCAATTCTCAGCGACATTTTCAGCTCTAATTCAAAAGCCTCTGCTTCTTTTCATTCGTCTTTCAAGCCGCTCCCGCACACTGCAACAGACTGGAGAAACAGCTGATATGACGTCATATCACACACGGACCCGGATAAACGTATAACCCACCATTGCACAGCGACAGTCCACAACGTTTGGCACACAAACCCATTTCTCTGCCAGGTAAGGGTTTATGACTCATAATGTACAGATGACTGAGATGACAAAAAAAAAATGTCTTGATTATGTTAATGGTGGACCTCATGCCCAGAACATGAGTGAGTTCAGTCGTCAATGGAATATTTACATAGATCCAGTTTGCGTTCACATTTTTTTTAATCTTTTGTAGACAAAGAAGATCATGGAATCATAACAGAACATTACTAGCCACAAAATGTTAGTAAGCTTGATAAGAATGTTGACGAG
>CM031603.1:53084779-53089779 GCA_018398815.1 Conus ventricosus
CTTTCCATTCCATACAAACTGCAACATGATATTTCAAGTTCTCCATTAAAAAATCACTGGGGGCAGACAGGCTTGTCAACAGACGATCTAACAATGACACATCGCATGTCTTGAGCACATACTTTAACAACACAAACATGGCGTCGAAGATTTATTTCAAACCGATTTTAAACACAACTGAACACCTCCCATCCTAAATAAACACACCCCATGCTCTCGTCGATAAGCGGAATCTCCATGTGCTAATGACAGCATTGCTAAGTTCCTAAATACATTGTAATCAGCAGAAAATGAAACACTGTCCAAAGAACTCCCAAACCTTCTGGGTCATATGAGTTATCACGCATGGGAGATCGCTCACCACTGTCCTTGACCTGACTGCTTGCTGCACGTACACAGACGCATTTGCCCTTTGATCCCGACATGTTTTGCTGTGCTTGACCTGGACTGGAGTGCGCACCTAGCTACACTGAACCTCCTAAAAAGCGTGCGTGTTAGGGAAGGGGCGAGTCAGAGAGAGAGAGAGAGAGAGAGAGAGAGAGGCAGACAGACAGACAGATGGGCAGGCAGGCAGGCAGTGTACGACATGGATAGAGACAGAGATGCAGAGAAAGAAAAAGTGGAAACCAGAGAGAGAGAGAGAGAGAGAGAGGAGAGAGAGAGAGGAGAGAGAGAGAGAGAGAGACAGACAGACAGACAGACAGACAGACAGACAGACTGTGATACAGACGGGGTGGGGGTAGGCGTGCGGTGCTGGTGGTGAAGGAGGAAGGTAATCATGAGGAGGCAGTGGACAGTGAGAGAGACAGGAGAAAGCCAGGCAGTTCCGGAGAGATACAGAGAGATAATTAATTTATTTTGGAGTTTTCTGTTTCTTCCAGAGACTTATCTCTCCAGCAGAACTGATCCAGCGCTGGCCCTCAGATCTTCCTTCAGAGTCCAAATGGAAAGGAAATGCCATCATCAACGTGATTATAGACGGCTGGCGGAGTGGGTGCTGGCTTTGCAATCCATTGTATGGAATCTAGTTCTTCTTGGATAGTTCAGTGGTTCTTCCAGAGGACAGCTGGCTGAACAGTCATCTGTTTACGATCGTAGTATATTGAAGTGAAGTGGTCATGGCGCAGTTAGAATCAAACGAGCGAAGACATGAACGAATGAACCAAAACAAAATAAAACAAGACAAACAACACAAACGAACAAACAAACAAACAGACAGACAAACAAGCAAACAGACAAACAAGCCAACAAATGTATCGCAACTTACAACAGGCCAACAGTCTCTCTCTCTCTCTCTCTCTCTCTCTCTCTCTCTCTCTCTCTCTCTCTCTCTCTCTTTTTCTCTCTCTCTCTCTCTCTCAACCCTCCCGCCTGTTGGTTAAAACTGTTTTTGACGGTTTTGTTTCCTTGTTTGTTGTCTTCTATTTCTGCCAGTATTTTTCCCATATGGCGAGAAACTTTGCTTTTCTAAAGGATAATGTATTTTTGTGTGGTTAAAAAAATGTCCACATGACTTGAAATATTTGAATAGTTTTTAGTTTTTTTTGTAGATATTTTCAGTTATCTGTATTTGGGGAGTAAAATAACTTCTATGGAATGCCGCGAGTAATATTTGAATGTGTCAAAAAAAAAAAGCAGCCCCCCCCCCCCCCCCCCCCCCCCCCCCCCACACACAAAAGGAGTACTGAGTTTACAAGTCGTTTTGTTTACTGCGAATCTGACTGTGCTGTCTTTAGGCAAACTGAAAAAATAAAATTAACAGTTATTTGGTATACTGTACAGAATACCTTTTTTCAGACGTTACATAAGAAAGGCATTAACACATGCACAAATCAATACTCCCGGCTCGCATGTATTAAGAAGACATTTTAGCCGAAAACTAAGTCATCGGGCTGTTTTGCGTTGTTTGGTATAATCGTTACTTTGCACAATGTCTGTATGTTTATCTGTATTCTTTTTCTTTCTTTCTGCGTACGCAGGCTGATACTCCTGCGGACACTCTCTGTATAGCCAGGCAGTGGAGTTTTGTGTGTATGACCCTTTTTTATCCCGCCATTAAGGCAGCCATACTCCATCTTCGGGGAAGGTGCATGCTATGTGTCACGTGTCATCCATACCAACGGCCAAACTGGCCTTCTCTTCCGAAAGTTGGTGATGGGATTTGACGTGTGTGCAAGATGTTATGCGTGCGTTCACACACGGAACCTCGGTTTATAGTCTCATTCGAAGGACTGCATGGGGAATGGAGTCAGAACCAATGTTAACTCCGAGGGAAAAATCCCCTATACCGAAATTCGAACCCGCAACCCCAGGATCACGAGTCAGGCGCTCTACCAACTGAGCTATCTGGCCCCCTATCTGTATTATTCGCGTTGTTTCAATACCGTTGCGGTCCATTTTTCGTCTGTTTTCCTCTCCTTTTCTTTCGACACCGTAGAAGAGAAGTGTTCATGTGTCCTCATTGATACAACAACGTTGTCGTGTAAAAACCCAGCTTTTTGTCCCTCTAACGTTTGAAAGGAGTTCCAACCCCCAGCTATGGAACGTTTTTGTGCAAAGGGCAGAAGAGGATGTTCTGTTGCATTTCATTCATTTGCACTGGCGGTTTTGACATCAAACCGCAACGAATTTACGATTTTACAACATTCATTTATACTATCATGTATTATCATTATACATATTATAACAGTCACATTCACATGGACATACAATGTCCATCTACTCCAAATAGCAATGTCCTTCCAAAGCAGTGAACGCAGGGCAAAAACAGTCAATGGATATGTGTGGACTTTCAATACACATCTGTAGAAGGATGAGAAGAATGATGGTTAGTCACAACGTCCTCTTGATGCTGCTTGCATTGGGACAGAGACAGGACGTTTCTGAATCTAGCAGTATGTAAGTAAGCCAACACAACTGAATAAATGAATTAAAGCAGCTGAAAGAGCAAAGAAACGCCCGCCATGGTTAAATGTCGTCCATGATGAACTAAGTCTTGTTTCTACACGCCTCAAACAACTTGGTGCCAAAACCTTTAGATACTTGGTAGACTGGTGATAGAGGGACCTAGAGCTGGTTCAATGTGTGTGAGAGAGAGAGAGAGAGAGGAGAGAGAGAGGAGAGAGAGAGAGAGAGAGAGAGAGAGAGAGAGAGACAGAGAGAGAGAGAGAGAGAGAGAGAGAGAGAGAGCACACAAGAAGGGTAAGGTGGGTTGTAGAATGATGATGGAAGTTGACTGCGCGGCTATGCAATCATCGTCTTCAGCAGCGAAATTCGTGTGTGGTATCTTGCATTTGCATGAAAAGAGGGAACATCATGATCATGACTGAAATGTTTCAGCTGCGGCGCAGTGTCCTGTCTGGTGGTGATGGTGGTGGTGGGGGGGGGGGGGGGGTCTCACAACTACCTGGTATCGATAGTTCCGGTGGACTGCTGATTCTTGGACTGTGAAATGACACTCCTGGATGTGGCACTAACGTGTAGAGCAAGAATGTGTGAGATGAGGAACAGTGAATTAGAGAGAGAAAGAAAACGCGCGCGCGTGAAGACAAATACACAAAACACACACACACACACACACACACACCCCAACACACACACACACACACACACACACACACACACACACGCACACTCGAACGCACATGCAGACACAGACAGACAGACACTGACATACATACACACATACAAACACACACATACCCCTCCCCTCCACTCACGCGCACACACACACACACACACACACACACACACCACACACACACCTCCCCCCCCACACACACACGCACACACACACACACACACACACACACACACACACACACACACACACACACACACACACACACACACGAAATAAAGTTCCGGACATAAAGGGGGTAAAAACGTAACAGGAAGAGCCCAGACGTCATTTCCTGTAACCTTTCCGTGCATACCTGACTGATCCATGTTACTGATCCTAAGTCCTTTCATCATCTTCTTCTCTCCAGACTTTACAGCACACACAACACCACATCAAAGTGCATAAATCGATATATACTATGGCGTAAAATAAATAGATTCAAAAGAAAATGCGCGCACGCACACACACACACACACACACACACACACACACACACACACACACACACACACACACACACACACACACACACACACACGCACGCACACACACACACACACACACACACACACACACACACACACACACACACACCACACACACACACACACACAAACACGCACGCACACACGCACACATGCTCGCACACACGCACTCACATATCCGTCTGATACACACACACGCACACACACTCACACGTACACACACACACACACACACACACACACACACACACACACACACACACACACACACACATTTACAGGCACACATACGCTTGCTCTTATTCAGGCTTGTACATGCAGAGAGAGAGAGAGAGAGGAGGAGAGAAGAGAGAGAGAGAGAGAGAGAGAGAGAGAGAGGAGAGAGAGAGAGAGAGAGAGAGAGAGAGAGACATTGACAGAGACAGAGAGAGAAACAGAGAGACAGAGAGGGACAGCGAGACAGAGACAGAAGGACAGAGAAACGGAGAGACAGGGACCAATGCAGATACGGACAAAGACAGGGACAGACAGATGAACAGCCACAGACAAACGGAGAGACAGAGCCAGACAGACAGACAGACAGACAGACAGACAGACAGACACACACACACACACACACACACACACACACACACACACACACACACACACACACAGATGAAATGGCAGAGACATTTACGTAGAGACGCAGACAGTGATCAAAATAGAGACAGAACCACACACACACACACCACACCACACACACACACACAACACACACACACACACACACACACACACACACACACACACACACACACAACACACACACACCACAAAACAACAACACCCCCAAAACCCCACACCACTCACTCACACCACACACCACACACACACACACAACCACACACACC
>CM031603.1:53119779-53122279 GCA_018398815.1 Conus ventricosus
CACATATGACGTAGTCTACTACTACAGAATCACGTATCACAGTGCTTGTGACTACTACTGCATTTCCAACGACGAAACAGTGAACATTCTGTCTGTCTGTCTGTTTGTCTGCCTGCCTGCTTGCCTGCCTGCCTGCCTGTCTGCTGCCTGCCTGTCTGTCTGTCTGTCTGTCTGTCTGTCTCTCTCTCTCTCTCTCTCCTCTCTCTCTCTCTCTCTCTCTCATGAAATGATGTGGGCTTTAGGTAATATGGATATGTCTGTATTTTCAAAACCCTTTGATGCCCAAGTAAAACCAATGTTATTACACACTTCAGATTCCAATGCATTGAATCTAGCTATCTGTTTGATTGCAAATGTTTATTAAATGTTAGTCTTGATTGCAAAAACGTTTATTACATGTTAGTCCCCAAACCCCGAATGCAATGGTCTATGAAGAGACTGGCCGAAACCCTTTATATACGGACAGTACATTAATGTCAATAGTCAAACAGCCTGAGGAGAGAAGGCTATCAGGTCAAAGTCCTCACTGCAGAAATTGGAGCTAGGGGGTTTGTAGGAACGTCTGCATACAGCCTCATGAAACAGCTCTCAGTTGCAGGAAGGAAAAAACCAGAGCCCTGAAAGCAATGGCAGAAGCGGCAGAGAGGTGTTCAAGCTGGATCTGGTCAAGGAGGAACAAAAGTGAACTTCATAAGGCTTAATTTCCCTACAAATATCAGGTGTCCCTGTGGCTCAGTGGTTAAAGCGCGAGTCATTAAGTAGAAAATGAGCATGTCCAGGGGGTCATGGGTTCGAATCCCAGCCATGGCTCGTCCCAAGATGGGAAAAAAAAAAGGGGCAGCAGAGGGACATCCGGAGTCATGAACCGGGTGTGGCCCAACCCCCCTAGAGTGTCAGGAGATAAGGGCCGAAACACTTGCTTGAAGGGGGCTTCTCTTCTGAGGACTCCTCTGCTGCCACGCTCTCCACGAGTTTCTTTCTACTGATGCATGGGTAAACCATTGACTTCCGGGAATAGGCCGGAGGACGTCCGGAAAGACCGGAGGACACTGGGAAAGACCAGAACCAAGGGCTCTGTGGGCTGGCTCCCCACTTTGCCTTAAACATGTGGCTACTAAAAATAAAAGGAAAAGATGCTCCCAGGATTCACCGAAAGGGGGAGAGAATGATGAATCCATCGGTGATCAACCAATCACGACTGCAAATCCCAAACGGACTATGAACATGGACCAAATGGAACATCCATGTGTCTGTGGAAAGCGTTTCGCTACCACCCGTGGCATGAAGATCCACAGAACAAAGATGGGATGTGTGAAGACTCATCTGAATGAGCAGCAGCGCACTGCATCAGCAGATAAGACGTCGGAAGACCAAGGCCAGGATTTAAACCACAGTGCCAAGGACATCCACGCTGTTGGTTCGGATGAGGAATTTACACAGGCCCTCGATGCCAGGCGCCTGAAACTCAACCTGCCACGAGCAAACGAAACTGAAGATTGGGAGAAACTGGATGCAAAAATCGTCCAAAGACTCGATGCACTGATAGGGAAAAGCACCCTGGAACACAAACTAGCCACATATGGGGACATTGTGTATGCCACATGCAGAGACGCCTATGGAGTAAAACTACCCAAAGAGAAAACACCTCCAAAGAAATCCAGACGCCAAGAAAAGATGGACAAGATCAGAGTCCAAAAGAACAACCTCAAGAAGCAAATGAAGACCGCACTGCCAGCTGAAAAACAAGGCTTGGAAAAACTGTGGGAAGACCTGAAAGAAAAACACAGCGCCCTCAGCAAAGCGGAATCTGCGAGGAAGAGGAAGAGCAAAAAGAAGAAGACACAAGAGCGCTTCTTCAGAGACCCCTTCCAGTTTGCCAGAACACTGTTTGAGCAGCCAAAATCTGGGACCCTAAGTGTGGACAAAGGAGTTCTTGAGCAGCATCTGAGGAAAACATACTCTGACTCACAGAGCAAAGCACCACTCGACATTCAAGATCTGGTGTGGCCAACCAACCCTGAGGAACAGTTCAATGGCAAGCCTCCAACGTTGGCGGAAATCAAGAAGGTGGTCGACAAAGCCAGAGCCAAATCATCACCAGGGCCAAACGGAATACCTTACCAGCTTTACAAGAAATGTCCCAAGGTGCTGGAGTGGCTCCACAGGCTGCTGCGATCGGCTTGGAGAAACCAGAAGATCAGCGGCCAGTGGATGACGGCAGATGTGGTGTACATCCCCAAGGAGCAAAACTCAAGTGACATCAGCCAGTTCAGGCCAATATCACTACTGAACGTCGAAGGGAACATCTTCTTCTCTGTCATGGCAGCAAGGCTGACCAAGTACCTGATGGAAAACAAGTACTTGGATTGTGTCAGTCCAGAAAGGTGGCATCCCAGGCGTGGCTGGCTGTGTAGAACACGCCACAATGATCTGGGACGCAATCCAAAAAGCAAAAACAGAAAAGAGAGATGATACAGTTGGCTCTTGAGATGTACCATGT
>CM031603.1:53127279-53129779 GCA_018398815.1 Conus ventricosus
TGGACATTAACCCAGCGAAGCAGGTCAGACTTTGGATAATTAGTTAACATTGTCTCTGCTGCTGCTGCTACTACTACTACAGGTGTGTGTGTGTGTGTGTGTGTGTGTGTGTGTGTGTGTGTGTGTGTGTGTGTGTGTGTGTGTGTGTGTGTGTGTGTTTGTGTGTGTGTGTTTGTGTGTGTGTGTGTGTGTGTGTGTGTGTGTGTGTGTGTGTGTGTGCGGCGTGGTTGTGCGTGCGTGCGTGTGGTGTGTGTGTGTGTGTGTGTGTGTGTGTGTGTGTGTGGTGTGTGGTGCTGTGCTGTGGTGCGTGCGTGCGTGGTGGTGTGTCGTGCGTGTGTGTGTTGTGTGTGTGTGTGTGTGTGTGTGTGTTGTGTGTGGTGTGCGTGCGTGCGTGCGTGCGTGCGTGCGTGCGTGCGTGCGTGGTGGTGTGTGTGTGTGTGTGTTGTGTGTGTGTGTGCGTGTGTGTGTGCGTCGTGTGTGTGTGTGGTGGTGGGTGGTGTGTGTGGTGTGTGTGTGTGTGTGTGGTGTGTGTGTGTGTGTGTGTGTGTGTGTGTGATGTGGTGTGTGTGGTGTGTGTGTGTTGTTGTGTGTTGTGTGTGTAGTGTGTGGTGTGGGTGTGTGTGTGGTGTGTGTGTGTGTGGTGTGTGTGTGTGTTGGTGGTGGTGTGTTGTGTGGTGTGTGTTGTGTGTGTGTGTGGTGTTGGTGTTGCGTGCGTGTGCGTGTGCTTTGCGTGTGTATGTGTAGGTGCACACGTGTGTGAGTGCGCCTAAAAATGCGCACGTGTGTGAAATCCTGCGCATGTGGCCTTACTTGCATATGTACATGCGTATGTGTGTTCGAGTGAGTGTACGCATTCTGTCATATGTGTTGAATGGCTACATAAGAATGATATGAGTCATAGTTGATTCAAAATGAATAGATAAAGAAAATAATATTAAAATGATTGATAATGACAAGGAGAAGGAGGAGAAGAAGAAGAAGAAGAAGAAGAAGAAGAAGAAGAAGAAGAAGAAGAAGAAGAAGAAGAGGCAAAGTATAAAACCAATTAGGCAATTGAAAAATACTGTACAATACTGTGCAAAATGAGGAATAAAAATTGAAAAACAACATACCTTTGCCTCAGTTAGTAAACAGCCGTGTACTCATAACATGGGAGTCGTGGGTTTGTGGCAATGTAAGCCATGAAGCCATTGAATTGTAAATAAACAAAAAGAGATGTATATCAGGAGAGTAATTCAAGCTCTGGGGCAGTAGAGAATGACAAAAAAAGGGGGAGAGACAAAGAGAATAATCTAGATTACAAAAGGAAAGAATGATTTTTTTTTTAAATGAAGAGATTAAAGGACAACAATGATGAACAGCTTTACATATAACAGTATAATTTTCTGTTCAGGAAATAATTGTTGCAGACGGCAACGATAACTGGGATTGCGTGGAGAACAAAAAGCATTCAACTCATCGCAAGCAGGGACTACAGAAAAAGATTAGTGTCAAGACACCAATTCTGCTGGTTTCGCGACTAAGTGATTACGGGTTTGAATCCCCGCCGGGCCGTTCGGTACAGGAAGATTTTTTTCCTCGGAGTTAACATTGGTTCTGACTCCATTTCGCATACATTTCTTCGAATGAGACTAAAAACTGACGTTCCGTGTGTGAACGCACACATAGCATCTTGCACGCACGTAAAATCCCATCACTAACTTTCGGAAGAGAAGGCGAGTTTGGCCGTTGGTATGGATGACACGTTACACATAGCATGCACCCTGCGTGAGAAATGGAAAGAATGGAGGAAGCAAGGAAACTGAGTGAACGGTATTGAACGATATTGACTGGGTGACACTAGAAAATGACTGAATGACGCGCCAGCTGGTAGATCTTCAGTCGGCACTACCCAGGAAGGCAGCCCGTTGTGTAAACGAGTGTGGATTGTAAAGCGCTTAGAGCTTGGATAGGTGCTATGTAAGTATTCATAATACGATAATGATAATAATAATAATAATAATAATAATAATAATAATAATAATAATAATAATAATAATAATAATAATAGTATATAATAATAATAATAATAATAATAATAATAATAGTAATAATTGTCGTCAGTTCGGTGCTTTGTAGGTGGTGCACTGCCTATGTTCGATCAGTACAAGGACAACTGAACATTGAAGTGACTTTTCAACAGTGCAGTGTCTCCTCTGGTGGGTTGCCTCTTACGATCTGGTATCGATTGCTCTGTGTGGAATGAGATTTTAAAGTTGGTTTGGCACTACTGGATATGGCTGCGTCCAGGGGAGCTGGGGTGAGTGGTATGGAAATAACGCCACAAAGGCAACATGAAATATGAAACATGTCGACAACCAAGGAAAACAAAACAAACAACAATGTTGAATATTGGACGGGAAATACAAACACGCCAAAACGTACAGAGAAGAACGGATCCTTGGCAAAAGAGCACAATGACATACCGAACACTGACCATTTGTAAGCAGGCCAAAAATGA
>CM031603.1:53154779-53164779 GCA_018398815.1 Conus ventricosus
TGGCGGTATGTTTCAAGTAAAATAGGAAACTGCGAATTCCATCAGCTAATTAATCCATAAACCATTCTGCTGCTATCTCATGCCAGATATGGTTTCATTCTCACAAAATATACAACGAACAAAACCACGCGTTCAACACCTAAAAAAGCTGCGTAAGCTCAAAACATACACGGTTTGTCTCCAAAAAGCTCTAAATCCCGCTCTTAAAATCTTGACATATGGTGAAGACCGAGTTTTGGGATGTAAGATTAAAAACATCGCAGATATTAGTTCATCATAATCCACACACACACACACACACACACACACACACACACACACACACACACACAACACCACCACGCACGCACGCACGCACGCACGCACGTACGCACGCACGCAGGAGGACCACACACCACAAACACATACACGCAGAGTACACACCGCACGCAGCACACACACACCACACACACACATCACACCAGCACACACCAGCACACACACACACACACACACACACGCAGTGTACACACACACACACACCACACACACACACACACACACACACACACACACACACACACACACACATCGGAAGTATGGGTCGAGTCTAACACTTTCAGCATCAGTGAACACACAAACGTTTCTATTCCGGTTTAAACGGAAGCATCCAATGTAAAACTATTTTACGTTTGAGCAACGGTCCGTACAAATACGCATGTCGGTTGTTTTCAGCCATGATTGATTGCGTTCGTTTCCGGCAAACGTTTACAAATTTATTGCCAACTGGAATGTAACTCTAGGATAATCATGTTACCATGGAAAATTTGTATTTTCTTTTGATGTCTTGTCTTCCTTGTGTGCGTGCGTGCGTGCGAGTGTGCGTGCGTGCATGCGTGTGTGTGTGTGTGTGTGTGTGTGTTGTGTGTTGTGTGTGTGTGTGTGTGTGTGTGTGTGTGTGTGTGTGTGTGTGTGTGTGTGTTTGTGTGTGGTGTGTGTGTGGTGGGAGAGAGAGAGAGAGAGAGAGAGAGAGAGAGAGAGAGAGAGAGAGAGAGAGAAGAGAGAGTATAAAAAAAAGACTCGTACTGTGCTCATTCCGTCTTATACACATCCATGTTTGTCCCGCTGCAGGTCGGCCATACTGTCTGTAGGAAGTAAACAATACCAGGTCAGTGCGAGGACACCCGTCAGAGGATACGCCGCACTTCTGCCGTGAACAACTATCCAATCTGCCAAAATACTCATCACTGACACAGGAATTGTTTGAAATTGGAGTGGATTCTGACAATCAGATTCATTCGTTCCATGAGGTGTCTTTTTGGTACATCTTCGCCTTCTATTTGAACAAAACCGCTTTTTTCCCTTTTTACCCCCGTAGTTTTCTGTTGTTTATTTCTGCTTCCCCACTCATTTACATAATTATGATATATTTCGGACAGAACAAAGTCGTCCAAAACTTTAATATGTCTGTTTCTTTTTTTTTTCCTTTCTATTCCAGTGTGTATGCATGTATTATTAGCGAGTATTGGCAGATGTGCGGTTTTATTTTTGTCTGGCTTGAAATTGGCCAGTATATATCTATATTTGTCTTTTTTCCCCCTTGCATCAATCCGTTTAACGATTGTGCCTCCTTACAACAGTTCGGGTTTTTATTTGCTCACATGTATTAGAGCGGGCTAGAATCTTTTTCTTTTCCTTTTCTTTTAACGAATTCTAGCCTTCAAAAACGTATTTCTCATTGAAAGTGATATTCTGTTTGTACAACAGACTCTAATTTTGACAACGCTTGACGATCTTGAAATCAGCATCTATACTCAAGATTGTGGTATATGTACTTTATGTTTCAAAGTCAGCTAGTGTAAGACTTTTTTCAGATGTGATAATTAGATAACAAACATCTACTCCATCGATTTGTCATGGTCCTTAAGTATTAGTGTTAAGCAATATACATAAGATGCGGTATGAACAGGAGCTGACATGGACAGAATGCTGCAAACTCCCAATTGCCTGCACTTTTTAAAAGTCGGAAATCTCTCGTCAGGATAAACTTCAGACTTCTCTACAGCGCTGTTGACCCCCATGGTCATTCTAAGGTCAAGACGCGCATCGCCTTTGTGGCGTGGGTTGACACATCACCTGGAACCAAAACTAACGATGCTAATGATATAACATGCCTTTGCAAATCTCTTCATCTATTTTGCCTATTAGGTTCATACGCTAAGGAAAAAGACTATGACGTGGCAACGTCCATATAGTAAAGAAATGATTCGGTTGCGAAATGGTGCCAGTAGCACAGTTACAGTATTCATTTCTGAACAGAACGAATCATGTAATCCAGACTGATTCCAAACTGGACAATGCAGGCGCTTACTTAGGCTGACAACAAAGTCAAAGACAACTGGGCGGAAAGATGTCTATTTGACATTGGCCCTATGAACAGCCAACGGGTCCAGAACGATCCCCATTAAAAGGTCCCTTGTTGAGCCACACAGCCAGATCATAAACGTCATAAATTAGCCCCATGTGTCAGACCACAGACGTCATAAATGGCGTGTATGATCCAGACAACATACGTCACAGACAATCTCCTTGGGCCAGATCAGACTAGCCTGAGCAAGATGGAAACTCTATGCTGACCAAGAGGATCTACTTAGAACAGTAGCATTTAGATAGACAGGGGCCACATTGATCAAGCTAGTATTCGACAAAGAAAGGGTTTTGCGTGTTGGGTTTTTTTTTTATTGAGTATAAGTGCATTTACTTTAGAACTGTATCCCATAAATGGCATTGCTAATACTGATCATAAACTGCACAACCCTTTTTGACCTTAGACGTTACATCGAGAAAACAAACAAATGCAGCAGCAGCAGCAGCAGCAGCAGCAGCAGCAGCAGCAAGAAGAAGAAGAAGAAGAAGAAGAAAAAGAAGAAGAAAGAAGAAAAACAACAACAAACAACAGCAACAACAACAACAACAACAGCAGCAAGCAGCGCAGCAGCAGCAAGCGCAGCAGAAAAAGAAGAAGAAGAAGAACAACAACAAACAACACAACAATAACAACAACAGCGCAGCAGCAGATGCAGCTGCAAAAACAACAACAAAAAAGTGTTTTTCGTTTTTCCGCTACGCGTCCGAAACATTGGAATTTACCCACCTCTGTCACGAAATTTATCACCATTGCCTAATCTTCTCTTTCCTCCCTTCTCCTTTTTGCCCCCCCCCCCCTCCCCCCTTTGGAATGTTTATGTTCAGTTGCCCCTTTCAGTGCAGAGGGAGCTTTGCACCTCTGGTCAGACGGGACAGGCGGAACTCAGGTTCTGGAAAACAGCTGCCGGAACGTGGCAGACCCTGTTGCCTGATTAACCTCCAACGATTTCTCAAAACAGGAAACAATCAAGACTAGTGCTCCTGCGTCCGCAGCTCCGCCCCCCCCCCCCCCCCCCCCCCCACTCCCCGTCCCCCGTGTGGCCAGCTTTCCTTCTCTCCCTTCCCTTTTCACTTTCCCCGGTTCATTTCTCCCCTTTCTTGACCCCCAAGTCACCTCTGTTTCTGCCCTTTCTGAGCACTCTTCTCCTCTCTCTCTCTCTCTCTCTTCTCTTCTCTGCCTCTGCCTACTATTCTTCCTCGCCCCACTGGCCCAGTTTTCTTCCTCTACTTTCTGTGTCCCCCCTTCTTGCCTCCATCTTCCTTTAAAAAAAAAAAAAAAAGAAGAAAACTAGGGTCAAGAATGAAAGGAAGGAAGGAAAGGAGAAATTTAGGTCAAGGAAGGAAGAAGGGAAGTTGGATTTCAGAAAGGGACAGGGAGAATGTTGGGCCAAGCTGGGAAGAGGGAGGAAATTTGGCTAGAAAAAAAGTGGAGGGAGAAAGTTTGGCCATAGAAGACAGAAATTTTGGAACAAGAAGGAGAGATGGAAACTGAAATCAAGGAATTTTTCTCCCCTCCATTGTTTTTTCTTTCCCCCAACTTTCTCCCTCTACCTTTCTTTAGGTCAGTTTTCTACTTATCCCACTTTTTGTAACCTAAAAGCTTCAACTCTCACCCCCCCCCCTTTTTTTTTTTTTTTTTTACTGACTACCTCTATTCATTTCTCAGCTCAATTTTTCTCTATTCTCTCTTCCTTGTCCTAACCTTTTTACCTCTCCATTTTTCGCTGAATTTTTTTTCTTTTTCATCCCCGCAGCCCATCTTCCTGTTTTTTTTCCTTCTCCCAGTCTCGGTCGCATTTTCTTTCCCCCTCGTTCCCGGGTCCACCCCCCCCCCCCCCCCTCTCTCTCTCTCTCTCTCTCTCTCTCTCTCTCTCTCTCTCTCTCTCTCTTCTCTCTCTCTTTTCTCTCTCTCGCTCTCTCTCTCTTCTTGTCCTTGCCCAGCCTTTTCTTTTCTGTTTCTAAGCCTTGCGATGAGCTCCTTCTCCCTGTCTCGGCTCAATCGTCTCGCTCAAACCTTTCTGAGCCCGAATCGCTATCTCTCCCCTTTTTCGGACATACTTTCTCGCTCTTCCTTCCTCGGACGGCCCTCCAGCCTCTTCCTGTCTTCGCTGACTTTGTTGCCTCTACCTTTATTCCTCCCTCGTTTTCAGTCGTCTTCCTTCATTATTTTCTACTCCCTTTTCCTGGGCCCACTTTCATCCTTTTCCCTTTTACTGTGTAGCAGCAGCAGCTACGCTGCATCGCAGCAGCACGCATCAGCAGATGTGTAGTAGCCTTGTAGTGAGCCAGCGTAGTCGTTCATAGGTCGAGTGTAGTAGTAGTAGCAGACAACAGTGGCGGTAGCAGTCAGTAGCTGTGGTAGCAGTAGTTGTAGTGCCAGTTGAGTAGTTATGATAACAGTAGAGTGTAGTTGTTAGAGCAACAGTGGAGTGTGGTAATAGTGTAGTTGTGGCAGGGCAGGAGGAGGAGTAGCCAAGGTAGTGGCATTAGTAGACTGATAAAGTAGTAGCAGTAGTTAGTAGTAGATAAGTGGTAGTAGTGTAAGTAGTGGTAGTTGTAGATGAGTAGTAGTAGTAGTCAGTAGTAGTAGCTTAGTTACACCTGTTCATGTTATAATTGTAGAGTAGTAGAGAGAGTAGAGAGATGAGAGAGAGGTAGGGAGTAGTAGAGAGAGTAGAGAGTAGACAGTAATGTAGAGAGAGGAAGAGAGGAGAGAGAGAGAGGAGAGAGAGAGAGAGAGAGAGAGAGAGGGAGAGAGAGGAGAGAGAGAGAGAGAGAGAGAGAGAAGAGAGAGAGAGAGAGAGACGGATACGGATACGGATGATTTATTCAATATAGGCCGGCTCCTTATGAAGGGGTGGATTAAACATGTACAAAAAGTGATAACATAAACATATCAGGAAAAAGGAATGAAAAACAGTACTTAGTCAAGAACACGCTAAGTTCCGGCGTTTATAAGCTTTATATAAGTACAATGCAAGATTTTTTACACATTTTCTTTAGTGCAAGACATGAGTAAGATGAGTCTAAACAAGGATGGTTGTCGATAATAACTAGGAGGGATGAATTTATCTCTAAGATCACTCAAGACAGTACACTGCAGTACAAAATGAACTTCATTTTCACACGCGTTTTTACATAATGTACAGGTAAGATAAAGAATTGGAATGTTGCCTGTAACGAAAATGATGAACAAAAGATACCCGATATTCCAAATCTAAACCTTGCACTAAAAATTTCGGGATATCTGTCCATTTCATTGACAAGTAAGTCAGATAACAGTGTGGAGGAGTTTTATTGTCTATACAAATCAAATCTAGTACTTTTCATTCATGTGAGAATTCCTTTCTTCCCATCTGCTATCAACAGCTGGCACGGAGCGTTCAAATAAAGGTCGGTTCATCTCTACTCCTTGTTTTAAACCAAAGGCAAAAACCCGAAACCCATTTCATGTCGTATAATTCTCATTTTTGTGGCCAGTTTATTTTTCCTGGCATCTGATTACACAGCATGTTGTAAGCTTTCTTCGGTAATCTACATCATTCATTTGCATAGTTTTAACCAGTACTAACACATCTAACTGTGGAATTCAAGTTATTGGGTATCTGTTAGTTTCCCATAAACCAAATCATTGGACGTTTGTTTTGAAACACCAAGAAACCTCTTCAGGGCAAATAAATGGACTTTCTCACAATCGACTGCAGCTTTATCCAAACCCCAAATTTCAGCACCTTTATTGAACAATGGGTTGTATTTGGGAGTCAAATAATTTCAAAAAATTACTTCGAATGACTGATTTCCCAATTGATAGTTTCCTCATTATACAAAAAACAGCGTGCTTTGCTTTACTTGCAAGATCTTTAAAAGCAAAGTTAAAGCTTAATGGGTTGAAAATAGATTCCAAAATATGTGTATACATTTACGATGGGCATAGTTATTCCGTTATATTTCCAGTGTTTCTTGCTCCCAGATAGCCCCTTTCTGAATACAATTATATTACTCTTCTGCTATTTACTTTCAGTTGTAGGTAAGCAGCAGCGCGCTAAAATTATTCAACTGTGTTTGAAAACCAAATTTAACTGTTTAGATAACAAACAATTTACGTTCTGCTAGAAGAAGTATAAACAGTTCTAAAGGTCTCCGTAAATTGGGCCCCATGTCTACATTATTTATAACTTCAGATGTTTAATTCGTTAATAAACAAAGAAAAAAAGAATAGGACTACATACGTCCCCTGTTTAACACCACTAGTACACATAATATAATATGAAAATTTCCCTCCACTTCTTACTCTAGATTTTACACAGTTATCATACTTACTATACATTTAAATAATTTACCATAAAAAACCATTTTTTAACAGAATAGGCCATAAAATGCTTCTTTTTAACAGAATCGAAAGCTTTTTCAAAATCAATTGAAAGCAACTTATAGTTTCGATTGAAAGAGAATTGCTTTTGAATAAACGCCATCAGGGTAAACATATGATCAACAGTAGAATAATTTCGTTTAAACCCAGCTTGGTATTCTCCGTAGATTATTTTCCTCTACCATTCCTGTAACCTACGGTTAATGATAGTGCTATACAACTTACTAGAAACATCACAAAGGAGAAATGCCTCGGTAGTTATTGTGATTGTTTGCATTTCCTTTCTTGTACAGGGGTATAATAATGGATTCTGATCATTTTTCAGGATAAATTCCTTTATTTAATTAGAGGTTGAAAAACGTTACTAAAAATGCAAAATAGGATCAGATTTACTACGTATTTCAAGAATCTCCAATAATACCATCGGTCCAGCAGCTTTATGGTGTTTAATTTTCCTCATGGCATACAAAATCTTCTTTGGAAATTGGGCGATTAAAATACATTTCAGTTTCTTAAATTTGTTCACATCGTAATATACCATCAACACTTGTGTTGTTAGTCAGTTGTGTTTTAAAATGGTCGAACCAAGTATCTATACTGTGCTATTTGGAGGCTGATTTTGTTTTAAAGAATCTTTTTCACAGTGTCCCAAACTGTTTTTTGACTATTTACAGTGATAATAATTCCGCATTAAATTTTCATTAAACTGTTTCCCCTTTCTCTTTTGTAAATGCTTATATTTTACGTCTTGCCTTTAATACTCGTGATGATCTTCAGCGTCATGCGAACGCAGCGATTTAAATTTAGCAATCCCGAACATGTGATTTACAGGCTCTGCACTCTGCATCAAAACCCGTCTTTAGGTCTGTCACTTTTTATACATCTTACTTGTTTTTTCATGCATTCCCTGCTTCCTTATACATGTGTTAAAGGGAACACGTGCTTCGTTAATGTCAAATCAATTAAGCTGATTGCAAAATGCCATTTTATCCTGTAAATGTTTTGAAGTTATATTGTCACGGATACACCTTATTAAACATCATTCCACACATATTTTTCCATGATAAAGCTATTGTATCTAAATAGTATTTGGGTTATTATCTTCACGATTGACATGAAATTCAACAGGCAAATGGTCTGATTCAATACGTTCACACCGTTCAGCACACACGAATCATTTAAACACGCAAATAATTCACAAGACATCATAAAATAATCATTAACACTGCAACCATTTTCTGACATGTATGTGTAGCGACCTTCAAGGTTCGCCTAATACAATCCATTAAGTATACACAAGTCTTCAGCAGGTTCACATTTCAATAACAACTTACCATAATTATTCAACGATTTATCTAGGGACATCTACCAACTTTAATGGATGACTCGCACATTGCAACTCGAAAATATTATCTTTTCTATTCTCTGACAAACATGTGAAATGTTAGAAGTTTTGCTGTTCATATCTCCACTCAACAACACATACACGTCATTATAAGTCAAAATTTCAATCAGTTATGTAATCCCCCAGAAGCGCTATACCATTTTCAGTCTCGAAATAAACATAATTTCGGCGAACCCAGGAGGTACATAGGAAATAATATATAGAACGTCTTTGTCGATCAAACAAGTTCTTTTTAAAACGAAAAGCACACAGTTTCGAGTTTGATATGACTTGTTCAACATTGGTAAAAAGTCATTTGTAATCAGGACATACTAAACCCCAGATCGCCCCCCCTGAGTGTAAATTTTACTGCAGGAACACAAACGGTTGAAAATCCAGCAAATATGTTAGAATTAAATTCCTCAAGAAATGTTTCTACTGGGACATATAAAATCAAAAGAGCAAACATACGAAACAAAACCCTTTATCATTAAGTTTAGATAATAGACCATTAACGTTCCAGTGCAGAAGGAAACGGCGGTTTTACTTTATTGCCAGCGACAGAATTCAAAACTTTATTATGCAATCGATCACTCGGCAACGTTTATCTTTTCCAGTCACTGAAACAGGCTCTCCTCCACGAATCGGTTCAAACACACGGCAAACCACAGCACGCCCCCCTCAACGACAGAATCACAGTTCACGTTGTCATTTACAAAATCACGTGCGGGCTTCGTGTCACTCCAAGCACACCCGGCGAGACCCCGGTGTCACGTCCCCTGTTGCCTCCTGGCTGAAATTCTCCGGGGGGAGATGTTAGCAGGGGACCGGTGTCGTATAAAATTTACTGTCGCTCATAAAATCGTGTCGCAGCGACAGTTTTTTTCCGGGAAAATACTGCATTTTATGGACAGCTACAATATTCTATAGGACATTTTTCGTGAAAAGTTGTCGCGCGACAATTGTTTCCAGCAAATATTGTCGCTGAAACAATATTTTCACGTGAAATGCTATCGCTGCGATACAATTCCACGGCGACAGTATTATATACGACACCCCGGCCGTCTACCTATCTGGCTTCTACTAGTTGAGAGAGAGAGAGAGAGAGAGAGAGAGGGGAAAAGAGAGAGAAGACCCTGTTGTCAGGTGTGTGTGTGTGTGTGTGTGTGTGTGTGTGTGTGTGTGTGTGTGTGTGTGTGTGTGTGTGTGTGTGTGTGCGTGCTTTATGTTTGCTTGCGTTCGCTCGTGCGAATGAGAATGTGCGCGTTCGTGTGCACTAACTTTGGGGTGCTTTGTTTATGTGTACTTGTGTTGGGAGTGTGTGATGTCATTTCAACAGGTGATAGCACTCCCATGTTTGTAGTCCTTTAAAGCATGTTTGCTTATCTAAGGCATTTTCCAGAGGCAGGAGTGAGTTCGAAAACACATGTGCACGTGAAATGAGCATGGGGAAGGGCAATAAAGAGAGAGTAAAAACAAGTACAACCAGAGAAGAACGAAAGCGTGCTTTGGGTGAAAGTTACTTCACTTCACAAGACTTGTTAGTGCCTCTGAATTTTTTAAGTTTATAATTCTCAAACCCTCCCCCTCCCTGAAGTCCAAATCTTTGCCAGACAGTTCAGTTGTTGGCCTGTGCTTGTTTTACCCCACTGTTAGATTGTTCGTCTATGTATTTGTCTGACTTTATTCAAGTTAAAAGGCTGTGCCAGTCTTGAATAAAAGTTACTCTGTGTTAGGTTTCCTTATGGGAGCAAAACATACCCCACTTGTTTACTGTTTATCGTTTACTGTTCCCTACTCATTTCATTTCCGATTTTGCTTTGATTAAATTGAGGTTATTT
>CM031603.1:53178843-53188843 GCA_018398815.1 Conus ventricosus
TGAATGTTTTGTAGTGTGTGTGTGTGTGTGTGTGTGTGTGTGTGTGTGTGTGTGTGTGTGTGTGTGTGTGTGTGTGTGTGCATAGTTTTTTTTGTATTGTGTGCCAGCGTGTATGTTGTTTGCGTTCGTGTGCACGCGGGCGCGCGGGGTGTGTGTGTGTGTGTGTGTGTGTGTGTGTGTGTGTGTGTGTGTGTGTGTGTGGTGTGTGTGTGTGTGTGTGTGTGGTGTGTTGTGTGTGTGTGTGTGTGTGTGTGGCGCGCGCGCGCGCGCTCGCGCGCGGTCTGTATATGCTTAAAAAAATTTTTGGGGCTGTGCGCGTGAGTATGAAAGCGTGTTCGAGCGCGCGCGTGTGTGCGTGCACGCGCGTGTTTGTGTATGTGTGTAATGTTAGAACGTTGGCCTCTTTTCAGTTGAGCGAATATTTGAACAGCAGCTGTGGTGTTGATGCAATGATGTTTTTCAAAAATCCCACGATTGCCAACCGCAGTCCCGGCCCGTTCCCTGTCTCCCTCTCGCTCTCTTCCTCCTTTTTAATTGTGTTCATCGACAACCCCTCCCCTGGGGTGCCTCTCCCCTTCTTTTCTAGCTTGTGTGAGCAGTGTTCAGATGTTTATGGAAGACAGTTGTTATATTTTCCTTCCGTTCTTTTCCCCGAAACGGATCCACACAGTAACTTACTTGTATACATACATTATATTTTTTCCATGTAAATGTCTATCGTGTATAATCTTTTTCTTAGTTGACAATTATGTTTTCTCAAATTATTTGTTGCGTGATTCCGATCTTACAGTGTGCCGTTGAACATGGCTGTACAAAAAAAGGTCCTGCTTTGAATATGGTGAAAGATGTTTGTTGCGGAGCAGCTGTTTTGGGGTTGAGCCTGTTACTTTTAAAATTATGTTAATTTTGCTTCAACTTTGCTTGTCAGCTTGGAGATGTATCCTAATGTTGGCGTGATATTATGAATATTTCGTTTTGCTATGAGCAGTAAAAAAAACCATTGCATCCTTAAAACGGGTCAGGGTTTGGGCCAGTCCACAAAAACGAAGAGATGTATTTAAACTTTTTGAGAGAAAAGTCATACTCTATTTATTTGTTACAGGTTCCCATTTCGCCCAAAAATTAGAAAACTATATTCGTGCAGAATGGGGGTTATAAATGTTTCTTTGCGTCTAACATTCACATTTCTCGCGGAGTGGCTTTTTGTTCAATTATAACTTTGAATTTCAGTTAAAAAAATTTATAAGGACACAGGAGGGTAATTTTATTTTTGCATCAGTCAAAATAAAGGACACAGAATGTCTCATTGCTAGTATTACGGACCTAATCGTGATGAGCCAGAGTTTTACATGGAATTGGAAATCATATCATGGGAGGTCGGAGCTGAAAATGTCATTATTGGAGGCGATTGGAATTTAGTTCGCACTACTCTTTAGATTGCTATAACTTATAAAAAATAACCCTAAGCGCAAGAGCAAATAGAAAACATGGTGGACAATCTAGATTTAACTGACATCTTTGGGGTGAATTAAATCCGGGGAATTACGCAGATATACTTGGAGGCGAACTAATCCATGTCAAAGAGTCGTTTTTAGATTTCTTTTTTGTTTCAGATTGGCTTTGCAATTATGTTATAGATATTGATATCTTACCAGGATATCGATCTGACCACTCCTTAATTACAGTAACGTTTTGAAACAGGCAGAGAGATAAAGAGAAAATCATTTTGGAAATTTCAACGTTCGCTATTAAAAGACAAAAAATTACATAAAAAGAGGTTAAAGAGGTTATCCAAATTGTTACCCGGGGGAAAATGCAGCACTTCCCTTTTTGTCGTTGTGGATTGGCCCAAATTTCCCAAATCAGAAATCCATTTGTTATTTCTGATCAACTATTTTTGGATACATTGCTTTTGAAAATTAGGGCAAAACTATTATCGTATGCAACGATGAAGAAACGGAAGGACGCAGAAAAAACAGAAAGATTTGAAAGTAATATTTCTTTACTCGGGCAGGAAAGTAGCGTTTCGGAACAAGAAAAGGCCTGAACTTGAAAAATGCAAACAGGATTTAATTAGCCTTCGGGAAAAGAAAATGGAGGGTGTATTGTTGCGTTCAAGGGCGAGATGGGTCGCAGAAGGGGAAAAATAACGAATACTTTTGTGGACTTGAAAAACGTAACTACGTTAATAAGAATATAATCAAACTTACGCGAGATGACGGTATACTTTAAATGTTTAAAGATGAAATTGCCCAAGGGAAGTTAATTTAAATTTTACAGAAAATTGTATTCTAAAAAAGAGCAGAGCCTTGTGAAATTTTTTGGGTTTAGTAGAAGACTTGCCAACGTTAAGTGAAAAATCAGAGAACGTCTTTGGAGGGTAAAAAAACACTTTAGAAGAAGCAGGTATTGCTCTTAAACATATGTCAAATATGAAAAGCCCTGGGAGTGATGGTTTTACAGCCGAGTTTTTCAAATTTTTCTGGCTTTCAACTTGGTCCGTACGTTGTAAGAGCGATCAATGATGGATTTGATAAAAAGGGGAAATCTCATCAACACAAAAAGAAGGCATTATTGTATGCATTCCAAAGGTGACAAACCTAAAGACCAGATAAAAAACTGGGGACCATCCCCGCTTTTGAATGTTGTGTACAAATAGGATCTACTTGTATAGCTAACCCATTAAAGCAAGTACTTCCGCTATCATCAAAGAGGATCAGACTGGGGTTTTTTTCCTAAAAGGTATTTGGGAGATAATATTCGTCTTATCTATGACATACTTGATTTCATGATTGCATCCAAAAACCAGGTTTACTTCTTTGTCTGGGATTTTGAAAAAGCGTTTGATAGTGTAGTTATGATTTCATGTTTAAGGTACTTCACGTCTTTGGCTTTGGCCCAAACTTCTGTCAATGGATACAAACATTTTATACAAATATTAAGTCAACTGTGTCTTTGAATGGAAAATTAGCTGGGGGGTTCCCTGTTGAGAGGGGTTGCCGTCAAGGGGATCCAATTTCTCCGTATTTATTTTTTTATGTGTGTTTAGATTTTGGCAAAAATGATAAGACAAAATAAAGATATAAAAGGGGATCAAGTAGTTTAAAACTGAAAGCAAGATATCACAGTATGCAGATGATTGAACTACTATTAAGGGAGGACAGAAAATCATTCGAGGAATCTATTTACACCCTTGAACATTTTGGAAGAGTATCTGGACTTGTATTTAAACGCTGAAAAACAAACGCAGTATGGTAGGTAGTAAACGAAATTCCCTGTTAGGTATATGCCGCATGTAAACATAAATGGAACCCTCCAAAGTTCAAAATTTTGGGGGATCTGGTTTACATGTGACTTAAAACATTGCGAAATTTATGAACCTTGAAGAAAGTTTGCAGAAATCAAAACACTGTATACAACCTGGCTCAAAGGCAGATAACGCCTTGGGGAGGTGGCGGTGCTTAAATCTATGATTCTTTCCAAACTAACCATCTATGGATGTTATTACCAAATCCACCGGACTATATTACTGATGAAATCCAGAATTTTATATTTAAGTTTGTTTGGGGCAAAAAAAGAGACAGAATCAGTAGGAAAACGTCTGTGAAAAGCGTAGTGCAGGGGGGGGGAATCGGAATACCAATCATAAAGAAGCATATAAATGCTTTAAAATTAACTTGGATTCGTAAAATCTTATCAAGTAAACACAGTTGGAAGAAAATGCTTGTTTCAGTGTATGAAAAAGCAGAAATTATCAACAAACTAGGATCCAATCTGCCATGGAGCAATAAACTGAATAGCTTTGGAGAGACGTATTCAACGCTTATAGAGAAAAATGGTAAGGTTGTTCATGTTACAAACTGGGGGGAAAATCTGTTTAGAGCCCTTTTTGTAATCCCAACTTAAGATTGGGGGCAGATCAACCTTTTATAAAAACTGGATTGAAAACGATGTATTCTGCATACAGAATCTTCTGGATGAGAACAGTGGGAAATTTTTTTGTTTCCGGTTTTCGTTGATAAATATAGTATCAATACAGATTTTGTTACATATAATGGTTATGTTAGTGCTGTGAAAAAGTATTCGAGAAAAACAGGACTAGAAATGAAATACTATGAGGAGGTATGACAAGTAAATTATTAACTGAAAAACTGTTCAGTATCAAGAGGAGCCTCACATTATTACGATTTATTAAATCAAAGACCCAACAGAACCAGGTTTTTGCAGTAAATGGAATGTAAGACTACATAAGGAGGTTACATGGATGAAAAACTTTTCACAAAGTCCGACAGATAAAAGACATTAAACTAAGATGGTTTCAAATGAGAATTATTACAGGGAAAAATTGGCAACCAATGTTATTTTGCAAAACATGGGAATTGAGGAGTCAGAAAAATGCTCTTTTTGTGAGGAGAAAAAGAAATTTTTCAAAATATATTTTGGCATTGCCAGTGCGTACAAAACTTCTGGAAAGAGTTTCAAAATGTGGTAAATAGAAAATGTAATATTATAAAACTGTTGCTTGATGGGAAAATATTGTTCTGTTTTGGGTTTTGATTGTAACTTTAAATCTGATAGAACGTTTGACTTAATCCTGCTACTCGCCAAATTTTATATTTATAAATGTAAATATGAAAGAGTTTACCATCAGTTCAAATCTTTATTGTATTTTTGAAAGCCAGATATGAAACAGAAAAGTTGCTGCTTTTTTAACATGTCCCATGGAAATTTCGAGGCACAATGGATTCCATACTTGACGTTTTGGAGTAAAACACGAAATTATCCCTTGTATACAAAGGCTATGAAAACGGCCCAACTGTTTTTTTTTCTGTTTTTTTTTTTTGGTTTTGTTTTGTGTGTGTGTTGTGTGTGTGTGTGTGTCTGTGTGTGTGTCTGTGTGTGTGTGTTTATTTTTCTTTCTTTTTTTTTTTTTTTTCGTTTGTTTGTTTGATTGTTTTGTTTTCTGTTGCTTATGTTTTTCTGATTTCTCTCCTAAGGCTTGTTGTGATTAAAAAAAATTCTTTCTGTGATTTGATGTGCAAACAACAATAATTTGTTAATGAATTACGTCCAATCACTTCGTTTAATTAATCGAATATGAATACAATTTTGTTAGTCACTATCTCGTTTATAAAAGTCTGTGATTAGACAAACAACTGTCAATACTTGGTTATGAGTTATGTCTGATCATTTCGATGTACTTAATCGAAAAAAAAAAAATAAAAATAAAAAAAAATAAGAAGGGAGGGAAGGTCCGGACTGGCTTGGGGTTTAGGCAGGGGGGGATATAGGAGTGAAGGCATGTGAGAGTGAAAATGACAAACACAAACAGAATTTTTGCGCGCACGGGAAAGAGGAAGAGGAGGAGGAAAAAAGAAGAAGAAGAAGAAAGAAGAAGAAGAAGAAAGAAGAAAAAAGAAGAAGAAGAAAGAAGAAGAAGAAGGAGAGAGAGAGAGAGAGAGAGGGGAGAGAGAGAGAGAGAGGAGAGGGGAGAGAGAGAGAGAGAGAGAGGAGAGAGAGAGGGGAGAGAGAGAGGAGAGAGAGAGAGAGAGATAGAGGTGGGGGGGTGCAAAAACACAACCCTTCTCCTCTCTTCAAAAACCCCCCCCCTTTTCCCCCCCCCCCCCCCCCCCCCCCCCGACCACCCCTCTAAAAAAAAAAGAAGATAAGAAAAAAGCTATAAAAAGGGGGGGGGAAGGTTGTGGATTTTTCATCGGTTTGAATGAAGGTTGGGTCGGAGGTGCAGGGGCGTGGGGGGGTGGGCGAGAAGGGGGCGGGGAGGGCTGAAGTGGAGGAAAATGTAGCACACGCACACACACGCACACAAAACGACACACACACACGCGCGCGCGCGCGCGCACACACACACACACCACACACACACACACGCATACACACACACACACACACACACACCACACACACGCACACACACACCACGCATACACACAACACACACCACACACACACACACACACCCCACAACACACACACACACACAAACCCCGCACGCACGCACGCACGCACGCACGCACACACGCAACACATGCACACACTTATGCATGCCACACGCAAACATGCACACACGCACGCACACAACACACACAAAACCCCACACAACACACCACACACACACACACACAACACACAACACACACACACACACACACCCCAAAGCCCAAAAGTACTTCACGAAATGCCAGACAACTTAGGAACGCCAACCCCCTACCCTCCCCCCTCCCCATCCCCAACTCCACCGAAAAGAAGGGGTCTTTGGCTCTTAAGGACATGCATTTCTATAAGAAAGAGGACATTCTGTGAATACACCGACATTTCTATAGGAGAGACGACATGCTGTGAATACACCGACATTTCTATTGGAGAGAGGACATGCTGTGAATAAACCGACATTTCTATAGGAAAGAGGACATGCTGTGAATAAAGCGACATTTCTACAGGAGAAAGGAGACGCTGTGAAATAACCGACATTTCTACAGTAGAAAGGACATACTGTGAATAAACCGACATTTCTACAGGAGAAAGGACATACTGTGAATATACCGACATTTCTACAGGAGAAAGGACATAATGTGAATAAACCGACATTTCTACAGGAGAAAGGACATACTGTGAATAAACCGACATTTCTACAGGAGAAAGGACAGACTGTGAATAAACCGACATTTCTACAGGAGAAAGGACACACTGTGAATAAACCGACATTTCTACAGGAGAAAGGACACACTGTGAATAAACCGACATTTCTACAGGAGAAAGGACATACTGTGAATAAACCGACATTTCTACGCGAGAAAAGGCATACTGTGAATAAACCGACATTTCTACAGGAGAAAGGACATACTGTGAATAAACCGACATTTCTTCAGGAGAAAGGACATACTGTGAATAAACCGACATTTCTTCAAAAAAAACGGACACTCTTTCAACAAATCGAAATTTTCCGCAGGAGAAAGGACATCTTATAATCACTGATATTTCTGCAAGGCAGAGGACACACTGTCAAAAGACAATTTCTACAGGAGACAGAACATGCTTTGAACAAACCCGACATTTCTGTAGTAGAAAGGACAAGTTGGCAGCAATCCGAAACTTTCATGGGAGAACGGACATATTATTGTCAATAAACAGCCATTTCTTCAGGAGCCTGAACGTTTCGTTTGGTTCACACCCGGCTCCATTTTGTATCTGCATGAACCATCTGCTAACCTCAACCTTCCCCTTACTTTCAATCGACAAATGTAATGGGCTCCAATAAGATGTTAATACACAATATGTAAAGGGGCAGAGACCAAAGATACACAGATACAATTCAAACAACGATATTTTTTTCGTTTAAAAAATGAGGCGACTGTAGGAGGAAATTGAAACAAATTTGAAAGAAATTTTAACCAACTCCGCTAGTTAAGAATGGACACATGAATTATGAGACAAAACGCTCGCATTGTCTTCTTCCCAACGGCCTCTCACTTTCATTCCACGCCCATCTTGAGCTGGATTCCAGAAGATTGCTCGTTCTTTGTTTTCATTTTTCGTTGGTTGACTTGGTGTCGGCCCAGACGCCTTTTATCGCAGGACGCCCATTCCGAGAGCAGTATGAAGAGGAGCAGGACACTGACCGTGGTGCCAAGAGCGAGACCACAACGCCAGTCCTGAGCGTATCAACTGCTTTGGTGTGCACCAGTGCCTCCCTGCTCGGACTTTCCTTTAAGTTAAGTTTGTTTCTGGCTGTGTATGGGCGGTGTTTGGTGATGCCTGGCGTGTGGGAGACATTCTGTATGGCTGTGATGTTTGTGAGGGTACATGTGTGAATATACTAAGTGTTCATGAACTGTATAAGTACATGTGTGAATATACTAAGTGTTCATGAACTGTATAAGTATGCGAATGTTGGTGAATATGCTTGTGTGGCTGGGGTAGACCCTGTTTCGTCCTTCGTTTAATTGTTTCTCCCCTGTCCTTTCTTCTTTCTTTATTTTGGGATATATTAGTGTTTAGGGTTTAAATTTATTTGTTCCCTGGGCCAGGGTGTGGGGTCTTTTGTTGGGTTTTTTTGTCCATTAAGTAGATATCTTCTTTTAGGTGGCTGTCATCTTCTATTTTCCCTTCTTTTCCAATTTATCTCTCTGTCCTCCCTCTTCTTGATAGTCGTCCCTCCTCCACTAGGTGTGAATGAGATATTTTCATTAATTTAATAAATTGCTTATTTGGTTATTTTGTTTTCCACGAGTGGTTTGAGTGTGTGGTCGGTGGGTGTTGTGCCCAGCCTGTCCCTCTCTCCTCTTCCACCCTCACATCCTTGATTCACGGACCTTGACCGCGACACTCAAACCACTCGTGGAAAACAAAATACACCAAATAAGCAATTTATTAAATTAATGAAAATCTCATTCACACCTACTGGAGGAGGGACGACTATCAAGAAGAGGGAGGACAGAGAGATAAATTGGAAAAGAAGGGAAAATAGAAGATGACAGCCACCTAAAAGAAGATATCTACTTAATGGACAAAAAAACCCAACAAAAGACCCCACACCCTGGCCCAGGAACAGCTAAATTTAGACCATAACCACTAATCTATCCCAAAATAAAGAAAGAAGAAAGGACAGGGGAGAAACAATTAAACGAAGGACGAAACAGAGTCTACCCCAGCCACACAAGCATATTCACCAACATTCGCATACTTATACAGTTCATGAACACTTTTAGTATATTCACACATGTACCCTCACAAACATCACAGCCATACAGAATGTCTCCCAAACGCCAGGCATCACCAAACACTGCTCATACACAGCTAGAAACAAACTTAACTTAAAGTCCTTTCCCTGTCCGAGCAGGGAGACACTGGTGCACCCCAAAGCAGCTGATACGCTCAGGACTGCCGTTCTGGCCTCGCTCTTGGCACCACGGTCAGCGTCCTGCTCCTCTTCATACAGCTCTCGGGATGGGCGTCCTGCGATAAAAGGCGTCTGGGCCGACACCAAGTCAACCAACGAAAAACGCCCTATAAAAGCGGCATTAGGATTTCATTCTAGGTACAGCTGAGATATGGTGTGGGTGCAGGCTACTACCTGGCGACATCCGCAAGACTGAATCTAGTTTAGTAATATTTTACTTCACATTTCATTATTGTATACTCTATCTTTTTTTTTTTCTCTCTCTAATGATTGAAAAAAAAACAACAACACAAATTCGTCTACTTGATGAAATTCTTGTACTTTTGTCATAATATTATACTACCCCTTCAGTCTGAAGGCCTCAGGTATATAAAAAAACTGACAAGGAAAACAAGGCAGATGACGTGTTGACTTTTGAGATTAAAATTACCACAACAACACACCCATACCACATTCACATTAAAGGAAATAATAGTAAAATAAATGAGAAACAAAATAAAATCAACAATACATAAACAAATTAGACAAACAGGCGGAGCGGAACCAACCGGAGGGTGCCGCGAAGGAACGCTCGCTTCCCGACCTCAAGTAAGCCGCGCGGTAACTCAATCAACACCGCGTCCGGCCTGAAGGTTTTTTTTTTTTCCTTTTTTTTTCTTTACAAGAAAATAAATGATAATTTATAGAACTAAACAAGCATACCCTTACCTCTGACGGGATACACACAAATTAAGAATGACTCAGCCAAAATTTAAAAAAACAAGCGTGCGCGGCGCGCTATGTGTCCAACCAAATCGCTGACAAGAAAAAATGCCACTGCTTCAGCGTAGCGCATTTAGAATAAAAATTTAAACTTGCTCTTCCATATTTATAAATCAGGCTAACGCTCGCAGCGCGCCTGAAACCACAATATTTCTCCACACCTCTAGTACTGCCTCAGCACAGTACCCAAAACGACAGATTTGGAATGAAAATATTAATTTATAATTTACAACCGATACCCCTGTGGAATGTGAAATGAGAACCGAGAAGCACGAAAATAACTCACCAGAACGGCGGGTGGAAAGGGGGGGAAAAAGTCTT
>CM031603.1:53216343-53233843 GCA_018398815.1 Conus ventricosus
TAACAACTAGGCAAAAACGACAAAACATGAAAACTAGATCACCTCCATTGTATCTCTACGATCAGATTATAGAAGAAATTGATTCACTAAGTTACTTGGTCTCACTATCGATAACAATCTATCTTGGTCTAATCACGTTTCTGCTTTATCTCGGAAGATCTCAAGTAAGATATTTCAGTTAAACAGAATTAAGCATTTCCTTGACCAACATTCTCGGAAGTTATTTTTCCATGCCTATATACAATCTGATATTGATTATGCTTCAACTTGCTGGGACATGGCAGTCACAATTGCTTGAAACCACTGGTGCGTTTGTATAGACGTTCACTAAAAATCGTACTCCTTAAATCATCTCTTCAAGTTGTAGACTATAAAGAACTTGAGATTCTCCCATTCAGTCATAAATGTCGTTTCAATAAGGGTGTGTTCATGTACAAAATAATGAACAATCTCGCACCTCCTTATCTACGTACCAAATTCCTTGTAACCACCTTTCGTAATAAACATTTGATATCCATTCCCGGCCCAGAATTGATCTATTCATGTATTCCTTAGTTTATTCAGGTGGTAAACTTTGGAATGCAATTCTTGTGACATAAGAAATAAAAGTAGCTTATCTACTTTTAAAACACATTATCATAAATATCTAATGCTGAGTTATAGCTAACCTTCTGTGGTATTTTTGGATCGTAATCTTGTATCCAATTTCCTCAACTTTTTTTTTTTTTTTTTTTTTTTTTTTTTGAATAATCATCTCTATGTCTTTATTCTGCTGCTTCTTGTATTCTCTGTCTATCTGTCTGTCTGTATTGTCTGCCTGTCAGTCTCTCTCTCTCTCTCTCTCTCTCTCTCTCTCTCTCTCCTCTCTCTCTCTCTTCTTTCTCTCTCTCCCTCTCTTCTCTTTCCATCTCTCTCCCTGTCTCTCTCTTCTCTCCATCTCTCTCTCTCTCTCTCTCTCTCTCTCTCTCTCTCTCTCTCTCTCTCCTCTCTCTCTCTCTCAATTTAACAAATATGTGATGTTGGAAATTGACTCATTTTTACGCACATTGCAGTGATCATCCTGTGCCATTAATGTGGTTTTTTTTCAAAGGTTTTCGTAGGTGTTTATCCATGTCTGCTTCATTGTATTTCTCTTCCTTTATCTCTGCCTTTCTTCCGCCAGTCGGTCAGTCGGTGTCGTCAGTCGGTCGGTTTCTCTCTCTCTCTCTCTGTCTCTCTCTCTCTCTCTCTCTCTTCTCTCTCTCTCTCTCTCTCTCTCTCTCTCTCCTCTCTCTCTCTCTCTTCACCTCTTGCCTTGATCATTTTTTCTCGTTGTTGTGGTTGTTGTTGGTGGTGGTGGTGTTCACTGGTTTTCTTTTTCTTCTTTTTTGTCAAAGGTTCCCATGCAAGGAATTGTTCCATTTTTTCATGTATTTGTTTGATTTGCTTTTTTACTATATATCGATTTATTTTTTTTCTTGCCCAGAGGGCTGGATGTAAAAAAGTATTCATGCTTAATCCACTACCCTCTTAAATAAAATTCGTTCGTTCGTTCGTTCGTTCGTTCTCTTCTCTCTCTCTCTCTTCTCTCTCTCTCTCTCTCTCTCTCTCTCTCTCTCTCTCTCTCTCTCTCTCTCTCTCTCTCTCTCTCACTCTCTCTCTCATTTTGTCATCCTATGTTGTCATCCTATATCTCCTTCTTCCTTCTCTTGTCGTTCTTGAAGTTGGAGAGGGGGGTAGGGGGGGGGGGGTGGGGGGGGGGGACGTGTATGGAATGTTGTTTGCTGCTGAGTTGGGCATGTCTGGTGTCTTTCAGCTTTTTTTTAATCATTGCATGACTTGATCTCTTACGACTCTTCTTCATTGTAGTTTATCGTTTTTGATGTGCCAATTTTTTATATGCTTCTCCTCCTCCTCCTCTCTTTCTTCTTTCGTCTTCTTCTTCTTCTTCTTCTTCTTTCTTCTTCTTCTTCTTCTTCTTCTTCTTCTTCTTCTTTCTCTCCTTGTGTCAGAGACTCCGTCTCTTTATTCTGTGTCTCCAAGTCCCCACCTCTCTCTCTCTCTCTCTCTCTCTCTCTCTCTCTCTCTCTCTCTCTTCTCTCTCTCTCTCTCTCTCTCTCTCTTTGTGTCGCTCTCCATCCCTCCCTCTCTCCCACACTCTCTTCCTCTAGTTATATTGTGCATTCTCTTATTCTAAATTGCTATGTATTCATTATTGTTATGAGTTTATATGCAGTTTAATGCAATGATTTCTTCCACGTATTTATTGTTTGAGAGCTGGATGAAAAAAAGCCACTGACTGGTGCTTATTCTTTTCCCTCATTAAACAACATTTCGTTCGTTCGTTCGTCCGTTCTCTCTCTCTCTCTCTCTCTCTCTCTCTCTCTCTCTCTCTCTCTCTCTCTCTCTCTCTCTCTCTCTCTCTCTCTCGGTTTTGTGTAGGCATGTGTACAGGCGGGCAGGCTCATAGACACGTAGGCTTACGTGCTCAAACGAAAACACACACACACACACACACACACACACACACACACACACACACACACACACACACACACACACACACACACACACACACACACCACACACACCAATTTGGGAACTTCGAAGACCTTAGTTAATATTTGTTAAACAGATTAAAAAGAAAATGACTTTATTATCCTTATAGCAAGTCACGTCAAATCCTACGTTGAAGAGAAATGTTCTCATTTCAAAATAGACATGTAGACCCACAATAGAAACACGAGCAGGTTCTGCGTTGTTAACACATAAAAGGAACGTTGAAAAATCCGTAAAATCAAATATGTTCTATCTTCACGGCAGAATGTGTTTTAATTCTGGTGGTTCTAAATTACGTCTGTATTTCTGAAAAAGGTATCATACATCCAATCCCTATTCATGATAATTCTAGACCGGTTCTCCAGGCATCACAGTCTTTGAAATTAGAAAAAAAAGAGTCTGAAATGATCATTGGAAATAGCCATTTAATTCACTTCTTTTTTTTTTTATCTTGGAGGGGTACAGAGAACACTTTCTGCTGACTCCATTTCATTGTGTCATTTTCTATAATCATAAATTTGACAGAGCAGCAAAGAGGGTTGCAAATCTTATTTACATTCGATGCAGCTTCTTGAATTACTTAATTAGAAGATCAGTATGCTTTAATACAATGGAAGTCTGTTCAAACCATCATGAAACAGTTATGATAATGACTATTAAAGGTTTAACATCTGTGATGTAGACAAACAACCAACTCCAAAAGATGAATACTGTCTGTCATACAAAGATGGAGTTCCGAACCAAGTACACTAAAAGTATTTTATTCGTTTGTCGGGGAAAACGCTAAGCATTGAACCAACTATGAGTTGGCCTTATTCCCGTCCATTACGCTAAGCATTGAACCAACTATGAGTTGGCCTTATTCCCGTCCATTACGCTAAGCATTGAACCAACTATGAGTTGGCCTTATTCCCGTCCATTACGCTAAGCATTGAACCAACTATGAGTTGGCCTTATTCCCGTCCATTACGCTAAGCTTGAACATAGTTGCTTATTTCTACGTAACATTGAACCAACTATGAGTTGGCTTATTCCGTCCATTACGCAAGCATTGAACAACTATGAGTTGGCCTTATTCCGTCCATTACGCTAAGCATTGAACAACTATGAGTTGGCTTTTCCCGTCCATTACGCTAAGATGAACCAATATGAGTTGCCTTATTCCGTCATTACGCAAGCATTGAACCAACTATGAGTTGGCCTTATTCCCGTCCATACGCTAAGCATTGAACAACTATGAGTTGGCCTTATTCCCGTCATTACGTAAGCATTGAACCAACTATGAGTTGGCCTTATTCCCGTCCATATGCTTTAATCAATGGTATTGTTCAACATTGAACCAACTTGAGTTGGCCTTATTCCGTCCATTACGCTAAGCATTGAACCATACTATGAGTTGGCCTTATTCCGTCCATTACGCTAAGCATTGAACAAATGAGTTGGCCTTATTCCGTCCATTACGCTAAGCATTGAACAACTATGAGTTGGCCTTATTCCGTCCATACGTAAGCATTGAACAACTATGAGTTGGCCTTATTCCTGTCGATTACGCTAAGCATTGAACCAACTATGAGTTGGCCTTATTCCCGTCCATTCTAAATATTCGCTAAACGTAGGTTTTCAATCACCCACACCGGTCTGGATTTTTTGTTTTTTTGTTTTTTTTTGTTTTGTTTCTTGCATTGTCAAAGATTATGATATATACTTGTAGACGCACTTGTACACACAGAGAAGCGCGTGCGCGCTCGCACACACATTCATACACACACACACACACACACACACACACACACACACACACACACACACACACACATAGAGACAGAGAGAGAGAGAGAGAGAGAGAGAGAGAGAGAGGAGAGAGAGGAGAGAGAGAGAGAGAGAGAGGGACAGAGAGACAGAGACAGAGAAAACACTCACTACGAGGAGACAAAAGAGATATTTTCTGATGGAAAATGATCTTAGGGTGGGCCACAACATTTATCAGAAATAAATCAGACCATTGATTTTAATCCTTTCATCGTTGATAGATTCGAACCACAAAACCCCAAACTGTCTCGCTTCATCAGCGAGATAATTTTTCAGCACCACTGGGCCACCGATTTCCACGCCTGTTTCAACTTCACACAGAGGCCCACAGTTTACCGTCTCTCTCTCTCTCTCTCTTCTCTCTCTTCTCTCTCTCTCTCTCTCTCTCTCTCTCTCTCTCTCTCTCTCTCTCTTCTCTCTTCATTGTCGGTTAGCCTAATGATGACTGCCTTGGGGCGCCATCAATGTCCGTCATACACATCGCCTAGAGACCACTCACGATTCTCCCGGGGGAGGAAGAAAAAAGGGGGGATGAATTAGGAAGCATGATCACCAAAAACATGAGCGTGAGTCAACCGCCTATCTTCCTCTTCTGTCTGATTGTCTGTATTCTGTGCCTGTTTGTCTCTCTGTAAGTCTACCAGTCTGTGCCCTAGTTCTGTCTGTCTTGTCTGTCTGTTGTTTATCTGGGTCTCTCAGTCTCTCTGCGGCTCCGTCACTCTGGCTGTCTGTCTGTCAGGCTGTCTGTCTGTCTGTCTGTCTCTGCCTCTGTGTTTCCGTCTTGTCTCTCTGTCTCGTCTCTGTGTTCGTCTTGTCTCTTGTCTCTGTCTCCGTCTCTCTCTCTCTTCTGTCTCTCTTCTCTCTCTCTCTCTCTCTCTCTCTCTCTCTCCTCTCTCTCTCTCTCTCTCTCTCTCTTCTCTCTCCAGACTCCTTCATCCACTTTAACGCGCACTTGCCGTAGGACTCGTGAGCCAAGTGTGCCATTCTCTCCAGGTTCATTTTTCCTCCCGTGCATGTGTGTATCTGCTTGCGTAATTCACCTTCGCCAAACCCAGTCCAGTGCAACATGATAAAACATTGCACAGCATAGCACAGTATAATAACACAGCATAGCAGAGAAAGACGCAGCGAGCCAACATAGTATAGCACAGCACAGCACAGCTTACGACAGCACAGCACAGAACAGCGTAAACACAGCACAGGACCGCACAACATCGCACAGCACAGCACAGCACATAACAGCACAACACAGCACAACACAGAACAGCACTGCATTGACAGCTGCATTGCCAGCAAAAAGCACAGCACAGCACAGCACAGCACGGAACAGCACAGCACAGAACAGCTAATACAGCACAGTACAGCGCACGAACAGCTAAATCAGCATAGTAGCACAGACAAACAGCATAAATACAGCAAGTACAGCACAGCACAGAACAGCATAAATACAGCATAGTACAGCACAGCACAGAACAGCACGGCACACTACAGCATAGTAAAACAAATAGTACAGCACAGCACAGCACGGCACAGCAAGCACGGCACAGCACAGGACAGAACAGCATAAACACAGCACAGTACAGCACAGTGCAGCACACTACAGAACAGCACAACACACTACAGCTTTAGTAAAACATAGTACAGCACAGCAACGAACAGCAGCACACTACAGCATAGTAAAACATAGTACAGCGCACAGAACAGCACAGCACATACATAGTAAACATAGTACAGCACAGCACGAAGCACAGACACTACAGCATAGTAACATAGTACGCACACACAGAACAGTCACAGACACACGGCACAGCAAGCAGACAGTAACACAGCACAGTACACACAGTACAGCCCAGCTCATACAGCATAGTAAAACATAGTACTTCACAGCACAGTGCAGCACATTACTGCATAGTACAGCACAGCGTCGTACAGGACAGCACAGTACAACACAGCACAACGTAATAGCACAGCACAATACACTACAGCATAGTACAGCACGACAGAACACAACAGACAGAACAGCATAGTACAGCAAGCACAGAACAGCATAGTACAACACAGACAGAACAGCACAGTACGCACAGAACAGCATAGTACACAGCACGTATAGACAGAACACATAGATAGTACACAGACAGAACAGCATAGTCAGCACAACACATACAGCATAGTACAGCACAGCACAGAACGCATAGTACAACACAGCACAGAACAGCATAGTACAGCACAGCACAGAACAGCATAGTACAGCACAACAGAACAGCATAGTACAGCACACACAGAACAGCATAGTAACAGCACAAACAGAAACAGCAGTACGAATACACAGCACAGCATTAGTCAGTCGACACAGAGCATAGTACAGCACAACACAGAACAGCATAGCTACAGCACACACAGAACAGCATAGTACAGCACAACACAGAACAGCACAGTACAGCACAGCACAGAACAGCATAGTACAGCACAGCACAGAACAGCACAGTACAGCACAACACAGACAGCATAGTACAGCACAACACAGAACGCACAGTACAGCACAGCACAGAACAGCACAGTACAGCACAACACAGAACAGCATAGTACAGCACAACACAGAACAGCACAGTACAGCACAACACAGAACAGCATAGTACAGCACAACACAGAACAGCACAGTACAGCACAGCACAGAACAGCATAGTACAGCACAACACAGAACAGCATAGTACAGCACAACACAGAACAGCACAGTACAGTACAACACAGAACAGCATAGTACAACACAACACAGAACAGCATAGTACAGTACAACACAGAACAGCATAGTACAACCAAACACAGAACAGCATAGTACAGCACAGAAAGAACAGCCTAGTACAGCACAGAACAGAACAGCATAGTACAGCACAAACAGAACAGCATAGTACAACACAACACAGAACAGCACAGCACAGCACAACACAGAAAGGCACAGTACAACACAACACAGAACAGCATAGTACAACACAACACAGAACAGCATAGTACAACACAGCACAGAACGCATAGTACAGCACAACACAGAACAGCATAGTGCAAACACAACACAGAAAAGCATAGTACAAAACAACACAGAACAGCATAGTACAAACAGCACATAACAGCATAGTACAGCACAACACAGAACAGCATAGTACAACACAACACAGAACAGCATAGTACAACACAACACAGAACAGCATAGTACAACACAACACAGAACAGCATAGTACAACACAGCACAGAACAGCATAGTACAACACAGCCACAGAACTTTCTTTGCCTTAACTAGGCTGACCCTGGAGAAAGGTCCAGTGACGGTGAGGAAAGACCCACTGACCACAGGGAAAGTTCTGTTGACAGTGGGAAAGACTAACAACCTTGGATTCTCTCTTGAGGGCACATAAGACCGTATGGCGAAGCTTGGCTGTGTCTGGAGTGGCACCGTCTTCATCTGTCCGTGGGCAGGGGGGTGGTTGGGTCTGTGGGGTGTGCTCGGCAGCTGGAGAGTGGTGTTTTTCGCGGTGGGCTCTGCAGGCATGAAATACGGGCTGGTACACCCATGGGGATGCTACTTTAAGGCTGTTATGAGCTGCATCCTGTAGTCTAATTTACCTCTGTTCAGGAGCAGTTATGTCCCTTGATATCTTAATTGGAGTGTCCTGCGCGTGCTGTACCCATCGTCAACACAGCGCAGGCCTCCAAGGGTGGTACAGGACTGCTCTAAAGGCAGGTTGAAGACGGTGCTTTCTGGGTCCTCCCAGCACCTTCGGGTGTTTCTTTTTCTTCAACACAGAACAGCATAGTACAGTACAACACAGAACAGCTTAGTACAGCACAGCACAGAATAGCATAGTACAGCAACACACAGAACAGCACAGTACAGGACAGCACAGAACAGCCATAGTACAGCACAACACAGAACAGCATAGTACAGCACAACACAGAACAGCATAGTACAGCACAACACAAGAACAGCATAGTACAACACAACACAGAACAGCATAGTACAGCACAGCACAGAACAGCACAGTACAGCACAGCACAGAACAGCATAGTACAGCACAACACAGAACAGCATAGTACAGCACAACACAGAACAGCATAGTACATCACAACACAGAAACAGCATAGTACAGCACAGCACAGAACAGCATAGTACAGCACAACACAGAACAGCATAGTACAGCACAGCATTGTAGAGCACAGCACAACACAGCACGCATGACGTGGCATGGCACGACACAGCACGGTTACATCACAGAAGAACACAGCGGAGCACAGCACAGCAAAGTACAGCACAGTACAGCACACCACAGCTCAGCAAAACATAGCACAGCACAACACAGCAGAGCATAGTACAGCACAACCGCTGCACAGTTGCAGCACAGGTTTGGTGTCAATCTCAGTTTTATCCGTGGAGTTTCACTGCATGCATGCTGATTTGCCCAGAACAGCTGAGCACTACACGACAGCAGAGCACAGCACAGCACAGCACAGCACAGCACAGCACAGCTCGACGCAGCACGCCATAAAACAGAACAGCACAAGACAGCGCAATACAGCACTGTACAAAACGACACAGAGGTAGAACAGCAGTGTGTGTGTGTGTGTTGTGTGTGTGTGTGTGTGTGTGTGGTGTGTGTGTGTTGTGGGTGGTGCGTGCGTGGTGTGTTGGTGTGTGTGTGTGTGTGTGTGGTGTGTTGTGTGCGTGCGTGCGTGCTGCGTGCATGCGTGCGTGCGTGCGTGCGTGCGCGTGAACGTGTGTATGCAGCGCAAGCGTGCGCGTGCGTGTGTGTTGTTTTCCCTGTCTTAGGTATTCTTCCGTTTAAGAATAATTATGGCCTCGTGTCCTAAGGTTTGGAGATGAAAACAGTGTTGTAAGATAACAGTTATGGATTCTTTATTCCTGGAGGGGGATTTAGAGAATTTAGAAATTGCTTTTTTTTTGTTTGTTTGTTTTGTTTTTTGGGAAAAAAAGAAATTTCGCGACTTTGACATGTTTAACCTACACAGGGACGAAATTAGATAAATTAGGTCACTTTACATAATTTCCATTTGCATGTCCTCAGAAAGTGTGAAACATGAGACAGTGTGTAACGTTTTGCCATTTGAAGGCATACATTATAAGTGTGTGGTGTGTGTGTGTGTGTGTGTGTGGGGTGCGTGCGTGCGTGCGTGCGTGCGTGCGTGCGTGCGTGCGTGCGTGCGTGCGTGGTGTGTGGTGGTGGTGGTGTGTGTGAATTGTTTGAGGGTATTCAAGGGACGTTCGTTCCACAGACAAATAATGTTAATTGCTTGGACAGAGAATGGAAGCGGTCACGTTTTTACGAGAACTCCTGCTTGTTGTAAAGTAATGAAGATAACGTAGTTTGCCACGCTAGGAAAAAAACGATTTTATTTATCTCCTTCCTGTATATGTTTTTCTTTTGTTTTTCTTTTTTCTTTCTGTCTGTCTGCTTTGTTTTTGTCGATTGTCTATTTGTGTTTTTCTTCTCTCTTTCTTTCTGCCCAAGACCTTTTGGATCTCTCTCTCTCTCTCTCTCTCTCCTCTCTCTCTCTCTCTCTCTCTCTCTCTCTCTCCATCTCTCTCTCTTTTCTCTCTCTCTCTCTCTCTCTCTCTCTCTCTCTCTCTCTCCTCTCTTTTTTTTTTACTTGTCTCAATCTTTATTTCTTCTGACTTCGTTTGTTGTGTTCTTCCTTTATTCTTTCTGTCTTCCTTTCCGTCTTTATTTCTTAGCTTGCATTCTTGATATTACTTTTTGCTTCTGTCTTTCCATCTCTCTCCCTTCCTTTCTCTTGTTATGCCCTTCTTCCCTTCTGTTTACTATCTTTCCTTCTTAATCGTTCTTTTCTACCCCTCTTGTCTCTATCTCTCCTTCCTGATTGTTCTCTCTTTCCTTTTGCCTTCTTTCTTTCTTTCTTTCTTCTTTCTTTCTTTCTTTCTTTCTTCGTCTTTCTTTTCTCTTTCTTACTGCCTTTCTCTTTTCTGTCCTTTCTTTCTTATTTGTTTCCTTGTCCATCTAATTCTTGTACTTTCTTTCTTTCTTTCTTCTTTCTTTCTTTTTTCTTTTCTCTTTCTTACTGCCTTTCTCTCCTTTATTCCTCTTTCTTGTCCTTTCTCTCTTTCTAATTTGTTTCCTTGTCCATCTAATTCTTGTACTTTCTTTCGTTCCATCTTGGCCTTTTTCTTTCTTATCTATCGGCTTGCTTCCTTCTTTTTTTTTTCTTACTTCCTTCTTCTCTTCTTTCTTTCTCTTCATTTCTTTCTCTACGTCCTTCTCGTCTTCTGTCTTTTTCCTCCTTCCTTCTTCCTTCCTTCTCCTTCCGTGGCGTCAGTGTGATCGACTGCCTTTGCATGATCCAGTTTTTCTTGTTGGTCTTGTCCATTCTTCACAGTGGGAAACCGGGAGGGTTGTGCGGACATTGAGAGAAGAGAGAGAGGAGAGAGAGGAGAGAGAGAGAGAGAGAGAGGAGAGAGGAGGAGAGGAGAGAGAGAGAGAGGGGAGAGAGAGAGAGAGAGAGAGAGAGGAAGAGAGAGAGAGAGAGAGAGAGAGAGAGAGAGGAGAGAAGAGAGAGAGATGGTGACAAAGAGAGTAGATGGAGAATGAGCGAAGTAAACCAAGAGTAGAGAGAAGAAGATGGAGAGAGAGAGAGAGAGAGGAGAGAGAGAGAGAGAGGAGAGGAGAAGAGAGAGAGGAGAGAGAGAGAGAGAGAGAGAGAGAGGAGAGAGAGAGAGAGAGAGAGAGAGAGAAGAGAGAGGAGAGACGATCAGATTCGATCAGATCGACAGATCTAAGCCATACCCCAAACACCACACACACGGAGATAGAGAGAGAGAGAGATGAGTGAGAGAGAGAGAGAGACGAGAGAAGAGAGAGAGAGATGAGCAAGAGAGAGAGAGAGATTCAGACTCAGACAGTGATTTACATCAAACTAAACACATAGCCACACAAGAAAAGGAGCGATAAAAATATACAAGAGGAAAATGACATAAAGGCAGACAGATCACGAGTCCACAATACCAAAACAGTCAACAAGAAAGCAACCTAAACGAAACTTTAATACAAAAAACTAAAACACACGAATCACACACACGAAGAGGAGAGAGAGAGAGAGAGGAGAGAGAGAGAGAGAGGAGAGAGAGAGAGAGAGAAGAGAGAAGAGATGAGAGAGAGGAGAGAGAGGAGAGGAGACGAGACCGACGACACGACCGACCGACCGACCACCACCCACACACACACACCACACACACCACACACACACCACACACACACACACCACACACAACAAACACACACACACACACACACACACACACAAAGAGAGAGAGAGAGAGAGAGAGAGAGAGAGGAGAGAGAGAGAGAGAGAGAGAGAGAGAGACGACGACGACGACCGACCGACAGAGAGACAGACACACAGACACACAGACACATACACAGACATACGCACACACACAACACACACACACACACACACACACACACACCACACACACACACAGAGCGACCGACCGACCAACAGACCGACAGAGAGAAGACACACACACACACACACACACACACACACACACACACACACACACACACACACATACACAGAGAGAGAGAGAGGAGAGAGAGAGAGAGAGAGAGAGAGAGAGAGAGAGGAGAGAGAAGAGAGGAGGAAGGAGAGAGAGAGAGAGAGAGAGAGAGAGAGAGAGAGAGAGAGAGAGAGAGAGAGAGCGACCGACCGACCGACCGACCGACAGAGAGACAGAGAGACAGACACACACAGACACACAGACACACACACACACACAGAGCGTCCGACCGACCGACTGACCGACAGAGAGAAGACACACACACACACACACACACACACACACACACACACACACACACACACACACACACACACACACACACACACACACACACACACACACACACGCTCGCGCGCGCGCGCGCACACAAACACGCACACGCACACGCAGCACGCACACACACACACACACCACACAACACACACTACACACACACACACAAACGCATACACATACACACACACACACACACACACACACGAGAGAGAGAGAGATGTGAGAGAGAGAGAGAGAGAGAGAGAGAGAGAGAGAGAGAGAGAGAGAGAGAGAGGAGAGAGAGAGAGAGAGAACCACAGTGACCGAACGACTGTCAGAACAACAGACAGACAGGGAGATACAGCGTGAGACAGACTTAACAGAATGAAAGAGACAAGGAGGCAGAGAGAGAAAAAAAGTCAGAAAAAGATCGACTCACAAGCAAAAACATGAAACAGAAATAGCAAGGCCTTTGTTTGTTCCATTTTATGATCATTATTATTGTTTTTGATATTCTAGCAGAACATTAAGCTACACGCACTTCCTTCGCTGTTTACATCTTGAATCATCGCTAATGAGAGATTTGACATGCAACACGAACTATAACTATTGAAAGAATGATTTCCAGTTTTCAGAAAACAACAAACAACAACAACAACGGCAGCAGCAGAAGCAACAGTAGCTGCTGAGGCAGCAGCAGAAGCAACAACAAGAACAACAAGAACAAGAACAACAACAAGAACAACAACGATACTCTACTACTACTACTTACACTTACTACTGTACTACTACTATACTACTACTACTACTGTACTCATCTACTACTACTTACTACTACTACTTCTACTACACTACTACTAATCTACTATACTACTATCTACTACTACTACTACTCTACTACTACTGCATACTACTACTACTACTACTATAACTACTACATTACTATACTCATCACCGCCACTTCCACTAGCACTATCTACTATACTATACTATACAACAACTATCACGCACTTGACTACCTACAACATTCACAATCAACATACAACAACAAACAAAAGACAACAAATGGTTTCCCTTTTATAAAAAAAATGGCAAGGAATTCGCAACATTTTAGTGTTAACCATTTTCAAATGTGAAAGCTTCGGTTTTGCCTTGTTCAGGAATAGTGGCATAAAGCTCAAAACGCTTAAAGCAACTTCAAGTACATTAAGTAATTAAACATATGGATAAAATACACAAACAAGCAAGTGAATGAATCAGTGAATTAGTAAATTAAAAAAATCACACGGATCTCTTGGGAGATGAAGAACGCGCAATTGTCGGGGGGTGGGGGGGGGGTGGTAATGGGTAGGAGTGGGGGTGGGAGCGATACAGTACATCAATCAATGAAATACAAGAAAAACGCACTGAGAGACCAGAGACGGTTATGTTTTGCTGATGATAAATTGATGTTGCCAAAATCACGTTGCTGATGACGTCTGCTATCTGTCACGAAATTGCAGTGAGTACAACTTCTATCGAGGGCATAGATACAAAATACACACAGAGGGAGAGTATAATCGCCCCCCCCCCCCAAAAAAAAAAAAGGGGGGGGGGGGGAAGAAAAGAAGAGAAAGAAAAGAAACACCACCACCCCCACCACCACCACCAACCCAACAACAACAACAACAACAACAACAAACAACAACAACAACAATAACACGGAAGGAAAGAGAAAGGAAGAAGGAGCAAACAAATGGACAGATAGCCGACCCATAATATCCCCTAGCCCTCAATCCCATCCCTAACCATTGCCCCTTCCCAAACCTCATTCCTTCCCCGCCCTTTGAAGACTTTTATCCTAGTAGAACTTAAAAGCCAGCCAAGATTTAGGCTTGGAAAATGCACACTGAAAAACGTAAAGGTAACAAAGAAATGAAGAGAGAGAAAAAAAACAACACGAAAATAAGGCAAGACAGAAAGAAAAAGGGAAAAAAAAAGAGGAAAATGACTGAGAAAAAAAAAAAAAAGAGAGTGGAAAAGAAACAACAAAAAATACGGAAGAGTGGAAGGACGAAAGAAGAAAAAAAATTAAAACAATATAAAAAAAACGAAAGAAAGGGGGGGGGGGGGGGGGGGGGGGAGAAAGGTGGAAGTTCAGAAAAAGAAGCACAAGTGAGAAAGAAAGATAAGAAAGGTGAAAACAATCTAAGAAAGCTCAGACAGACAAAGAGATGAAAGATGAAAGAGAGGCAAGGAAAGTCGTAAGAAGAAAGAGATAGACAGACACGCCGACGGACATATGTAAACAAAAAACGAAAACAAGCAAAATGCTAAACAAAAACAAACAGACAAGCAAACAAACAAACAGACAAACAAACAGGCAAACAGACAATCCCAAACCACCACTGACACACCACACACGACAGACAAACGAAGAGACAGTGCAGGATTCGAACCCTTACCTAACATCAGGTTGCAGAACAGCTTCACCACTACTCCAATTTCCCTCCTCCACCGTCCGCCTCCGTCCATCCTTCCCCCTCCACTTCTTGCTCTCTCTCTCTCTCTGTCTGTCTTTCTCTGGAACACAAATCCTGGAGAGGGAGGTCACTGATGAACAACAATCCTGGAGAGGTGAGGTCACTGACTGGAACAACAATCCTGGAGAGGTGAGGTCACTGACTGGCGTTTTTGAGTGGAGTTTTGTTTCTTGCGTAGAACGCTCCACGTCACACAACTAATGACTGTGACTCAGGTTCCGGTCCTGCATCTAATGCACAGGTCACACAATTGAGACTTGAGAGTTGGATTCTGTTCTGGAATGCAACACGCACGTCCGTCCCACAACAGCACGACTGATGTTGAGCTTGTTCTGTATGTAACGAAACACGTCATCTTAACTGATAATGCTGGTGAGTTGGGCTGTGTTTGTCACATGTAACGCATATATCACACAACTTAATCACCGGGTTGGGTTTGGTGATTGGATTCTGTTTTTTAATATACCTAAGTTGACAAACTCGACACTGGCGATGGGTGGTGGTTTCTGACTTGGCATGTATACACGCAACCGCTTTAATTATTACTGTACGAGTGCTTTTGAGTTTGGGTTGGTTTACTCTGTTAACGATTCTATGCGTCATAGACTGATTCCCCCGCGTTAGACTTGATTCTGTCTTGCCGGTAACGCACATCCTCTGATCAACCACAACAACTGCTTTAAGTGTGTTTCTTTTCTTTTATCAACCACACGCCACCGGTTGAACTGCTGTTTGAGTTCGTTTTTGCTCATGTTGTAACGAACGCAGCTCGTCACAAGGCCAACAATGATGTTTGAATGGTGTTTTCCTTCCCTGCATGTGAAACTGCACAGGTCGACACTGCTGACGATCACTTTTGAGTTGAGTTCGTTTTCTGCATGTAACGCACACGTCAATAACCTTACGGTCACTTCTGATCTGGGTTCACTCCGGCATGTTATCCGCACAAGTCATACTGCGGAACATTTTGATTGGTTCTTTCCTCGGCGTGCAATGCAGCGTTTACACTCTGCGATCTCTTTGAGCAGGGTTCTTTCCTGGGCATGTTAAGACACATCATCACGCACTTGGCGAATTCTCTGAAGCTTGGGTTCTTTCTCGGTAAGTAACTGCTCACGTCACACAGCTCACGAGACTATTGAATTGGCTTCCTTCTTCGCATGTAGCCGTACACGTCACACAGGCTGACGACACTGTCGAGATGGGCTTTATTCAGGCACGCAACGCACACGTCACACAATTGTTGACCACCTTTGAGTAGAGTTCTTTCCTTGCATGTAACACACAAGTCACATATTCGTCTACCACCTTTGAATAGGGTTCTTTCCCTTAGATGTAACGCACACGTCACAAAATCGTCGCCCACCTTTGAACAGGGTTCTTTCCCTTAGATGTAACGCACACGTCACAAAATTGTCGAGCACCTTTGCACAGGGTTCTTTCCTGGCATGTATCGCACCCTTCACACCACTGAGGTCTGCCTTTGAACCGGGATCTTTCATGTATGCTGCGCTTATGTCAAACACGTAAATAGTCTGTGATCATGATCTCTTACCGTACTTTCCTTTCTTTAATTCGTTGCTTTCTTCTCTTCCTTTCACTTTTTCTATTTGTTCCTCTTTCTCTCTTATGACGTATTTGCTTTCTTTTTCATTCCTCTATTAGTTTTCTCACGTTTTTTTTCGTTTTCGTTTTCATCACTAATATTTTCTTTTTGAACCGATGTCTTGCTTCGTTATAATATTTGTTTGCTTCAGAACAGAACAAACGTTTATCTGTTTTTACACGTATCTATTTACTTATTAATTCATTACATTACCATGGTTTTTTTTTTAGACAAAACAAACGATCTTCCTTCTCATGAATATGCGTATAAGTATCCTCGTCTTGAGTCATTACCGTAACTGCATATGCTGACTGATATTTCTTAAGTGTATGAATCATTCCAGCGATCGTTTGTTTGGAATTTACTCACCAAACAGAACCAGAGTTCCTTGACAAACGAAACCTCTCAACAAAATTCTTCAACTGGCATACCGGAGACACAGACAGGCCACACGGAATAACCACATATCTGAAAAGCGATTTTGAAGTTAACAGAATATTTCCTCTGTGTTTGTCTGAACCCAAACAAGACGTTTTGGTCAAAAAGTCTTTCCCTCGGTCTGCACAAGGCACTGACATGAATCATACTCCTCGAGGGTTATCGTTCTTCGTCACTCTTTTGAATAAAGAGGTGCCAACACTGACGCAGACGAGTATGATGATCGTTTCTCACTTATCTGTATACTCACACATTCTTAGCTTTTTTTTTCTCCAATATCAGACGCAGTGCTCGTACAGTGGATGACCTTAAAGATGCTTTGCTCGTCCAGTCCTTTGAATTTTCATGCTGAGAAAATGATCATTATGTTTTGCTTTATTGCAGTTGACAGTTCTTTGGATGGCAGGGTGGTTCAGTGAAATCAACATTTTTGGTTGTAGCCGCGCTCAAAAGAGCCAGAGCCACAGAACCGCCGTCCTTCAGTAGCTCGGCCATGGAGCAAGTGCTTTGCTCACAGGTCCATCCCGCATCAGCTGCGTTGTATGTAGATGTTTGACCTAAACAAGAACCACAAAAACAACAATATTCTGAAATAGTTTACAGTTTGTAACCGTTATGGCCTAGCCTACCACACGAAGCCTTTTAAGGCTAGTCAACATGTCAACTCGATGTAGAAAACATAGGTCTCTTTTTTTTTTAAAGAAAGTAACAAATAATAGAATATCAACGTACCATAAATGACATGGT
>CM031603.1:53236343-53238843 GCA_018398815.1 Conus ventricosus
GCTAAACAGAGATACACACAGAAGAGCAAAGGCTCCAGCAAAAGTCGCACCTTTCTATCAAGTTCAATCAAACCCTATCCGAATATACCGTTCTATAAATGATAGATGCATCAACTTATTTTTCTTTAATTTCCAAAATGGAGTGACTGACGGCGGCGAACGAAGCAAAATTTAGAAATAGAGTTTGTTACTTACCGCCAATGACATTGACAAACGTGTCTGGTCATGTGCTTTGTTTGTCAATGTCATTGGCGGTAAGTAACAAACTCTATTTCTAAATTTTAATTTCCAGTTAAACATGAATGAATTTTTCCCAGTGAGAATCATCTTCTATATCGTGAGATATTTAATAAAGATAAAAAGAAAGAAAGAAAAATAGAAAAAGAAATCCGTCTTGAAATACGGATTTCTTTTTCTATTTTTCTTTCTTATTTTTCTTTTTTTTTATTTCTACATTCGCCTTTAGACCTACACCCATACCAAAATTAAATGATGTCGATCTTGACTTACGTTCCCATATTTCCACCAAATCTGATTAAGACAGGTTCAGTAACTGTGTTGGAAATGTGTTGTCAGAGAGACAGACAGACAGACAGACAGACAGACAAAGATACCAACATGCGTAGTCGAAAAACAGTCTACAGACAGACAGACAGACAGACAGACGTAGGCGAAAAACAGTCTCCTTAGCGAAGATGATAAAGGCTCTCAAAAAGGGAGCATGGTACACAGTCCTCCCATAGACTTGTTTATCAACTTGGATATCTGCTATCATTCCCATCGGTCGTCTTCCATAGAAGAAAAAAAAAAAGATGATATTTACACTTTCTGGCTTTTTCGTCGAGTACTGGTGGCGGACCACACGACTGGCAGAACAGCTAAGCAAGTACCTTGGTACCTTGGTCTCCAAAATAAAGTTGTCTTTACGATAAGCCGATATACCCCTGTATTGACCTTAAACTTCTTTTTTTTGCGTGTCGATGAATGAGAGAGACAGACAGGCAGACAGAGAGAGAGAGAGAGAGAGAGAGAGAGAGAGAGAGAGAGAGAGAGAGAGAGAGAGAGAGAGAGAGAACGGTGGTAACAGAGAAGGAGCTGCGCGCGCGCGCGGAGAGAGAGAGAGAGAGAGAGAGAGAGAGAGAGAGAGAGAGAGAGAGAGAGAGAGAGAGAGAGAGAGAAACGGTGGTAACAAGAAGACTGCGCCGCGCGCACGCGCGCGCGCGCCGCGCGCGAGAGAGAGAGAGAGAGAGAGAGAGAGAGAGAGAGAGAGAGAGAGAAAAGAGAACGAACGGTGATATCAGAGAACGAACCGCTGGTCCTCCAAGCTTTTATTTGAGCCATCGAATCCCTGAAAGGGAGGTAATTTTCATGTGATCTCCCGGTAGCTTCCCTTCCTTGTGTCGGCGACAAATTGTGTCTTTTGCCATAAACGCAGTCACGATTTCTTGTTGCTTAGTTACAGACGGAACAGTGATTTCGCATCGTTCGTCAGAAAATAATGAGAACAGGTACTGGAATAACACAGACTTTTAATATGTGAATACAAACTGGATGTGTGTAGCTAAAGGTAAATGTCCAGACTTGAAAATGAACATTGTGCGTTATGAAATTTCAGATAAAACAGTGTGTCAGCCATCACAAAATATAAAAAAGACGAATAGTTTACAAAGTTCGAACCTACCAAGCAACCTATCCTACATATTGATAATGTTACCTTAGCCTCACCTTCTTTCCCCTTAATGTTCTCTTTCCACCAACGCTTTCTAGTCGCCTAATCACATTTGGTACCTTTTTCACTGATGTATGTTTTGTCAACAGAACTAACCGAACCGAGAGAGAGAGAGAGAGAGAGGGGGAGAGAGAGAGAGAAGAGAGAGAGAGAGAGAGAGAGAGAGAGAGAGAGAGAGAGGAGAGAGAGAGAGAGAGAGGAGACAGGGGACAGTAAAGAACTGCCATCTAAAAAGAAAAGGGATCTTCAGCAATGACTTGTTGAGGAACTGGAATAGAGAAGAGAATAGCATCTCCAAACGGGCAGAGCGACTTTAAGAAATTTGCAGGCATCTAGGATGCTACCTTTGAAAATACTATAATTATTAAGTACACAACAAGGGAAGAATGTGCTACATGGGCTTTTTTATGTTGAGATTTGTTCCTTTGTTTTTGCACTTTTATACTAAAAGTCTGCACGTTGCTAGTGAGCTCATCTTTGTAAGCGCATCTGCTGTAAATACTGATAGCGGTGAAGACACTAAAAACCTGCAGTTGCTGTCTGAACAGGCGGCGAGTGGAAAACTGAAGCTGTGGATTAAAAAAAATGTCCTCTCTCATTGTCTTTGCCACTTCACTGGTATTACATCCACGTCACTCATGGTTTTGTCTCCTCGTCCACCGCCACAGTCTGGCATGTCACGCCGCAGCCCCGGCACCGGCAGCCCGGAAGTCAATGTCAAAGCGCCATTAGGAAAAAACACCAGAGGAGACACTATACTGCAACCGAGTC
>CM031603.1:53251343-53253843 GCA_018398815.1 Conus ventricosus
CTGCCCGATCTATCACACTGTCAGTTTGATAAGCCGTGCCAGCAAACTAATGCTCACAATAATTCTCAAAAGTTTACACCCACAAAGAGATACCATTATTACTGAATACATGCTGGGGTCTGCAAAAGCAGAACGGAACTTAAATCAGCATACCAATTTTAAAAAGCATCACCAGCATCAGGCGGAACTCTACCACGTGTTCATAGACTTTGAGATGGCGTTCGACAGATTCTTACTGAAGGTATTGTGGGCCAGAGAGAAGAAATTCAAATTCGGGCAAAAGATAATCAAACTGTTCCAGCAAGCGTTCTCCAAAATGACCACAGTAGTACACACGGCATGGTACTCTACAGTGATTCAGTACTTAAATTGGTGTTCGTCAGGGCGCGTTCCAATATTTTTCAACATATTCATGGAACGCACCATTACTGGTGCGTTTGAGGAGCATATAAGCACAGTCCACACTGGCAGTAGAACCATCAATTTACTTTGCACATTACATTGACGGCCACGTAGGCAGTGATTAGGAACTCGCCGTGCTTGTTAAAAGACTGGACGAAATATCAACAAGACAGGACATGAAAATCAGCGCCGAGGAGACCAAGCATATGGAGAACCACAACATCATACACAGAAATGATAGAACTTTTCTTTGACAGAAGCTGTAAACTGCTCGACAGTCCACTGATCCAAACCAAACATTTGACTCTTTCTATTCATTTGCTTGACCCATAACGGGCAAAAAAGGTAACCTGTTTGAAATGGAACAGGAGGCGTTATTGTCCCCTAATGTTTCTCTGGAACATGTTTATTGTCAGTTCATCACCGAAGATCATTTTCTTCCAGTTGTAAACATTCCAGTGAAGTTTGTCACTATAACACTGAACCTGCTTCTTTCTCTTTACCTCACAAATCATAAAATCCTCACGGAGAAGACGCTTTGAATATCTACGTCCCTGAAGATTAACTTCAAGGTCTTGCTTCTTATTTCACCCCAACATTGAAAACTACGACGTAATTAAAAATAAATCTCTTGCCGACGTGTTTTGTTTCTCAATCCTTGAAAGTCTATGCACAAACTATTCCATGAATCTTTTCTTTTTAAGCTTGGTTTCTTCTCCATGTATCTCACAACATCACGTATAGATTTTTTCTCCCATACAGTCGACCACTCACCCTCGGCGATGCTGACGCCTTACACACTCTAAGTCGGCGATCGATTAAAGATATGCACTTTGGGCGGGTCCCTAGGCAATTGTGTGCCGACGCCATCCCACATCTCAACGGATTGACAAAGACCAGACGGCAATTCATTAATTCTTTCCTATTTTGCACACAAGACTGAACGCCTAAAATGAACGCCATTGTGTACGGCGGTCAACGTACGACCAGAGATGAGACATGATTTGCAGAGTCGACTAGTCAGCCACTTATAAGAAGAGCCTCATGTGGGAGGGGAGACGTTTGTCTCTTTACCTCTAATAGGTACTGACCAAAAGAATGACCTTTCATGTATGTAGAATATAGCATACACTTAGTGTCGCTGTTTTACATCACTAGAAACGTGTAATGTTTTAATGATGATACCTTACGTCATAGATATTCATCAATCCTTAAATACTAACTTCACATAGCTCATGTTCAGTTGGATAAAAAAAAGTAATTATCTCCCTTAACGGATCCTGGACGAGCGACTTGTGATGGTTTGTTGTATCGGTTTTATTTCTCATTTCCATTCACTTTTGTGCAAATTGGCGCAATAAAGGTCACAAAATCTTGATGAAAGAGTAAAGAGACAAACAGATGCGGGAAAAAAAACAAAAAACTCCTGCGAGTAGGTTATTTTGGCGACTATTGCCAATTCGATTTTATACAATGGCAAATGATACTGCTTTTTTGTCATTCGGACTGGTCAAAATGTGTTGAGTAATTTGGGCAAACGGGATGCTACCGTGATAAAGTGAGTCCTTTAGAATTACGTTGCGAGCACCGTGTAAACCTGCTACGTTTTTGGCGTTATGGTTGTTCTAGAGGCAAGGTACACATTTCCTCAAGAGTTACATCAATCATTCCTGAAATAATTACTGTATGGTTCAAAGTTCATTTGGAGAGAGAGAGAGAGAGAAGAGAGAGAGAGAGAGAGAGAGAGAGAGAGAGAAGAAGAAGAAGAAAGAAGAAGAAGAAGAGAAGAAGAAGAAGAATATGAACACGATCACAGACAAATGCGCAACTTTACTCAGAGACAGATACATGAGCTCAGGTGCCCACACTAGTGTCAAATGCCCCTACAAAAGAAACACACACACACACACACACACACACACACACACACCACACACACACACACACACACCACACACACATGTATTTTTTCACTATTGTGATTGATATTTATGCTTTTTTGTGAGGGCAGGATGAAAAAAAGCTGCAAAGCTTATTCTTTTAACCCTCAATAAAGATAATTTTGACTTGGCATGACTTGACACACACACATACACAC
>CM031603.1:53271343-53276343 GCA_018398815.1 Conus ventricosus
GAAAGTAATTGCCGTGCCTTGTAAAGAGAGATCATGAATTAGACTGCTAATTTCAATTATCATTTCTGATATATTCTGCAACTTTAATGATTTTAGTGCCTGAAGCACAAAGTTTGAATCAACACCAAAAAAGTACTTGAAATATAGATCGTGGGAATTTAGATGGTAATTTAACGCCATTGATGTTGCATTAAGTTCTGCAGTAAAAACGGATTTATTTTTTCCCAGTGAAAACCATTTCTTTACTTTAAAATCAGGTATCAAATAAGCAGAGCCGGCATTTTTCTAAATTGACGACACATCTGTGTATACTTTTAAATGAGTTGGATACTTCTCTTTAATATGAAATTAACACTGCTTGCTACTATATTTAGAGTGTAATTTTTTTTAATGTGTGTGGTCAATATCCAAATGGGCCCTTTGAAGTTCCCAGGGTGGTGCAGGGAAGAAGGACGGCCTAGCAGATATAGGCTTTTCGTTAACAGTAATGCCCGTGGCTTGCCTAAGCTCAGACGTATAGGTTGCCAAAGTAATCTGAGAAGATATTGCTTTTGCTCATGCAGGAAAGTCGATATCTGATCTAGCTTTAATCTCACTTAAATGTCATCTTAGTTCAATATGCTGACGATATATGCATGTGGATTGAAGTAACTTAAAAAGAAGACTCCATTACGTAACATAATCCATACAAAAAAGTGTATCAAAACGAGCTCGACATTATAGCAGAGTATTTGACAAAGAATGGACTAAGTTTATGCACAGAAAAAAAAAACATTGGTTTATTCAACAGTGGCTCGAATCCCGACAAAATGCCTGTTTTAAAAATGAATGGTGTAGTTCTCAATTATGCTTCACAAATCACGTTTGGGGGCGTTTACCTCACATCCAAAATATCTTGAAATCAACATATAGATTATTTGCTGACAACAGCAAGGAAAACTTTAATTTTCTCAAAATTGTGAGTACACCGAGATGGGGACAAGACACGTCCACTCTAATTATCTATGTACATCTCTAATAAGATCAAATTTAACATACGCGCAAGAAGTGTTTTTAAGTGCACCAGAATATTTAACAAAGAAGCTTCGGAGTGTAGAATGCAAAGCGCTCAAATTTACAATGGATCTTCCCACCCACGCATCTTGTCTTCGAACATATAACGAAGCTCACAGTTTACCCTTAGATATCAGAGGGAAGTGCTGCCACAAATTTTATGAAAAAAAGAAATCCAGTTAAGAATGATGGGGGTTTTGTGTGTTGTGTGTGTGTTGGTGTGTGTTGTGTGTTGTGTGTGTGTGTGTTGTTTAATTTTAGAAAAAAAAGCAACATTTAGGGGCCTGAGATTTGATCTTTTCGGTGTTGAGGGTTTTAGGCTGCTAGTGTGCGTTGCCGGTTTATTTTCTGTTGCCATCGGGAAGTTGCTTTTGTCACTCCATTCTCGGGCTTTTTGGGGAACTGTGCCCAAACGCCTTGGCCCTAGTCAACACAGGGAGTAAGCATTTCCATATGCGCTTCTTAGTGCCTGAGAGAGTTGAGTTGTGTGGAATCGTGTTTTGTGAAGGGTTGTTCCTTGGACTGATTCTGACAGTGAGGCTGCGCTTTGAAGTTTGTCTTCACTTCAGTGCTGCGTTTCACATTTGCCCCTGCCCACATGTAAAGTCATAATGGGGGGGCCAGGGCTTTTTGGTTCTGTCCTGAAGTTTGGGTTTTTTTGTCCCTCAAGATAGCTAAAAAAAGTCCTATTTAATTTTTTTTCCTGTTAACGTTACTAATATCAGTTTTAAAGATTGATTTCCTTTTAATGGTCTCATTTTTGTTTCCAGATCTTTCCTTCCATGCATGATGTCTCAGTGTCAGTAGGCTCAGGCTAGTGAGGGGTTAAACATGGAATAGCGCACCGTCTCTTGCAGTAAATTGAGTTCTCTATTTCTTCATGATATGAGAAAGGGAACCACCAACACAAACACACACACACACACACACACACACACACACACACAAAACACACACACACACACACACACACACACACACACACACCACACCCCACACCCCACACACACCACACACACCCGTACGCACGCACGGACGCACGCACCCCCCCCCCCCCCCCCCCCCCCACACACACACATGCTCCTTTTCAAGCCACATACAATCAGTGCGTTCACATTCAGGGGCGGGTGTTACACACAAAACACACACACACAACACACACACACACACACAAAACACACACAACACACACCCCCACCACACCCCACACACACACACACACACACAACACACACCACACACACACACACACACACACACACAACAACACACACACCACAAAACACACACACACACCCACCCCACACCACACACCACACACACACACACACACCCCACACACACCACACCCACAACCACACACACACACACACACCACACACACACACCACAACACACACACACACACACACACACACAACATGCTCTCTTTCAGGCCACATGCAATGAGTGGCGTTCACATTCAGGAACAGATGGTACTCGGAGAGTTCAGTAATCAGGAAAAAAGAAAAGCGTGGTGCTGGAAGCCGAGAGGGACTCCAGTGATGAGGTGAGCAACAGAGACAGCACTGCTTTCTGCAGAAGAGGTAGCTCACGGCGACAGAAAGACAATTTTTTTTCTGTTTTTTTTTTCTACGATCTTTAAGCCACACCTTTTCTTTCCACCCCATTTAAAAAGGCGATGGCGTGGATTGTGACATAATGTACGGTTTTGTTCTTTTGGCATAAACGGCTTCTGTCTTCTTGCACTGTTTGTGGGGTTTTTTCCCTTTTTTCATGTTCTTATTCTTTTTTCATCATGATCATGATCATGATCATGATCATCATGATCACGATCATCATCATCAATTCATCAATATCTACCACTACCATTTCAGTAGCGCAGCACCAACATCTTCTAATGCCTTATCAGTGGCAGTAGCATCAAGAGTTTCATCATTAGCAGCACTATAAAGTACTTCGCCGTCGTCGTCATCGTCGTCGTCGTCGTCGGCGTCATCATCATCATCATCATCATCATCGTCATCTTCATCATCATCATCATCTTCTTCATCATCATCATCATCTTCTTCATCATCATCATCATCATCATCATCATCGTCATCTTCATCATCATCATCATCATCATCATGATTGTTATTATCATTATTATCGTTATCACTCTGCTTGATTATCTTCATTGGTGTGATCGTTTTCACAATCGTTTGTTCAAAGCACTTCGTTGTTATTAACCACAATCTTCGTCGTCGTCGTCGTCATCATCATCATCATCATCATCATCATCATCACCATCATCGTCATCATCATCATCGTCATCATCGTCATCATCATCACCATCATCGTCATCACCATCATCGTCATCACCATCACCATCATCGTCATCACCATCACCATCATCGTCGTCGTCGTCGTCGTGATCATCATCATCATCATCATCATCACTACCACAACCACCACCACTAGCATAATCATCATCATCTTTTCATGTCTCAGGCTCTCCCTCTTGCTTTATCTCCAGGCTTGTCCTTCCTCTCGATCGATCTTCTCGTCCTTATATTTTTCTACTAACAGTAGAAAGAAACTCGTGCTGCTCAAGAACGCCTTTGTCCACACTTAGGGTCCCAGATTTGGGCTGCTCAAACAGTGTTCTGGCAAACTGGAAGGGGTCTCTGAAGAAGCGCTCTTGTGTCTTCTTTTTGCTCTTCCTCTTCCTCGCAGATTCCGCTTTGCTGAGGGCGCTGTGTTTTGCTTTCAGGTCTTTCCAGAGTTTTTCCAAACCTTGTTTTTCAGCTGGCAGTGCGGTCTTCTATTGCTTCGTGAGGTTGTTCTTTTGGACCCTGATCTTGTCCATCTCTTCTTGGCGTCTGGATTTCTTTGGAGGTGTTTTCTCTTTGGGTAATTTTGCTCCATAGACGTCTCTACATGTGGCATACACAATGTCCCCATATGTGGCTAGTGTGTGTTCCAGGGTGCTTTTCCCTATCAGTGCATCGAGTCTTTGGACGATTTTTGCATCCAGTTTCTCCCAATCGTCAGTGTTTGCTCGTGGCAGGTTGAGATTCAGGCGCCTGGCATCGAGGGCCTGTGCAAATTCCTCATCCGAACCAACAGCGTGGATGTCCTTGGCACTGTGGTTTAAATCCTGGCCTTGGTCTTCCGACGTTATATCTGCTGATACAGTGCGCTGCTGCGCTTTCAGATGAGTCGTTACATATCCCATCTTTGTTCTGTGGATCTTCATGCCACGGGTGGTAGCGAAACGCTTTCCACAGACACATGGATATTCCATTTGGTCCATGTTCATAGTCCATTTGGGATTTGCGGTCGTGATTGGTTGAGCACCGATGGATTCATCATTCTCTCCCCCTTTCGGTGAATCCTGGGAGCATCTTTTCCTTTTGTGCTTAGTAGCCACATGTTGAAGGCAAGTGGGGAGCCAGCCCTCAGAGCCCTTGGTTCTGGTCTTTCCCAGTGTCCTCCGGTCTTTCCCGGACGTCCTCCGGCCTATTCCCGGAAGTCAATGGTTTACCCATGCATCAGTAGAAAGAAACTCGTGGAGAGCGTGGCAGCAGAGAGTCCTCAGAAGAGAAGCCCCCGTCAAGCAAGTGTTTCGGCCCTTATCTCTTGACACTCTTGGGGGGGGGGGGGGGGGGGGGAGGGCTTGGGCCACACCCGGTTCATGACTCCGGATGTCCCTCTGCTGCCCCCTTTTTTCCATCTTGGGATGAGCCATGACTGGGATTCGAACCCATGACACTCTGGACATGCTCATTTTCCACGTAATGACTCGCACTCTAACCACTGAGCCACTGGGACACCTGATATTTGTAGGAAAGTTAAGCCCTATGAAGTTCACTTTTGTTCCTCCTTGACCAGATCCAGCTTGAACACCTCTCTGCCGCTTCTGCCATTGCTTTCAGGGCCCTGGTTTTTCCCCTCCATTTAAC
>CM031603.1:53308843-53311343 GCA_018398815.1 Conus ventricosus
TATTTATTTGAATTCATATAAAATGTGTAAGATACTGGCTAAAACTGTTACGTATGGGCAACATAGACTGCCAGCCAAAGCTTATAAAACATTGTTTGACCTGGATATGAGAGGGAAAACTACGTGGCATCGGCATTCGTAAATGTTTATGTAATTATGGTTTTTCGTTTGTATGGTTAGAACAAGGGGTTGGCTGTGTCAGCAGTTTCTTGGCTTGTTTCAAGCAACGAACAATAGATTGTAGATGGCAAGACTGGATAGCCATATTCAAAACAGCGAACGATTTTCATTATTTAGACAGCTGAAAAGTAATTATGTAGTAGAAGCAGAAGCTTATTTGTCTCTGGACTTGAATAGATTTATCAGGTCTGAATTAACAAAATTCAGGTTTGGTGTATCGATATTGCTGTACATCGTCAACGATATAATGTCCATACAGAAAATGATTTGTTGTGTCCACTGTGTAAATCTGGTAGGAAGATGAACTTCATTTTGTATTCTTATGTCCTGTTCTGGCTGACCTACGACAAAAACTTATTCCGTTAAAATACCATCGACGTCCAGCACTGTTCAAGTTAGTCTGTCTTTTGTCGTCAAAAAATTACAACGTTGCAAGAAATCTTGCTTTATATTTGTACAAATCATTTAAAAGAAGGAGTGATTTGACATAGGTAATTTGCATATGTTAAGAATGTTTAAATTTTTGTGATGGACCTTGTTTAACTATGTTCTTTATTACTCACCCCCTTCAAATGGGCTGTGGCCTTTCTGAATAAATTTTCGTTATCGTTATCGTTATCGTTATCGTTATCTCTCTCTCTCTCTCTCTCTCTCTCTCTCTCTCTCCTCTCTCTCTCTCTCTCTCTCTCTCTCTCTCTCTCTCTCTCTCTCTCTCTCTCCTCTCTCTCTCTCTCTCTGTCCAGCCCCAAGTAATCGGAGAGTCTGACCTTGTCAAACGACGGAAAAGAAGACAATCTGCCCTCCTGTGCAACAAATGAGAACTGACCCACACCAGTCATTACTAATTCCGCCTGCATCACCCTTACTTCTTCCTGATCTTCAGTGTCTGTCAACTAGGCTCCCTCATTTGTACTATTTCTGCGAGACACTCCGTCTCATTGTCAGTCTGACTGAGGGTTGTTTTTTGGGTACTCTCTCTCTCTCTCGCTCTCTCTCTCTTTCTCTCTCTCTCTCTCTCTCTCTCTCTCTCATCTCTCTCCTCTCTCTCTTCTCTCTCTCTCTCTCTCTCTCTCTCTTTCAAATACTGTATCTGTTTCTCTCTGTCTCTGACCTGTTTATCCGTCCGTGTATCTGTCTCAAATGCTCCTACCTCTGGCTCTCTCTATCTTGCCTCAATCCTGTTTGTGTCTGTCTGTCTGTCTGTCTGTCCGCTCTCTGTGTCTTTGTCCCTCCCCCCTCCCTCTCTCTCTCTCTCTCTCTCTTTGTAGCTCTCTCTCTCTCTCTCTCTCTCTCTCTCTCTCTCTGTCTCTCTCTGGTTTTATTTGTTCGTCTGTCTACCCACTTCACTCTGCCCCAATCTCCCTCCCTCCTCCTCTCTCTCTCTCTCTCTCTCTTCTCCTCTCTCTCCTCTCTCTCTCTCTCCTCTCTCTCTCTCTCTCTCTCTCTCTCTCTCTGCCACATTCGCTCTTTTCTGCTCCGTCTCTCTCTCTCTCTCTCCTCTCTCTCTCCTTCTCTCTCTCTCTCTCTCTCTCTCTCTCTCTCTCTCTCTCTGCCACATTCGCTCTTTTCTGTCCGTCGGTCTATCTCCCCCTTCTTCCTATCTCCGCCCCTTCCCCCGCCTCTCTCTCTCTCACTCTCGATTATTCGCATTCTCTCTTTCTCTCTCTCTCTCTCTCTCTTCTCTCTCTCTCTCTCTCTCTCTCTCTCTCTCTCTCTCTCTCTCCTCTCTCTCTCTCTCTCTCTCTCAAGTAATCGAACAGTCTGACCTTGTCAAATGAAGGAAGAGCAGACGATCCGCTATGCTCTCGAGGAAACGAGGACCGGCCCCCACCAATCATTACTTATTCCGCCTTCATCCGTCCCCCCCCCTGTTCTGCCTCTCCACTCTGTGGTAGGTTCTCTCATTCTTGATGTGTCTGGGATACTCCCAGTCCTCTCGTCTGTCTGGATCTCCGTCTCTCTCTCTAACTCGTGTCTGTCTGTCTGTCTGTCAGTCTCTGTCTCTTTCGCCCCCCCCCCCCCCCACCCTCCTCCTCTCTGTCTCTATCTGTTTTTCTGTCTGTCTATCCATCTGTCTGTCTCGCTGTATGTCAGTCTTTCAGCCTCTCTCTCTCTCTCTCTATCGCTCTCCCTTTCTGTTTCTGTCTATCTGTCAGTCAGTCTCTTTTGCCGCCCCCCCCCCCCCCCTCCTCTCTGTTTCTATCTGTTTGTCTATCTATCTCTACCTGTCTGTCTGTCTCTCTGTGTATCAGTCTGTATGTCTCTCTCTCTATCTGTTTCTGTCTCTGTCTGTCTCTCCCTCAGCTTCTCAATCTTCCTG
>CM031603.1:53328843-53331343 GCA_018398815.1 Conus ventricosus
GTTATGTCCCTTGATACTTTAAAGGGGTGTCCTGCGCGTCCTGTACCCATCGTCAAAACAGCGGAGGCCTCCAAGGTGGGACATGACTCTCTAAAGGCAGGTGAAGACGGTTCTTTTCTGGTCCCCCCAGCACCTTCGGGGTTTCCTTTCTTCTTGCCCTTTAAATAGGGAAAACCCCGAGAAAGGTCCAGTGACGGTGAGGAAGCCCACTGACCACCCGGAAGTCCTGTTGACAGTGGGAAAGACCACAATTGGATTTCTCTGGGGGGCCATAAGACCGTATGGGGAAAGCTGGCTGTTCTGGATTTGGGACCGTCTTCAACTGTCCGGGCAGGGTGGGTTTGGTCCGTGGGGTGAGCTCGGCAACTGAGGGGGGTTTTCGCCGGGGCTCTGCACCCCTGAAAACGGGCTGGTACACCATGGGATGCTACTTTAAAGCGTTATGAGCGTCATCCGTAGGGCTAATTTACCCTTTTAGGGCAGTTATTCCCTTTATATCTAATGGAAAATGTCCTGCGCGTGCCTGTACCCATCGTCAACACAGCGCAGGCCCCCCAAGGGTGGTACAGGCTGCCTAAAGGCAGGTGAAACGTGCTTCTCTGGTCCTCCCCACACCTTCGGGTTTCTCTTTCTTTTTTGCTTAACTAGGCGACCCCGGAGAAAGGTCCGTGACGTGAGGAAGACCCCTGACCACAGGAAAGTCCTGTTGAAAATGGGAAAGAGTACAACTTATGGGTTTCCTCTGAGGGGGCATAAACCGTAAGGGGAAAGCTTGCTTGTCTGAGTGGCACCCGGGCTTCACTGTCCGTGGCAGGGTGGTTGGGTCTGGGGTGTGCTCGGCAGGGTGGAGGGGGTTTTTTCGCCGTGGGGTCTGCATCATGAAAACGGCGTACAACCCCCTGGGATGCTACTTAAAGCTGTTAGAGTGCCCCCTGTAGTCAATTTACCTCTGTTCGACAGTTATGTCCATTATCTTTAAAGGAGTGTCCTGCGCGTGCCTGTACCCATCGCAACACCCGCGCAGCCTCCCCAAAGGTTTTACAGGACTGCTTTTAAGCAGGTGAAGACGGGCTTCTCTGGTCCCCCACACCTTTGGGGTTTCTCTTTCTCCTCTAACAGTTTATCTTTAGCACACTCTTCACAGAATTTGTGCTCTGTTTCTTCTTGCTGAACCTTGAGTTTCCCAGACAACTCTCTCTCTCTCTCTCTCTCCTCTCCCCTTCTCACTCTCTCTCTCTCCTCTCTTCTCCTCTCTCTCCTCTCTCTCTCTCTCTCCTCTCCCTCCTCTCTCTCCTCTCCTCCTCTCTTTCTCACTCTCTCTCTCTCCCCAGGTTGCACCAGGATTCAATGGTGATGAGTCCACCGCCTGTTCAGTTCCATACATCCACTAGCACATAGTAGGTGCCAGTAACATAAAGGAGACGGATAATCATGCACGTCTTCTAGTCAATATTGTGCTTTTCGCAATGGGGTCAAGGACACTGAGTATGCGGTCAGAAAACCGCGAGTAGTCAGCCAATAAGGACGCATCCTGAGGACTGTCGCCCAGCCAACAAAGAGCGTGCGGCAGTTCAGGCTTCTACCCATGACTACAGTTTCCTCACACGCTCAGAACATCATGCCTCTGATGTTCACACTTAGTTTGTCACTCTCCTAACCTGCAGAGGAACGGCGAAAGCTGTGTTATTACTGGTAGTAACGTGATGAATGTGCATGTGTTTGGAAGCAGCATAAGGCAAATTTATTGCCTGAACTATCTGTTTTTTGCTTTAAACCGACTCAAATATCATACAGACTTCTATCACTTATCCAGCCATATGGTCCTTATTTTCCATATTATCACTGCTGAGTGAGCGCTGGAGCATCGATAATCAGACATCAGTTGGCAAGTGACATGTATGCTGTCTTAGCGGATAATCGTAATTCAATATCTGGCCGGACAGGATTCGTTTGAAGTACTCTCTCTCTCTCTCTCTCTCTCTCTCCTCTCCTCTCTCTCTCTCTTCTCTCTCTCTCTCTCTCTCTCTCTCTCTCTCTCTCTCTCTCTCTCTCTCACTCTCTCTCTCTCTCTCTTTCTCCTCTCTCTCTCTCTCCTCTCTCTCTCTCTCTCTCTCTCTCTCTCTCTCTCGTCTGTCTGTCTGTCTGTCTGTCTGTCTGTCCTCTCTCTCTCTCTCTCCTCTCTCTCTCTCTCTCTCCTCTCTCTCTCTCTCTCTCTTTCTTATGACTGGCTGTCTGTCTGTCTGTCTGTCTGTCTCTCTCTCTCTCTCTCTCTCTCTCTCTCTCTCTCTCTCTCCTCTCTCTCTCTCTCTCTCTCTCTCTCTCTTTCTTATGACTGGATATCTCATGTGTGTGTAGGTTTACTGTTTTCCATATTTTTAGGGTAAGATATAAAAAGGGCTAGTTTGCGCTATTTATTAGTTCCTCATGTAACGAACCCTCTCTCTCTCTCTCTCTCTCTCTCTTCTCTCTCTCTCCTCCTCTCTCTCCTCTCTCCTCTCTC
>CM031603.1:53336343-53355384 GCA_018398815.1 Conus ventricosus
TGAACTGACAAAAGACGAGGCAGCCAGAAAAAAGTGCTTCAGCCCCCCCCCCCCCCCCCCCCCCCACCCACCCCGGTCAAGGCCTCGCTGAACAGCTTTCATACTGACCAGAAAGACCAAACACTGGAAATAGTAGCGCTTCTTACCAGCCGCACTTGGCAGTTTGCATGAGCAAAGGCGCTACCCCCTTATGATAGTGCAGACTAGCGGTGGCCCAGAAGAAATGTGAAGGTCGTAAATCCAGACTGCCTCCTTATCTTAAGTGTCCGCAGACCATCTGTACCCGACTTGTAGCCGAGTTCCCTCAACCCCCCCACCCCCACCCCACCCCCCACCCCCGCCCGCAACACATTAAATGATCCGGAACGGCCTGGGTTCACCGCGACCAGCTCTCTTCACTTTGATGTCCTTGATCGTCTCTAATGGACAAAAAAAAAACACACAAAAAAACCAACAACCCAAGAACAACATACTTGTGTGCGAGTATGCACGATAAGTGCACGCGAATGTATGCGTATATGTGTTTGCATCTGTGGTCACACTTATAACAACACAGTGCGCAGTCACTGCAGTTCATCATATCAATATGACAGTATTCGTATCTTAAAAACAGTAACAAAAACAAACCAAATGAACAAACCTCTCTCACTCTATCCATCACAGGAATGATGAAAGTTATCTACCATCCTTCATCCCCACTCACCCACTACTCTCTCTCTCTCTCTCTCTCTCTCTTTTTCCCATTTTTGTCCAACGAAACAAGTACGAGTTTCTACTGACTCCTCCCAGCGCTCATTGGCTGTGTTCTATTAAGTGCTAATAGAGCACGATGCATGGAATAAACAAAAGATGCTGAGATTGGTGTTAAGCGTGCAATATTAGGGACGTAATTGTCACCATATGTTTTCTGCATGTCTGACTGCCTGTATAAAACCGTATTTTGTTTCTTTTTTCTTTTTTTTTCTTTTCTTTTCTTTTAAACTAAAGGGAAACAGTTTTATCAATGTTTCCTCATCTTACTCCAACCTACCCCCTCTGTCTGTCTGTCTGTTTGTCTGTCTATCTCTCTCTCTGTCTGTCCATCTGTCTGTCTGTCGTCTCCTCTCTCTCTCTCTCTCCTCTATCTCTCTCTCTCTCACTCTCTCTCTCTCTCTCTCTCTCTCTCTCTTCCCATCATTATGTGTATTTGTTAGTATGCGTGTCTATCTGTTCGTCCGTCTGTCTGTCAGTATGTATCTATGGGCTTAAGGTGTGTTTGTGCACACCATACACCGACAATTAGCCAGGCGTGCCCTGTGTCAACATCAGCCTCTCTTTCCATACGTCAGCAATAGCAACAAGTATCCCGACAAACAGCCACACGTTGTTTTCTCAGGAACTAAACACACATGTCCTCTTCCTCCTCGCCATCCATCTCAGCAATGACTGACAACCATTCGGTTAATGACCTCTGCCTCAGTCTAACAAAGGGGAGACACGTGTTTCTGTTCCTTTTCCTGTGCAACACTCATTGCCTGTGTCGTTATCCCCGTGGTAACGTGCTTTTCTTTTTCATAACCGGGGGCTCTTTTTTTCTTTAAAGAAAAGACGAAAATCGATAAAATAAAGGTCTTTCGCCTGCCCCTTTTTTAAGTTTTTCCCTATGCCCAAAACGAAAAAAACCCAATTGTTATTTTTTTTGCAAAAAAGGGGCAGTATTTAAAATTTTACGCGATTTTAACCGTTTTTGATTAATAAAAAAAAATTTTTTAACAATCGAAAGGGTAGGGAAAAACCCCTCGACTGACCAATCCCCAATTACCCAAAGTGCAGGGTTTCTCCGTCCGCGCATGTGCAAAAATATTAACCGTTGCATCTACATCTGGTAAACCCCGGGCCCGAGGGAAAAATTTTGGCTCCGAAAAAAGGGGCAAATTTTTCCCAAGAAAAGGGGAAACCCTTTTTTGAAGGTATCGGGCCGAGGCCGGGGGGGAATGGGCACTAAAAGGGCATAGGACGAAAACCCACAACTTTAAACGGGAAGGTCTGAACGAGTCCAAGGGCCCGTGGGCGAGTCCCTTTACTGGGGGGTAAAAAAAGGCGGTTTTTAGGAAAATTGGGTCAAACATTTTTCGTATAGCCAACAAAATTTTTTTTTCAATAAAAATCGCATTAAGGCACATTTCCCGGGTTAAATTAATATTTGGGAAACGCGATCTTTTTAATATGCCTGAATTAAATTTTTTCAGGCTTCCCCGGTAACAACACCCCGGGATTGTCGTAAGCTGTCTTTTTTCATCTGTTTGGCTCCATCATATCGTGTTCCCATGTAAAAAATCCATTTTAAATTAAAATTTCATTCACCCTCACCGTTTTTATGCAACCATATTTAGAAGAGGTGATATTTGGGGTGAATGCAGTTTTATTATTTAAAGAATCGAAACGATTAAAAGTTATGAACGAAGCATTTTCTGGGAACAAAGTGATCTGTAAAATAAAAGATGGACGCCTTTTGGATTAATCGGTTAAAGGGTTTTAAATATAATTAAATTCATCAAGCTTAAGCCTTGGCGAATAACCAGTCAAGGCAGATTTGAAAAATTCATGTACACTTTCCTTTTTTGGGGTTAACGATTAAACGTAAAGCAATTTTTGAAGGAAATCAATTGTAAAATGATAAGCAAGCAATCCCCAATTGTAAATTTGTCTAGACCGTGTATTTGGAGTGGAATAGTAAATTTTCCACTATAGTGATAAGTTAAGACTTTGTTATCGGGGCAGGTCCTTTCGTACTTTTTTTTTTAACGACCATCCAGTTTAAACCAAACCGAAACTTTTTTTCACTTCGTCACACACTCTTTCGCTGCATTTTTTGGGGTTGAGGGGAAGGGCTGGGGTCCCAACCCTTCCGAATCTGGAGGGGCTTTTAAGCGCAAGGGAACCCCGGGAACACCACAGGTTTCCGTAAGCTGATGAAAATTTAAATTTCAAACACATCCCCCAACCCCAAGCACGCTCCCAACACACTCAGACTTTTTTCTTGAAATTTTTTCCGGGGGTTAACAAATTTTCTCGGGTATTCTCCGGAAGATATATTTTGTGCACAAGCGGACAATCGATATTTGTTACTGCAAAAAGGGCAAGTGAAAAAAGGAGGGAAACGGGGGTTTTGTTAAAAGGGTAGGGCATGTTTAATTTTTTTTGTGGGGAATTCATTTCATAGGGAAAAAAACGGATAAAAGCTTTCAAAGAAAACAAACACATTTTCACTGCAGACCCCAAACATGGGTTAGGGGTTATTTTTTAAATTCATTTGGGTTGTTATAAAAACAAACCTCTTATTTTCTTTTAAAAAAGGGAAATTTAAGGGTGGGGACGAAACCCACTTTCCAACAAAGGGGTCTATGGGTTCTTCCCTAGCATTCAACCACATTATGAATGGGGTTTTAAATTAAAACGTCACAAAATTATTTGGGGCCCCGCCCCGGGACCCTTTTCGATCTAAAAGGACCGGGAAAGGGGTTCAGTGACCAGGAAAGATTGTAAACCGCAACCTTCAACCCCCTTTCTGTGGGGGGGGGGGGCCCTCGTTTGGGGATCTATTATATTTTTTTGGCCATCTAAACTTTATAATTAAAAAAAATTTTAAAATTTTCCCACATTTTTTTGTTCTAAATCTTTTATTTTTAAATTTCGGGAGTCGCGACGCTATTTGTTCATTTTTTCCCAAATCCAGAAAAGGCCTCACCCAGTAAAAGAAAAAGGAACGCCCTTGGGCCCAAATTTCACGTCATATTTACCACGACATTTTTTAAAACCTTATTAGATCTTTTTCCACTAATCAATTGGGAAGAAAAAAATTTTATTCAAGGGGCCGGGGTTAGTGCAATCTTGACTTTTACTGAAATTGGATCGTGCAGTGGTGTTGTTTTTGTGTGGGATTGGGACAAAAACATCAGGGGAAAAATTGAACTCTAAAGCGGCTTTTAAACGAAGCTTTTAAGGGGGTGCAAGGTGGCCCCAGGGGGCTATTTTGGGGGCGCCGAAATTTTCTTGGAATCGTACGTACGAAATCAGAGATAAATTTTTCAGCAGGGCCCGTTCGCCCATTATTTACTTTCTTTCCCAGTACTGGGTCAAACCGGGGTTTGGTTTGCTGACTTGGGGAATACAGGGTTTTTTGGGGTTTTCGAGGAAATTTACCCCATTTTTACTGCACGGGGGTTTGTGTAGTGTTTTTTCCCATCTTGGGGGGAAGTTTTTTCCCTTTGCAAAACGGGGTTTTGAAATGGTGTAAATTAAATTTGGCTTTAAAACGGGGTGAGGGTTTTTTTGGGTTTTCCCCCGCTTTTTTGGGGATTTTTTTAAATTTTTTTAAAAACAACAGGACTTGCATGGTGGGCGACATGCCGCCAAGAAAGGCCCCGACGTCGGGCCAACTGCCACTGACGAAAGTCAGCCCCTCAGCAAAAAAGACGATGCCAACCAAAAATTTGGAAAGCCAAGGCACTGAGTTAGGCCAAAAAGGAGCGGGAACTCTTTAAATTAAACCATCAAGGAAAAAAGAACGAAAAAAACTGAAAAGGGAACAGAACGAAAGGGAACGTGAGAAGGAACAGAACGAGAGGAACAAGGGAAACGAAGAAGGAAGAAAAAAGGGGGGGGGGGGAGAAAAAGAAAGGAGAGAGAAAATTTACAGCAAGATTTTAGCTAGAGTTAAAGCAGGAACATTGGTGGCTAAAAAGTGAAAGCGCCCCCATTCTGCAAACGGGGGGCAAAAGGTAAAGTTCCCTTTAACTTAGAAAAAAACCCGGATAATTGATCAAAAAAAGGGGGCTAAATTTAAAAGGTGGAACTTAAGGAAATGGGGGTTTTTTTTTGGGGGGGTTTTAAACTCCTTTTCCCTCAAGGGCAGAGCTAGGGAAGCGTATGTAAAACTACCCGCGGCAGAGCCCGGCGGACAAAAAACCCTCACAAACAGGCACTTTTTGCATAAGTACAACTGAGTGCGTCATTACAGACAAAAAATTTTCGTACAGCACGCAAAGAGAGCACGGACCTTCTTTTTTTTTTACGGTCACTAGGGGATCTTTTTGCTATTGGCTAGAGAGGGGGTTAAATTTTGGGTCCAACAGGACAAAAAAGGTTTTAAAAGAAATTTTAAATCCTGGAAAAATTTTCTGGAAGCTTTGGCCCTTTTTTGACACAAGATTTGCCCCAGAGGGGAAGAGATCCACAAAACGGGAAAGGAAGCTGTTGCAAAAGCAATCAAATTTGGGAACAGACAATTTGGGTGGAGGGGATTAAACCTGATAGAAAACCCTGAAAAACGAAAGGTATGGTCGGGGAAGGGATAACAGAGGTCCCACAAAAAGGAACCGGAAGAGGATAACCCAAAGGGGGGACTGTACCTGAAAAGGGGGGCCACGAAAAAGGGAAAAATTTACCCGCTTTCAGATAAAGTGTTACCGAGGGGGAAAGGAACCCCCTCACCAGAAAATTCCCCGAAAAAGGGGAAATGACACAGCGATGTGTACTACGACAGCCTGCAAAATGTCAAAAAAGGGTTTATAAAACATTTGTGCATAATTGAAAGGGGGAAGGGGAATTAAATTCCTTATTGAAAAGGGTAGAATCAAGGAGAACCGGGGAAAGCTGTGAGGAACAGGCTCTACCATACGATCGGGGGAAGGGATTTTGTTCCAAAACCCTTGTTAAACGGGTCATAAAAAGAGGAAACACTGGCATCATCACATCAAAAAAAATCTTCCTGGGGCGAATGTACACATGGGACTCCCTCCTTCCAAAAAAATTTAAGTACTCGTTATGGAAAAAACCCGTTTGCCCATATTGTTTGGGAAAAATTCACCAAGCAAGAAAGAGGAGGATAAATTTAATGTCCTGAAAAACCCACCAAGCGGCGCTTTCCCGGGCAAACAAAAAACCCGGCCAAATTTTTTTTAAATTAAAGAAGGGGAACCCATGCCCAATTGTAATCCCCCTGCAGATTGAAAAAAGAACGGGACAAAAACCCATCACTAAAGAATTGATTGAGTTGGCCCTAAACCAGACAACCCCAAACGAAACCCACAAAAAAGGTGTTAAACACCAATTTATAAACAAGAAAGGAATACTGTTTTGGAAGGTGCGAAACACCAAAAGACGCAACAACCCAAGTTTGGTCCCCAGGAAACCAGATCTAACTAAACAAGTGCTCATGAATACCAATGCCCTGGACACCTGGGTGAAAGGGACGTACAAAAGAGCGTCTGCACAGATTTCTTTTTGGCCGGGAGGGGAAAAGGTGACGTCAAAAGATAAGGCGAGCGAAAACGGGGGTCAGAGATGTAACGGAAAAAATAGTATTTAAAAAGCCCCCATTTTCCAGAGGATCCACTGATTGAAACCCCTTTCCCATCGGGCAGTGGCCTTTAATTGGACCCATCAACCCCAGGTCTTCTTTAAAAGGGAAAGAATACTTTCTAAAACCGTCATCGATTACGTTTACAAAGAACAACAGCCCCTCCGTAACTTCAACACAAAAGCATTGGCTAAGCTTTGGGGGAAATCGGGGAACGCGGGGGGGGAAATTACCAACACAATTTCTCAGGGAACAGAGGAAAGTCAATTTTTTTTCCGGGGACAATGCAAGGGGCAAAACCCCCTTGAACTTTAAAAGGGGAACACCACAACGCCATACCACGCTCAGACCAACGGACTCGGGAAAAGTTTCAAGGGCACGTTGAAGGTCAGGTTAAAGAAACTTTGTTTGGATAAACCCAAAAAAGGGGAAAAAGTTTTCTTCCAGCGGGATTTTTTTGCTTACGGGGAAGCACCACAAGAATCCTAAGTTCCCCCATTTGCCCTACCCTAGGGGAGACATTTTCGTGGCCCAAATTTGAAAGGTTTTAAAAAAAAATTTTGACAGACGGGAAACTAGAAACAGACGTCAAACAACGGGGGGAAATTCTTTGATCTGAAGGGAGGATCGAAAAAACATGCAAGATAGCTCGTGAAAATCAGACGGCTGCCAGAAAAAAGCGAAGCACTCCCAACGGGAAAAACGAAAATAGGACATCTCTTTTCCCTGGAAACAAGATCCCATGCTACTTCCACAAAAACATAACAAGCTCCGTTAACGGGAAAAAAACCGTACCCCCATTTCCAGAAGAGTAAATTCCGTCGATTAAAGTTTGGAGAAAAACCCAAAGGGAGAAGCCCCCCCACCCAATCTCCTCAAAGAAAAACTTAAAAAGAAAGGGGGTTTAAACCCGGGGTTCGCCATTTGGTTTTTAGGAAAAAGGGGGACCCATGAAAAAGTACGGACGACCATATAACACCATCCCTTTGAAGAAACCAAAGGACTCCAGCAATTTTGGGTTAGGGAAACCACAGCTGCCGGGGAAACCAGAATACAGACTGGAAACTTTTTTCGCCCGGCCAATACAAAACATCACCGATTTCCCCAGGTAAAACCAATCTGGTTACCTGTGATTTTGAGACTGGCATCACAACAACCAGTGAAATACTTCAAAACCCCCCCGGGGCCACACTCTCAAATAAAAGGGGTTGAAAAAGAGGTTGATCAAATGCTAGCCAGGGGGGGGAAAAAACCAGCCATATCACCATACAATGCGCCCATTGTATTTGTTAAGAAGAAAAACTCAAAATCAGGTTTTGTACGCCCAAAAGGGGAAATGAATCCAAGACAGGAAAAAAATTTCAGAAACCCCAAAACCCAAAATCGAAAATACTTTCAAAATCGGGAAAAACAAAATCCTTTTTTCCCAAAAATTTATCTTCAAAAAGGGAAATTTTGGGAGATCCAGATGGGAATTTAAAAAGACAAGCCCCAAAAACAGCTTTTTGTACCCCCAAAAGGGGCAGTATCAGTGGGAAAAGAAACCCCTTTTGGGATGAAAACCCCAAACCGGGTGTTCCAAGAATGAAGAAGGGAAATTTTTGAGGACCTAAAATCAAAAATTCCACAACTTAAAGGGTGGGGATTTTAATGTTTTGAGACTTTGGGGGGAAAAGTTGAAAGGGAACAAAACCGTACTTAAGAGACCGGGGAAGGGGCAGGGGCCCCGCGAACCCCTCCAAATGCTTTTTTGGGATTTCATGAAATACCATTCAAAGGGCATCAGGTTGGCCCAGGGCGGTCAGGCCAAGGGGGACAAGCTAGAAAAGCTTGAAAAACCGAAAGACCGAAGACCAAGAAAGACTTTAGGCCCCTCCTGGTTTTTCAGGAAATTTCCGGGAAATTTTTTCCCCAAATTTTGCCATGATTGCGTACCATTGGGCAAACTGACAAAGAAAGACCAGCCGAGAAGATTGTATGGTCAGAAAGGCCCGGGGAAAAAGCCATTAGGGGCGCTGAAGAACAGACCGTCAGGGGGGGGGCCATCAAACGAAAATTTCCAGACAGGGGAAAAACCCAGGGCTACACACAACGCCAGCGAACTAGAAATGGGGGCAGTTCTACTTCAAAGCATATGAAAGCTACAGCCGTGGAAACGGGGAAATAAAAAATCCCCCAAGCGGGAAAAGGGAAATACGCCACAGGAAAAGGGAAGCCTTGGGAGTTGTGGGGCATCAAAAATTTTAACCATTCTCTTAAAGGGACAAATTTTTACTAGAAAAAGAAAAAACCCCAACCCCCTTTCAAGCCCGAAAAAAACAAACTGCAAAAGGTCGCCTTTACTTTGGGGAAAACTCCCGCAAGATCAAATTTCACAATCAGAGGCCAAACGCTGGGGAAAAAAAGGTTTGGGCAGACAAAATGAGGCAGAAGTACAGTTGTTGAAAGTGAACCCCTCGGGGAAACCTGCAAATTAATCCCTTGACAAAGCAGAAGAGTTTGGGCATAATTTTTGGGTTTTTGAAACCGCATTCCCATGTTATTTATGAGGTTTAATAACGTTACTGAATTCCCTTATTAATGGCTGTCACTTTTCTTAGTGTTTTGCTTAAACCGGGTTTTTCCCCTTAAAAAGGGGTATTTGGGGTTCATTTATTCATAATTTCGGCCAATTTTTTATTAAGAAAAAACGCAAACGATACAGGGCTTTTATTCGCTTCCCGCCCGTTTAAATTTTCTATTTTCCAAACGAAAAAAAACTAATTGCTATTTTTTTCTTTTACGGCAGTAAAGTTTAAATTTTTTAAACGTTAAGAGACCGTAATTGTTTTAATAATAAAAAATTTAAAAATCGTAGGGGACCGGGAAAACCACGGGACTGGGCCAACGCCAAATTTTCCAAATGTCAGGGGGCCCCTCCCCGCATGGCAGTAAGTTTTTAAAAACCTTTTCAAAACTAAAAAACTGGTCCCAAACCCCCCGACGTTTAAAATTGGGTCCGAAGAAAGGTCAAAATTTTTCGAAGAGCAAGAAACCCTTTTTTAAGGGATCAGCGAGGCCGGACTGAAATGGCCCAAGGGCATAGGGCAACCCCCCAAAATTTAAAGGGGGAAGGGCTGAACGAGGCTCTTTGTTTTTCCCTGGGCGGTCTGTTTTCGGGGGTCAAAAAGGGTGTTTTTGAGGGAAAAAGGTCTAAATCATTTTTCGTTTGCACAACAAAATTTATTTTAATATTACGCATTAAAGGCACATTTAACCGGTTCAATAATAATTTTTTTGCACGCGGAAAACATTTAATAGGGGCCCGAATTAAATATTTCCCGGCTTAAACCCGGGCAACCCGTATAAATTTTTTCGTAAGCGTCATTTCAGCGGTTTTTTCCCACTTTTCGTGTTGCCAGGGACTAATCCATATTATTAAATTTTATTTTAGCTCACCGTTGTAGCAACCTATTTTTAAAAATGTGATATTTTTGGGGGTGCAGATTTTTTTTTAAAAGGGAAACGGAAACGAAATTTTAATTTAGGAAAGAAGGGAAATTTTCCCCGGATTTAAATGATCTTAATTTTGAAGATTGGGGCGCCATTTTATTTACTGTTTAAGGATTAAAAAATAATTTTTAATTCTCAAGCATTAAGCCCTTGGGGAAAAACCCCAACCCGGCGATTTGGGGAAAATTCAGGGCCCCTTCCTTCCTTTTTAACGATTAAATCGTAAAGCAATTTTGAAAAGGGAAAACAATTTGGGAAATGGGAAAAACAAGCAAGGGGCAAATTTTTAAAATGTGTCTAGAGGGGTTTTGGGGGGAATAGTGGGTGTTTCCACAATATGCAAGACAAGACAATTGTTACTTGCAGGTCCTTTCGTACTTTTTTCCCTTTTAAAAGACCACCATTTCCCTCTCACCGCATCTTTATCTTACCCCACCCACTCTATTCGCTGCAATTTTCGTTGAGAGGAAAGGGCGGGGGTGCCAACCTTTCGAATCTGGAGGTGGGGCTCTAAGCGTCAACGGAACTCCGGACACCACAGAATTTCCCTGAAACTGGGCAAATTATTCAAACACATCCCCCAAAACCAAGCATGCTACAACACAAACCCGACCCTTTTTCTTTTATATTTTTTCTTGTTAAAAATATATTTTGGCTGTAATTTTCCGGGGAAATTTTTTTTGGGAAACACAAACGGAAAAATCGATATTTTGTGCTACCCGCAAAACGAAATGAAGAAGGACGGGGAAATTTGGTTTTCTTCAAGTGTAAGTGCAGTTAAATTTCTTTTTTGTGTAATTTAATTTTTAAGAAAAAAAAACGGGTTTCAGCCAAAAACAACAATACACATAAACACTGCAGATCACCACACCCTTAAGGGGTTTCTTTTTTAAAAACAGTTGGGTTTTTATCAAAAACAAACCTCATATTTCATCGGGAAAAGGAATGAAGGGGGGGACGAAAGCGGGGTTTCCCACACGGGCTATCGTGCTTGCCTGACCTTCACCCCCAAATGAAAAGGGGGCTTATTAAAAACGGCACAGGAACTGGGGCCCCAAAAGCTAACAACAGGCCGAGGGGAGACGGGCACGTCGAAAAACGAGGGAAGGGAAAGTGGGCAAGAAGGGTTTTTGTGGTCACTTTCTCTCCCCTCGGGCCCAGTCTTGGGGCCCGAAATATGGGCATGAATTTTGGGGTAGGGAGCGGAAAGGGGTTTCCACTTCTTTCCTTTTGGGTTGGGGGTGGGTTTTCTTTCTGGGAAAGGATTTGGGGCAATTTGGATCTTTTAAAAGAATTTTTTCCGCATGAGAAAAATAGTCCTGGTTCCCAAAAGGCACCCAATTTTTGGGGGGTTTTTCCCGTAAAAAAAACAAACTTGAGGCTGATATGCTGCCTGCGGTTTTTTCCCAAACCTTCTTTCAAAAAATTTTAACCTCTCCCAAAACAAACCAAAATAACTTGGGGGAGGATTTGGGAAAGGAAAGGGGTAATTTGGGGAAAAGAAGTTTAAATTTTTTAAAAAACCATATGTGAAGGGGTTTTCCCACAACTGGAAATTCTTCTCAAAATAAACCTTTCTATTAAAATGCTGTAGGTTTTGGGTTCCCGTAAAATAAGTGGAAGTGGAAACCCGCTATTTGAACCTTCATTTGTCATTTAATTTAAAAGTTTTAGGAATTTTCTCAAAAGTACCGTTCTCAGCCATCTCGTTTGTGGTTTCTCGTTTCTTTTCGGTGATTCTACCAAACCAAAGGGTTTAAAAACCCCCTTTGGGCCTTTTAAACCCCTTAAGGGTTACCCCACCACGTTTTTGCTGTCCGGGCTGCCTTTTCCTCTCTGCCCCTGTTTGTCCTTTTGTAGGGATTAAAATTTTACGTCCCCGTCTGGGGCCCGTCTGTCTGACTGCCTTTTCCGTCCCCCCGTCCCGTCCCTTTGTTTTGGGGCCCTCTCCCTCTCTCTCTCTCCCCTTTTATTCCTCTCCTCTTTTCCCCCTCTCTCCTCCTCTTCCCCCCCCCCCCCCCCTCTCCCTCTCTCTCTCTCTCTCTCCTCTCACACACCTTTGGGCCCTTTTAAGGGATGGGGGGTCCGGATCTTTTTCCCTGTTTTTATCCCGGCAGAGAAACAACCGAAAATGTTTGACTTTGGGAAAAATGGTTCCCCATGGTTTGGGGGGAGGGTTTTTTGGAGTGGGGGAAATGAAAATAAATAATGACACAAGCCGGGTCGTCTGGGACTTGTTCCCAAAAATGGAAAAATTTTTTGTCCACGTTATCTGGGCCATGTCATGCTCAATTTTCTATGTTTTCATGGCTGATTGGACCTTGGGATATGGATAATCAGATACCAGCTAGCATGTGGCATGGCTGCTACTTTCTGGCACCTAGCATGTATAGAGATTGTCACGCTTTTTTTTTTTCTCCAAAAGAATAATCGTAATTCAGATTTGGATCGCACAGGGTTCGTTTAAAGTATCATTACCGTCTCTCTTTCTCTCTTTCCCTTTCTGTCTCTCTGCTTCTGTCTCTGTCTCTGTCTCTGTGTCTGTCTGTCTGCCTGTCTGTCTGTCTGTCTGTCTGTCTGTCTGTCTGTCTCTCTCTCTCTCTCTCTCTCTCTCTCTCTCTCTCTCTCTCCTCTCTCTCTCTCTCTCTCTCTCTCTCTCTCTCTCTCTCTCTCTTCCCCCCCCCGCTCTCTCTCTTTCTTTCTCTTATGTACCTTCTATGTTAATGTTAAATGCCATGCCTTGCTTCTGCCTCCCGCTTCCTTTCTCCCACACTCTGTCTCTCACTGCTATTTTTTTGTTAACTCTCTCCCTCTCTCTCTCTCTCTCTCTCTCTCTCTCTCTCTCCTCTTATGCCCCCCACCCCACCATATCCCACCCCTTCTGTCTGTGTTTCACTCTTGTACATTAGGTTTGTTGCATTTGGTATTATTATATTTCAGAATTTGTATCTTTTCTTTTGGCCCCAAGGGCTGGATGTAAAAAAAGCAGTTATGCTTACTCCACTACCCTCGAAAATAAAATTCGTTCGTTCTTTCGTTCGTTCTCTCTTCTCTCTCTCTCTCTCTCTTTCTCTCTCTCTCTCTCCTCTCTCTCCTCTCTCCCTCTCTCTCTCTCTCTCTCTCTCTCTCTCTCTCTCTCTCTCTCTCTGTCCTTCACCTCTCTCTCTCCTCCTCCCTCCTTCCCCTCTCTCTTTCTCTTTCCCTCTCTCTCTTATAACTCAAGACGCTTTTGTACGCGTTGATTTGTTTTCAGACTATTTTTTTCCCTGTTTTCATTATGCTATAAGAAGCCAATTTCCTGCTTATCGTTTATTCATTTGTTCCTCATTAAACAATATCTGTTCTTCATTTTACAAATTTTGTCTCTCTCTCTCTCTCTCTCTCTCTCTCTCTCTCCTCCTCTCTCTCTCTCTCTCTCTCTCTCTGGTGATATTCTATAATGAAGAGTTAGAATTTGCAAGAGTATGTTAATAGTTAGAGATACATTGAAATAGCAAGCTATTTGCTGATAAAGCAAACAATCGCGGTACCTACTATATTACATTTAAGTCTTTTGAAGAACACACCACGAATATATTCTTAAATGTTTTTACTCAGATTCAGCCCATGCTAGGATTTGTCCTAGAAATACGTTTGTAGATATTTCACGTATACACACAATAAGTGTGTAGCATGCTCATATTTTGTGAATGAGACCTGATATTCCCAAACTTCGACTCTCTCTCTCTCTCTCCTCTCTCTCTCTCCTCTCTCTCCTCTCCTCTCTCTCTCTCTCTCTCTCCTCTCTCTCTCTCTCTCTCTCTCTGCTTTTAGCATCACAAAACGCACAGACCATCAGTAGTTTTGCTATATATCTATACAAAGCCTTTAAGAAAAGACAAATAGCAATGTCCTGACTTACCAATTTACTAGTCAATTGGCGTCAACTTAGTGTATGATACCATGTACGAACTGGTGTAATATTGATTTCATTTTTCTCTTTGTTTTCTTGCTTCTGAGCAGATGATGGATTGATAATATCATTCGAATTTGTTTTATTATGTCTACTATCAATGTTCACACCCCTTCAAATAGGGCTTTGGCCTTACTGAATAAAATTCTGTTCTGTTCTCTCTCTCTCTCTCTCTCATCTCTCTTCTCTCTCTCTCTCTCTCTCTCTCTCTCTCTCTCTCTCTCTCTCTCTCTCCTCTCTCTCTCCTCTCTCTTCAACGAGGCAGACCGACAGGTGCAGGAACAGAGTCAGAGGCAGAGAAACGTCATGAAAAAGAAACTACCGACATAGGGTAAATCTTTTACACAAATACACGAGCAGTAAAAGAATGCATTCTAATAGGACACAGTGAAGCTTGCCCTCTGTATCAGCAGTGCCAGCAGCAATTGTGCTATTCCCTCCCCTCGCTCGCCACACCTAATCCTCACCCCACCCACCCACCCACACAACACAACACAACACAGCATAACACACACACACACACACACACACACCACACACACACACACCACACACACACGCTCGCGCGCGCGCGCGCGCGCATGCACGCACGCACGCACGCACGCTCTCGCACGCACACACTCTCTCACACAAACACGCGCGCGCGCGCGCACGCACACGCACAAAACACACACACACACACACACACACACACACACACACACACACACACACACTGCCCTCTTTGCTTTGACACCTCCGAGATGCACACATGTTTCCTTTCACCCAAGCATTGTGTGTCAGTTTTGTGCGTGTCGTAACTGCTAATTGGACACCGCGACATGGATATAATCAGATATCTCACTGTGGATGTATGCAATATGTGTATTGCTGGCAGTGAAACATGACGATTCATTTGTGCAGGTGATGGTGATGCGTTAGTGGTGGTAGTAGTAAAAGTAGTAGCAGAACTAGTGGTGTCAGAAGTAGTAAGAGTAGTAGTGGTGGTGGTATTAGTTGCTGTTGTTATAGTGGTAGTCGTAATAGAGGTGGTAGCAGTAGTGGTAGAAGTGAAGGTGACGGCAGCAAAAGCAGCAAGAGTAGTACACTACAACTAGCAGTAGCATCGGAAGTGTGTTATCTTGACCCACCATATAGTTTTACGTATCATTCAGTTCCTGTCTCGCATGATTCTGGTTTTTTTATTTTTTATTATTGCCTTCCTCTTCTTCTTCCTTCTTCTTCTTCTTCTTCTTCTTCTCTTCCTTCATTTTTCTTCCTACATTTTTCTTCCTCTTCCTCCTCCCTCATCTCCCTCCTCCCCCTCATTTACCTCCTCCTTTCGTTAGAATGTTCCTATGTTTATTCACTAATGTCTTTTTGTGAGGTTACTCATGTTCTTGTTTATTTTTCCTCCGTTCGTCGATTCCTTCTTTGTTTGATTCTCTCTCTCTCTCTCTCTCTTCTCTCCTCTCTCTCTCTCTCTCTCTCTCTCTCCTCTCTCTCTCTCTCTCTCTCTCTCTCTCACTCTCTCTGTCTCTCTCTCTCTCTCTCTGTTCTGTCCATGTCTCCTGCCTTTCTGATACGATCTATGTCTTCACCACTTTTTCTGTCTGTGTGTTTATCTGCCAGAGAAATGTGTGCACCACCATTTTTGGAAGGAGCTTGCAGGCACACACACACACACACACACACACACACACACACACACACACACACGCACGCACGCACGCACGCACGCACGCACGCACGCACGCACGCACGCACACACACACACACACACACACACACACACACACACACACACACACACACACACAATACACGCGTTAAGAATTTTTTTGTAACGGAAACATTTTTAAGATTGATGAAGACTCTGACGCAATGAGCATGACTTGTAATTCTTTAGGATTTCTTTGTGCTTTTCCCCAACTGCACGAACAGAAAATTGGCCACCACTAGTTGCTTTCAAGAGTCTTTTTCTTTCTTCCAACAAAGGCATTGTCAACATGCTTCCTATATGCGGCGGTGCATTTTGCGGTAATCACTCCATGTCTAAAATGACCCTCCGGCACGTAAGAGCAGGCACATGCCTAAACTCTCTCTCTCTCCCCCCCCCCCCCCCCCCCCCCTTTGAGGATTAAATCAGACTGTCCTCCCCTTTCTTCGCAGATCCCTCCCCTCCTTCAACATTCTCAGTGTCCCAAATGAATAAGGACGCCAACTAAAGTGCAGTCCACTTGAATGTTAGGGGTGGGAAGAACGATTCGGACCCGATCCAAGAACTACCCCCGCACATCCTCTCCTCCTTTCCCCCCACCCTGTTTTAAAACCTCCTCCTAGTAGGTGATTTGCGGCATGGTGTGGAGAAACTCAATGGAGTGGTGATTTGCGGCATGGTGTGGAGAAACTCAATGGAGTGGTGATTTGCGGCATGGTGTGGAGAAACTCAATGGAGTGGTGATTTGCGGCATGGTGTGGAGAAACTCAATGGAGTGGTGATTTGCGGCATGGTGTGGAGAAACTCAATGGAGTGGTGATTTGCGGCATGGTGTGGAGAAACTCAATGGAGTGGTGATTGCGGCATGGTGTGGGAGAAACTCAATGGAGTGGTGATTTGCGGCATGGTGTGGAGAAACTCAATGGAGGTGTGATTTGCGGCATGGTGTGGAGAAACTCAATGGAGTGGTGATTTGCGGCATGGTGTGGAGAAACTCAATGGAGTGGTGATTTGCGGCATGGTGTGGAAAACTCAATGGAGTGGTGATTTGCGGCATGGTGTGGAGAAACTCAATGGAGTGGGTGATTTGCAGCATGGTGTGGAGAAACTCAATGGAGTGGTGATTTGCGGCATGGTTTGGAGAAACTCAATGGAGTGGTGATTTGCGGCATGGTGTGGAGAAACTCAATGGAGTGGTGATTTGCGGCATGGTGTGGAGAAACTCAATGAGTGGTGATTTGCGGCATGGTGTGGAGAACTCAATGAGTGGTGATTTGCGGCATGGGTGTGGAGAAACTCAATGGAGTGGTGATTTGCGGCATGGTGTGGAGAAACTCAATGGAGTGGTGATTTGCGGCATGGTGTGGAGAAACTCAATGGAGTGGTGATTTGCGGCATGGTGTGGAGAAACTCAATGGAGTGGTGATTGCGGCATGGTGTGGAGAAACTCAATGGAGTGGTGATTGCGGCATGGTGTGGAGAAACTCAATGGAGTGGTGATTGCGGCATGGTGTGGAGAAACTCAATGGAGTGGCGCAAGCACCTCCCCATTTTTACCTCCCTGTCATTTACGGCGGGTAAGCTGGGGCACTTACCAAAGTTCACGTCATGGGGTACTTCTGGATTATGGCCCAAACTACTCACCTGAGGGTGGTCTTTGAAAAGGGTGGAAAGTGGTGACTGCTTCGGTACAGAATCAGTGATATCTTTATTGTTTGGGACTCTTTGAGAATTTGAGAGGGGAATTATTTTTTTTTTAACAAAGAAAGATCTTGATCTGGGTTACTCTACGGTCATGGAGGCAAAAGGGTGGTGTAGAGTTTGTTAGTGTATTTTACGCATTCTCCAGGCAGTGATTATAGCCGGGGAGTGATAGAGACATGTTGCACCGTCCTTTGTCTTCGTGAACAATTCGCACAGTGTTAATGTATAGCGACAATGGGTTGGAACTCATCAAGCAGCTGCTCACGTTTTGCTTAGTTGTTGATCATTGTATTTTTGGTTTGTTTCTTTGTTTGCTCGCTTACGTGCCTGCTTGTTTGTTTCAACTGGAATGAAAGAGTTCGCATATCTGTTTCGTTACATGTACATAGAGTGGTGCATGTATGCAAGGAACGAAATCTCTCAATCTCCCCCCCTTTCTCCCTCTCTTTTTCTTTCGGTCACACACACACACACACACACACACACACACACACACACACACACACACACACACACACACATACACGCACGCACGCACGCACGTACGCACGCATGCACGCACACGCACACACACACACACACGCGCGCGCGATTAGTGCAGGATTGATCCCAGCTGAAATTGTTTGGCAGTTGGTCGCGGTGGCATCCCTCTTGAAGACTTGATATTGATTGTTCCATGTGAACTACTGGAGAAAGGCTGGAACCAGACTAACCTGCATGTGGTTTACTACCGAAAGCTCAGCTGAGCTGCATGAGCAAAATGCTGCTGAAGAGGGAAGGTTGGTGGGTGCACTGAAGAAACAACAGAAAAAATGTCTTCAGACTTTGGTGTTGAGCGAATAGACAATTTCTCGCAGGCCAGAAGGAGCCATTTTTAGAGCTCTCCGTCTGTTAGCAATCAGACAGCAAGATTTCGGAATCTTGACACAGGTGTTTGAAGAGGTTCGTGGAACCTTCTTGTAAATGATGTTTGTATGACTTTTTAAACGAAACCAAAGACATGGTTCATGGAGTCTAGACGCTCGAAATTACTGCGAATGTGGGAAGGGGTGACATTAAACCGGACATTCTCGTGGCGATCGTGTTAGGACGTTGCTGAAAGGTCATCACACTGTGTTGGCACTGCTACCTTGTGCGACAGAGAGAATGGCCGAGAGTTGTAGCGTCCTCTGAATGCTGCTTGAAAAATAGTCATATTCTGTGACTGGTGTATGCTATGACTGAAAAGTGGGCCATTCAGCTACAAGAAGAAACCATCGTGTTCATTTGGATTTCTTTTGCTCACGTTTCTTTGCTTCTTTCAGCGCTCGCTTCTCTGGCCCCAAGAACATTATTAGCCACTCATGTTTTTCGTGTTCATGAAACTCCTGGCTTGAAAGATGGATAATTTTTCTCTTTACCCCAAACCTAAGATAGATCGATATATAAATCGATTGATCGATAGGTAGAGAGATAGACATAGAGATAGATAGACAGATTGACTGAGATATAGATAGATAGATAGAAGATAGATATATAGATAGACAGACAGATAGACAGACAGATAGATAGATGGATCTAGGGAGACACGTCCATACCTTTGATAATTGTATATTAGATGAAGTAAGTGGTCTCAAATCGCTTGATCTAAGGGCTGACAGATTAACTGAACCGAGTTGCATTGTATTGCAGAGCGCTTTCATGACAACACACTTCCTTATATTTGGATGTTTGCCTAAGGAGAAGAGAGAAAGAGAAAAGAGAGAGAGAGGGGGCATGAAGCGCCACTATTTTCTTTTTACTCTGTCTTTTTACTTACGCTCTTTTTGTTGAGAGAGAGAGAGAAGAAAGAGAGAAGAGAGAGAAAAGAGAGAA
>CM031603.1:53355484-53360484 GCA_018398815.1 Conus ventricosus
TTTGGGGGTAAAAAAAACATTTTTTTGGGGTTGGGGGGAGGGGTGTGTGCCGGTGTTCCATTGTTTGGGGGAGCCAGTGGAATCGGGTTTTTCCTTTTTGAGAAAAAAAAGGTTTGGGAAAAAACCAGGAAGTGTGTGACCACTTAAGGGAAATGAACTCGCCCGTCTTGCTGGGGTCAAGAAAATAAGCGTGAACGGGTTAGCTGTCCCCCTGTTGTCTCCGGGGTGGGGACTTTTGACAGTGGGGTTGCTGTAGCCTGGGGAGCCGACGACGAGAAAAATTTCCCCCGGGTGTGGGGACGGCGACGCAGACGTGTCATGTTGGGCTAAAAGGGAGCTGCCGAAACGGGGGGGTTTTTGCAGCAAGAAACCCTGTGGGAAGGCCGACAGGCCCCCCTTTCGTGGAGGGGCGAAGTGGGTGGAGTCCGGGAGATCGGTGGAGGGCACTCGCTACGTTGCCAGTGTCCCCCAACTGGGTTTTGGGCCCAAATGGGGGAGAAAAAACGTGTGGCAGTTTCGCTGTGGGACGGGGGGATGAAAAATGAGTCAACCAAAGGAATGCTGGCAATTTATGGCGTTTATTGCTTTTAAGGGTTATAAGTTGCAAACGAATGTGGAAAAAGTTTTCCTGGTAAGTAAGAAAAATGAAAGAACAGGGGATCGTTTTTATAAAATTGTCTGTATGCTTTTTTATTGTTGTATGATACAGGTTGTTTGTTAGGAGGTGGGGGCTCGGAGTCAAGTTGAATAAAAGTTGATTTTTTTCTATAAAATTTAGGGGTTTCCCCGTCACCTTTGTGGGGCCCGATGTGAGTGACAGAGTGCGTGTGCCTATGGGAGAGGCATTTGGTTGTGAAAGGTAAAACTTTTTCAAAAACCCCTGCATCCTGAATATGAAAATCTTTTTTTAATAACGAGGGGGGGCGTCGGAGACCCGTCACAAATTGGGGGCTGTCGTCAGGGCAATGAACATAAATGAGCCATAAGGGATTTTGATTCTGCGGTTTTGTTCAGTTGCAGAGGATTTGAAATCTGTGTAATGTGGAAACCTAGATTTTTTTTTTCTTACTGGAAAGACGTTAGTCAGTGGTTTTTGATTGTTTTGATCTTTTTTTTTTCATGGACTGGGCCTTGTATTTGAACTTGTTGATTTGGTTGCTGTTGTGGTTGATTGTGTGTAGCACAAACTATTTGATCGCTTATTTTACAGTGTTCGTGTGGATATCTCGCTTGTTACTGTGGTGTATTGACTAGCTGATTCGCGGGTTAGATAGCTTCAAAATGTCGACCTGAAGTGGGTGCTGAGACAATGGGTACGCCTGAAAAGATGACCTATAGAAGAAGGAAAAGCTTTAGGACTAAAGAGGTCGGAACTGAAGGCATATGTAGATGAGAACTGGCCCCGTGTATCGAGGCCCAGAAATACAAAGGGAAAAATCGGGAAGAAGGAACGATAAAAGAGGAGAGAGAAAGAGAACGGGAATAAGACGGAGAGAGAAAGAGAACGGGAAAAAGAGGAGAGTGAAAGAGAAATGGAAAAGCGGAGATGAGAAAGAGACCGGGGGAGAAAAGAGGAGAGAGAAAGGGAAAGGGAAAATAGAGGTAGAGAGAACGGGAAAAAGAGGAGAGGAAAGAGAACGGGAATAAGGAGGAGAGAGAAACGGAAAGAGAGGAGAGAGAAAGAGAAACGTGAAAGAGAGAGAGAAAGGGATAAGGAGAAAGAGAGGAGAGAGAAAGAGAACGGGATAAGAGAAGAGAGAGAAAGAGAGAAGATAAGGCAGTTTGAGTTAGAAAAATTAAAATTGAGAAAGAACGCGGACGGGACGCAATAAAACCTCAAGTGAACTTTGCACCAAATGTCAGTACCTTGTTCAATATGCCAGGTTCGATGATAATCGGACATCTAGAGGATTCTATTCGACAATTTGAAAGGATTGCCAAAGATCAGGGCTTACCGAAGAACGGAGGGCCACAAATTGGTCTGCGCTGTGACACCCAAGCTAGGGATGGTTTTTCTGCTTGCCACCGGAAAAACAGACAGTTATGAGTCGGCGTTGCGCGGATGCTTTGTTCCAGACCCCCCCGGGTATCAGGTAACCGACGATAGATATGGAAATTGTTCAGAGAAACCGTTCGTTTCGTAAATCCAGGTGAGCACACCGTTACAGTTCCTTTTATGTCTTAGGGCTATATCTTTGATAAATGGATAAGGGTTAGGGAACATCGAACAAACTGTTGAATCATTGAGGGAGGAGATCGTTAAGGAGCAAATTCTCTCCATTGTCGGAAGGATCTCACAGTATTATTGGCGGAAAGAGAATTAGGTAGTTTAGGAGGAGTTGTGAAAGTTGCAGAAGGTATGAATCTGCCATTGATCAGGTAATGGGATGAAGGATCAAAACCAGTCGACGTTAATGCCCAGACCACCCAGTCAGGGAATGATTCGCCGACTCACCTACAAACAGGAGGCGAGACCACCAGTTAAGAAAACGCATTCTAAGTCCCAAGGCAACAGTGGGGTCTAAAGAGAATGTTAGAGTGAATACGCACATGTTTTAATTGTCGGGCGAGAGGGTTCATATCGCCAAGGAATGTAGCGGACTGCGAATACATTCGTTGTTCTGCCTGTTGATACAATTCAACAGGAAGGCAGGGTGCCACCACCAACTACTCGGGCAAGTAAGTAGTAAACGGGAAGCCGATGGTGCTGCTTGTTAGAACAGGACTGGACTCTAGCGGCAATGGTAGAGCCCGGGGTTGTGAGAGAGGAAACAGGACTATACGGTGGAAACCACTGCGTGCGATATGCAGTTGGATGAATTAATCGGCTTACCTTTGGCCCGCTGTCAAAGTAGAGTCCAGAGTTTGTCAGGAAGTACTCTCACTGCAGCAGTGCAAAACAATCTTCCTATCCAGCTTTGTTAGGGGGGGGAGGTACATCTCCGAAGCCTAACAGGCTGCAGTCAAGTGGGGAAGCCAAGGGCAGTGCAGGGTTGGAAAGGTATAAACGAAATAACTCTCGAGGTGGAGTAACAGGCGCCTGCTAGCAGTAGAGCTAGTGTAGGCATGAAGGAGCCGAGGTGGTGGTGCCAGTGGACCATGGATATAGGTCGTAGTAGCGGTTAGTAGGACCTGGAGGTGGCGTAGTGGTGGTTCAAAAGGTTGGTTGGGCGTTGCCATGGTAGTCAGGTAATGTAGGAGCCACGGTGGCGGACCTCAGGGTCGGGGCCAACATGGTCCCCAGAGTACTGGAACCAGCAGCTGGGTTGGGACCAGGGAGGGCGGTAATATACGCATGGCAAGAAGGTCGAGGGGACCAGCTATCGTTAGGAAATGCCAAAGACAGTCAGCTACAGTTGAGCAGACAAGCCAGATGTTGAAAAAGGAGAAGGAAATAGGTCAGAAATCAGTGGCGATAGGCAACTGAGTGGGATTTGAACCAAGGAATTTCCTCAGAGAGAAGAAAATCCGGTTCGGAAAGATGAGTGAGGGTCAATCTCATAACATTGTGAAAAGGGAGAAAGATCGTTCGTCGCAGTGGATGGGTGCGACAGGCTAGAAAGAGGATCGCCAGATTCTCCGCGCTCTTTAAGAGACTAAAAAACCTTGGTGTGAAAGGTGCTCTGATCTCTTGTAAGCTGGAATGCGGCAAAACTATCTGCCCAAGGTACTATTGGCGAGCCACAAACGTGCGGTCAAGATTGAGAGGGGCAGGAGTAGGTCAAGGTTGGAGTAATTGCTGGGTGTTGCTCTTGTAGTGTGAACAACAGAAGCAGACAATGGTAGAGCATGCCTAACGGGCTCTGATTGTGGTGGGGTGGAGCAGTCAACTGTTACGGACAGCTACTGTGTATACTGTAGCTGGCCAGTTGTGTAATGATTGATTGCCTATAGGGCGGGGTTGAATGCTTGGTTTCAGTGTTATTTTACGTCTTGTTAATGGTGTACTCAGTTGTGTTGCTTTGTTCATTGCCCATTAAGGGCGGGTTGAGTCATGTCAGTTTTATTTTTGTTTCTTTGTTAGATTGTCTTGTTCACTGTCATTGTTCCTTAGTTTGAAATCAGGATAAATGTTGATTTGCATATTTGTTGGACCATGTAGCATGTTTGTGGCTCACGCCTGAATTTGATTTTGATGTTAGTAGTCGGCACAACGCCTGAATTTGAATGTTGTCCTGTGGATTGTGGCCACACGCCTGAATTTGATTTTGATGTTAAGTAGGCTGGCCACACACCGAATTGAATTGATGAGAATATGGATTTGGATTTGGTACATCATGTTGTGCTATATTAGAAGTGAATGGAATGATTAATTAATATGTATGGACATGCTGATAGCTAATGCTATAGAGAGAGTTTGGATTATATGTGGGCCAGTTTAGAGTTAAATGTTGTGCACAGTTGTTTATGACTGACCAAAGAGTGATCTATGGATTATCTAATTGATTATTGGTTTAATTGGGTATATTATCCATGTTAGAGATGTTGATGGAAGTGATGTCTTGAAGCATAGGGATAGCACTGTTATATCGACCCATGCAACTGAGTTTGTTTTATCCAATTGAGAACATTCGTCCTGAGAAAATGTTGATTGGAACAACATTCTTAGGTACGGGGTGTAATGAGTCGGCCGAAGTTTCTCGAGCATTTAGGCAAATTAAGGGTAGTTGCTGTTGTTGGGAGCACGTTCCTTGGGTCTTCAAGTGTGCAATTCAGGCATCACCAGGGGGGATACCCTGAGTCGTATACTGAAGGAGGAGAGTGCTGGGAAGTGTTTCGCATGTCCGAGGGATAGTGACGAGAGTTGGCCGACTTGCCGTCCTGGGTAAGGAGTGTCCAGTCGACCACTGGCTGGCTATTCACTGGCTCTCCAGTGGGCCGGACAGAAGGCAATCGTGTCAGGTGACCGTCACGGGTAGGTGACCGTCAGCCTGCAGGCAGAGTACAGCGACCATTCAGTCGTCCTTGTTCTGAGGAATGAATGGAAGGCTGCGGCCTAT
>CM031603.1:53365484-53370484 GCA_018398815.1 Conus ventricosus
TTCTGGGGGTTCACATGAAAACACCGAATGAATGTGTCTATGGGGAAGCACACCGCTATCCTATGTATAACAATTTCATCTGTATGGTGCATTAAATACTGGCTGAGGATGTACAATTGGAAGACAATAGGGTTTCCACTTAAAGCAATAATATGCTGCTGGGATTGGAAATTTCGTGGGAAAAAGTCATGGGGGTCAGGTTTTTCGGGGCTTTTTGCTTTTTAAAGGATTTGGGGGTGTCTGGATGTGTCAAAGGGTTGAAATGTAAATGCTTTTTTTAAAAAACTTTTGGCAAAGACTAATTGATAACCGATGGCAAAACTGGCATGAAAATATCCAGAACAGTGATCTATATTCGTTTTACAGAACTTTTTAAGACATCTGATGGTTGTGAAAAATATCTTTCACTTAATACTGACAGGCATATTAGAAGTTACCTGACAAGATTTAGATTAGGAATTACAGACATCAAAGCGCATCAGTACCGATATGCAAATACTAAAAACATTGATATGCTACGTCCTTTATGCAAAAGTGCAAATGAAGACGAATTGCATTTTCTGCTTTGTTGTCCTGTCCTGCAAGATTTAAGGTATGAATACATTCCTTTCCTCGGAAATTCTTTGAAAAGCCATGTTTATTCCGTGCTCCTTTGCTCATGGCATATCAAAATGAAGTACTGAAGAGCACATGCGTTTACTTATATAAGGCCTTTAAAAGGCGCACAACTATGGTCAGTTAAATGAATCCAACTCTAGTACTTATTGTGTACATCTAGTATGCTTGTCTGTCAGTTTCTTGTTGTCACCTGTACGCTACCTTGTCGTATGAAACAGCATTATTGTTATGATTATATTGTACCCCCATCAGAAGGGGCCATGGCCTCTACTGATTCAAATTTTTCGTTTGTTCGTTCGTTCGTTCGTTCGTTCATTCTCTCTCTCTCTCTCTCTCTCTCCTCCTCTCTCTCTCTCTCTCTCTCCTCTCTCTCTCTCTCTCTCCTCTCTCTCTCTCTCTCTGCCAACTGCTTTCTTCAATCACATGAAAAATGAGTGTTATGCTTACTGTTGGTCTATTCATGCACTGCATATTACTCTTACGTTAACGGTTGAATTTAGTGATGCATTGCTGCAATTTAGTTTCTACGTGCAGTAATCACACACACACACACACACACACACACACACACACACACACACACACACACACACACACACACATACAAACACGCGCGCGCACGCGCACACACACACACACACACCACACACACGCGAGCGCGCACGCACACACACACACACACACACACACACACACACACACACACACACACACACACACACACACACACACACACACACACACACACAGAGTGCAGCGGATCTTTAAGCCGTCTTCCAAGGGCTAAATACGTTTCCTTCTTAGGAATTGGTTGACGGGTATATTTTGCTTGCAGTGTAGAGGATGTACAGAACGGTAATGAATGAGTTCATCGCAAACTGGATATCTTATGAGCAAAATTAAGACAACCCATAAGATTGTCCATTTCTTCGTCTATTCCTCTCCATAAAACAAAAAAGTGTATCTAATCTGTATTCATTGATCAACAGGGTTGTTACCAAAGATTCTCTCAATCGGGCAGCTTATGAATATGTAGCCGGCCCACCACAGGTGCCATGGCAGATCCTGTATTTGCTTGAAATATTTGTCCTCAACCTCAGAGGCATTGTTGGCTAGTATAATGTTATGGTGTGTAGCTTCATTAACTATACTGTCTGGAAGGCTGTCCTTCAATGTTTGACTGGACAGGTAATATTGAATTTCAGTTAGTAACTACCACGGTATGCTTATGTAAAGACTTTGACGTCGATAGTATCTGTGTAGTATTTTGCATTGGGCCATTCCTTACATTCAACTCCTGTATGATGTTTAACATGTAAACAACATCTTGAACATAACAGGTAATTCTTTAACAAAATCCACATATCTACTAATCGGGAGGTTTCTCTGTGAAGCCGTTCAATTCTGAAATTATTGGGTCTACCAGGGAGATTTTCTAGACGTGTATGGCTTTGGGGAAGATGGTAATATATTAGTATTCTGATATCGTCCTTACCGATACAGGCCCACCTGTGTTTATTGTCATCAGTGTGTCTATGTCCGTGCAGTTTCTCAACAAACAGGTTTGAAACATTGTGACGTGAGGTGTTGAGACTTTAAGTGATAGTTCATAATGTTCAATATTGGTCACTTGTCGTTCCGCTCCCTTTATGAAATCACCAAAGTCTTGTACCAGTACGGCGCCATCTTTTTCAGCAGGGCTGATCTATATTGTTCTGGCGAAGACCACTTCTCGTAGAGATTTCAGAGCTTTTTCTTTCGGTAATCTTCAGGTCCTCCCGTACCTTTGTTCACATGTATGATTTTGGTTAAGATTTTGAAGGATATGACAAAATATATCAAGTTCTTTGTACGTACCCGCCAGTGCTTGGTAGCTTGTGAATTTATAATATAATGTTGGGGATGCTGTCGGTTTTTCATCACGTTCAACACAAAACTCATAAGGCACAATTTTCTGCGGTCATCATTTATGGGGTGTCGGACAGAACTTGGAGCGATATGATAACAATTGTTCTTGATCTTTTCTAATTTCACCTGTTTCAGATTCACCACTGAGGTATCGCATTTCTGGGTAGCTTTTGACTTGTTTGAAGTATGTGCAAATGGTTTAATTGTGAAACGTTCAAACCATCTGTCCCTAGAGTTCATGTGAGAAGGCACGTAATTCTCGGCTTGTACAGGTGGAGGAATGTGTTCTAATTTGTCCTCTTTTTGATGGACAAAAACTGTATGTTACGTGTGTTAGTGTGATTTTCTGTAGATGGTACAGTTCTTCAAATGCTACGAACGTCGAGATCTCATGACCAATGTGAATAAGTCTTTAAATAATTTGTTTTTGTTGCACTGCCAACATTCAATATGTGCCTCTGATGATAGTCTGAATATACAGGCTGGGCGTGTAAAGAGTGTAAAGAGTGTCATCCGCGGCTTGTGATTCTGATTTGAGGAGGGCATGTTTTCCGAATTTCACCCTCAGACCTTTTGCAATCAATGTATGATCGACACGAATGGAAATAGAATTAAGATATGACTCATGACCCGTCATTTTCCCCATCGCCCTCAAGATTTTCTTGTGAAGATCACAGAGGTCTGATTCTATCGCAGTGGACATGGAGATGGACACGAAGGACATCAGAATTGTAGACGTGATGAACGCTGCAAGGACCTTAGACTGGAAGGAGGAACAAGTCGGCACCTGGATCAACCTAGTTGATGCTTGTTGTCTTTTCATGCAGAAAGATCGCTCTCTCTCTCTCTCTCTCTCTCTTCTCTCTCTCTCTCTCTCTCTCTCTCTCTCTCTCTTCTCTCTCTCTCTCTCTCTCTTCTCTCTCCTCTCTCTCTCTCATGGGGCTGAAATTTGGGCTTTGGATAGTGCTGTTGTTCATTGCGAGGCAGTACATTTATTTATTTTTTTTTTTTTTTGCTGTCCCAACCTCTGCGCCACCTCAGAGGCAGTGCACCCACGCCGCTCATTCCGACACCCCGTCCACATCCACAGCCCGGCCGGCCCCGCCGCAACCCCGGCACCAGCAATCCACAGGGAGCAGTCAATGTCAAGTCGTCAAGAGGCAACCCACCGGAGGAGACACTGCACTGCTGCCGAGTCACTTCGGTGGTGTTCAGTGGCGCCTGTTCTGATCTAACATACGCAGGACACCACCTACTAAGCCCCCAACTGACGACAATAATTGCTTAGTCGCGGAGCCGGCGTGAGTGAGCTCTCCCTCCGGAGGGCGCCACCACGTCCGTCCAACGACAGCCCCCATGGACTCGCCGATACCGGTGACCCCGACGGAACCAAACCAAGGCCACAGACGTGGAGAGGACACCGAAACAGGCAGTACATTTATTTGCTTTGAAGAGGTTTCTAGGTTTTGACAGTCGTATTTCTAATGATTTGGTGTATGGGAGACCAATAGATATCCACTGTTCATTTGTTTCAGCCATTAGATGTGTTCAGTATTGGTTAAAGCTTTTACACATGGAGCATTATAGATTGCCTCGTAAGTCTTATGAAATGTTGTTCAAATTAGATGTAAAGGGAAAAACAAACTGGGTTTCAAATGTGCGTATGTTTCTGTGTAAGCATGGATTTGGGGATGTCTGGCTGTCACAGGGTGTTGGAAATCAAAGCCAGTTTATTCATGTTTTCAGACAAAGGTTGATTGACTGTAGATGGCAAATCTGGGACGATCATATACAAAGTAGTGGACGTTATGATTTGTACAGAAATTATTCCAGTTTTCGTTGTACTCAGCCTTACTTGAAATTTGATTTGGATATGCATCTGAAAAGATCCATTGCTAAATTCAGAGTTGGTGTTTCTGACATAAGGACTCATTACATAAGATACAGACAACATAGACAAAATGACTTGGTATGTCCATTGTGTATGCAAGGTGAGGAAAATGAAATACACTTTATGTTCCTTTGTCCAGCTTTAGAGGATATTCGTCAAAAATTTATTCCACAGAAATATCATAGGCGCCCATGTATGTTTCGTTTACAGTTACTACTTAGCTTTAACAGTTATAAGGTTATTAGGAATTTAGGTATGTTTCTGTTTAAGGCGTTTAAGATCAGAGAAATAATGACGTCTTAGATAGTCTTGTTGTGTTGTTGTTTTGTTGTTGTTGCTGTTGTTGTTGTTTTCCTGATAAATCATTTGTTTCGTACATTTAATGTGAATGAGTGTGCTCATTCCCCTTCAAATGGGCCAATGACCTTACTGAATAAAAATCTGAGGTCTGAAGTCTGAAGTCTGAAGTCTCTCTCTCTCTCTCTCTCTCTCTCTCTCCTCTCTCTCTCTCTCTCTCCTCTCTCTCTCTCTCTCTCTCTCTCTCCCTCTTAACTTGGCTTTTGTTCAAATGAATCTGTGCTTT
>CM031603.1:53390484-53392984 GCA_018398815.1 Conus ventricosus
TTTTCTTGAAAGTTTGAGTCTAGTTTGTTTAAAGAGCATGTGTTATTTGTAAAACCAGCTGTTAAGCTGGCACGACATGGGAGGTGTTCGGGAGGCATTGTCTGTCTTGTACGTAAACTCTAGTTCCCCACATACGCTATATTGATGATGATAGTAATCTTTGTATGTATTTTGTATTAGATAAAGAATTCTTTCAGTTTATAAAACATTCTGTTTGTTTGCACATATGTACTCCTGAACATTCACCATATTATTTCTACATACGATTGTGATAATGGGATTAGTATACTTGAAGAAAGTCTTGTTGACAAGATGTTTTTGTTTGATGATGCTCATGTAATACTGTGTGGTGATTTGAATGCAAGAACTTCCGATTGTTCCCTGATTACTTTGATGAAAGCAGATTGCATGACAATTATACAAAACATTCTTTAGACCAGAAGAAAGAATGTCCCATGATACAGTAATGAATTCTTACGGTAAAAATTGCTGGACCTCAGTACGGCTTGGGACTATGTATTTTAAATGGTTTATGTTCATGGTGATGAAAATGGTCAGTATACATATGTAGCCGATCAAGGGTGCAGTGTGAATGATTATTTCTTAACTTCCACATCTTTCTTTTGATAGCGCGTGCGAGTTTATGATCTAAGTGTCCTTGACAGATTAGAATCAGATCATTTGCCTCTTTTGTTGTGCTTTAATAATCAAACACGAATCACTTCCATCAGGAATTCTGTGAATAAGAGTGAAGACATGTTCATTGATAAATATAAATGGATTTCATCATATGAGCAGACCATTTTTTGACTCAATGAACTCGAATAAAGTAAAAAAGAGTTAGAAGTTGCCACAGACTTAATCAATGTTGATGTTATTATAGCGATAGATATGTTTAACCAGATTATTAAAGACCAGGCAGGACATATGAGAAAACGAATACCGATACATAAACAGTCAAGCAAAGGATGGTTTGACCATGAATGCAAATCAAACAACGAAAAGTGAAAGACTTCATAGATTGTTTAGCGTTCACTGGATAAAAATGACCGAATTAGATTTTGTATAGCTAGAAGAGAATATAAAAAACATGATTATGGGAAGAAGGAGGAACGAAATGAATCAATGTTAAAAGAACTGCTTGATTCTGTTTAAATGCCAAAAGACATTTTGGGAAACGGTTAAGAAATTCTCTCGTAAAGAAAACACAGCCACAAAACACATATCCATTGATCAGTGGTTTGGTCATTTTAAGATATTGTTAGATAGAGAAACACATGATTTTCCAGATTATGATACAGTAGATGATGGTGATGAGATATATGACAGGCCAATATCTAGGGACGAAGTAATGATAGCAGTTAGAAAGTTGAAGAATGGTAAATCGGCTGGACCTGATAATTTAATCGGAGAGTTCTTTAAGAACGCAGGAGAGCAGTGTTAATGTTTTTAGTGAAATTATTTAACCATTTATTCAATAATGGAATCTATCCAGATGACTGGACTGAGTCAACTATTATACCACTTTTTAAGAAAGGCGAAGTCAATAATATGAACAACTACAGAGGTATATCATTGTGTAATATAAGTAGTAAGTATTATAGCTCAATAATCAACAGCAGATTACAAGAGTGGGTAAATTTAATAACATAACTGGGGACATCAAGCAGGGTTTAAGAAGGACTACTGTACGACAGACCATATATTTACATTGCTAGCTGCCATTCAGAAACAGTTTGCAAGAATCAAAAGTTGTATGTTGCATTTGTAGATTTGAGAAAGCTTTCGACTCCATTTCTAGAAATTTGCTATGGCCTGTGTTGCTAAAAATAGTGTCAGTGGTAAATTTATAGATGCATTAAGAGTATGTATAGAGATGTAAAGGCTAGGATTAGAAGTGGGGTAAATTATCAGATGTTGTGAATTGTACAAGGGGAGTAAAACAAGGTGATGTTTGCAGCCCGATTCTCTTTTCGTTGTTCGTCAACGAACTTGCACTAGAAATTATAGAAAATGGCAACATGGTGTGTCCTTTGATTTGATAGAATTGTTCATATTACTTTTTGCGGATGATATTATTTTGTTATCAATATCAGTTGTTGGCCTACAAAGACAGTTGAATAGTTTGTATGCAGCTGCAATGAGACTGGAGCTAAAAGTGAATATGGAGAAAACAAATATCATTGTTTTTCGCAAGGGTGGATATCTGGCTAGACATGAACACTGGATGTATGGAAATGAGCCAGTAAAAGTAGTAACGTATATAAGTATCTGGGTATATTCTTTTCAACCAGGCTGAGTTTTACCTATGCATGTAGAGATATAGTTAACAGAGCAAAAAGAGCTGTTCTAATTATACTTAAGGTAATGTATAAACTTGACTGTAGTTCGTTTAATATATTTAAAAAGTTATTTGATTCACAAGTTCAATCAATTTTACAATAGGGGCTGAAATATGGGGCTTTCGAAAGTAGCAATGTTATCGAAAAGCTGCATTTGT
>CM031603.1:53402984-53405938 GCA_018398815.1 Conus ventricosus
GTTGATAATCTTCTTCATTCGATACAAGCAAGATAATGGTTGTCGTCCACGACAAAAAAGTCAGAAACGACTTCTTGCTAAAATTGTACCGCTGCTAGTTGTTTTTCTTCTGTTTGTACGCCGTACACGGTAATGACCTTTTTTTCTGGTGGTTGTTCTGTGCGTAGGTAATTCTCTATACGATGGTACTGATGAACACAGGTCCTGAGAGCATGATTCACACCCCCAAATTAATAGATAGATAAATAAATGAATAGATAAATATATAAATAAATAACTCTACAAATATATAAATAATTGCACAAATAAATGAATAGATAGACAAAATAAATGAATATATAAATGAAGAAAGAAAGAAAGAAAAATAGAAGAGAGAGAGAGAGAGAGAGAGAGAGATGAGAGAGAGAGAGAGAGAGAGAGAGAAACAATGAAAGAAAGAAAGAAAGAAAGAGAACAAGCTAAATGAAATAGAACAGGAAGTAGAGAACTTCATAGGTTTTCGTCGTCCTGTTCATAAAAGCGTGACAAGAATGGCGTATGTTCATTCTGGCACTCACTCAGCCAGTCCCTACCTTCACTCATTCCCTCATCGTTATCCACACCGTCTGAAATGTATCATCTGCACCACGAAATATTTCCTTAGACTTTCACACATTCGCCCACTCCCTCACCCACTGACATTTTCAAACTGGGTTACACAACTCAGCAACCAACTTTCAACGAAGTTCGTGGTGAGCTAACGAGTTGACGGACTTCCTGACCGATTAAACCATCAAGAACACACTCCCTGACTAAATAAACCAACGAGTTAAGTCACTGAAAGATGGGCTTTTTGAACCACTAAATGGGTCAGTATAGAGTCTCACTTTTTATCTTTCTATGTTTGTCATTGAATATCGTTTTCTTCTGTTCGTTCACTCCTCAGGTAGGGATGCTGGGTTTCTGCAGGAAGGATGCTGTGCACCACAGATCTAGCAGACGGCAGAACAGCTTCCCTGCCACCTCTGACACCACCACCCCCCGCACCCCCACCTGTTCTCTTCTTCCCCTCCAGCCCCTTCTGGCCAGACCTATCACCTAAGGTCAGCATATAGTGGACATGCCTGCAGCAGAGGTTTCGTCGTTCCATTGCCAGCTGTACAGGAAGTAGGTCATGTTGAAGTGTGGAATGATGTATCCTCCTCTTCCTCCTCCTCCTCCTCAGCTTCTTCTTCTTCTTCTTCTTGACCGCCTTAACAACATGAAGAATCGTCTGGGTGTGCAGTGTAGAAATGTTCACAAGACTCCTCCATCTCTGTCGGCTGAGTGTCGCTCTGAAAGTGTTAAGTCATATCCATATGAAAGCTGGTTTTCATATCTTTCCGTTTTATGTGTATGCCTCAATACACACTTCGATTTTAAGGGTAGTAGGAAGCTCAATTTTGACGAACATTTCATGCTGTAATTTCACACACACACACACACACACACACACACACACACACACACACACACACACACACACACACACACACACACACACACACACGCACGCACGCACGCACGCATGCACGCACGCACGCACGCACGCACGCACGCACGCACGCACGCACGCACGCACGCTCGCACGCACGCACGCACGCACGCTCACCCACTCGCCCGCACGCACGCACGACCACGCACGCACGCACACACACACACACACACACACACACACACACACACACACACACACACACACACACACACACACACACACACACACACACATACATACACACACTGCGGGCGCTCGTGAGCACAAACAAAGGTGTTCTATAAAAGACACCATCATAAGACAAAGTCAGAAATGTAGCTTGAAAGATAAGTAGAAATAAGCCGAAGACCAAAAGCACGAGCAAAAGGAAAACTGTCAGAAAAACGAATAAAATAAAATGAAATTAATGCCGGAGAATTAGGTCACGGGGCCGGGGAAGCGGGGAGACAGAACAATGAGTAGGGGCTTGAGGAATTGTGTAGGACAATGACTGACATATTTGCACCCAGACTACCGGCTGTCTGACGGAGCAAAAAGAGCGAACTAGGCCCACTGATCCGCAGATGAACATGTACTACAGACAAGAACAAAGAAGATACAGACCTCCAAAAAAGTTCTAAGCAAAAGCAGCAGCATTCCAGTTCGAGACGTATGGGTAAGATAAGGTAATATTGCTTATAGCCCAGCCGACCGCAAAGGGCCATATCAGGGCTGTCACCACGTTAAAAGCAACTCAGAAGTGTACGAGACGTACACGCACCCAACTATGTGACACTAAATCAACGCGAACAGGAAACGCAAAGACACATTCAAAAGGGATTAAAAATTGTACTTTCTTTCCGGTTCTGAAAGCGAGATAGTCCAACATGGCATATACTGTCCCAATGTTTCTTCTGTGTGTCTGTTGTCTTTTGAACAGGCTTTGTACGAGAGGAACATGATGCCGCAAGAATCGTACAGGTTTGGAATTTATAGGGAAGGAACTGTTTCGACTAGCGGTGTGGAAGTTGATTATCTTATTTGATGGTCTGTTTTTACCTTGAACGGTTTCGTTTAAGATTCTCTTGCCATCAGTTTGACACATTCCTAATGATTAGGTCGGGGATTGGGTAGAAGGGGGCTAGGGGGATGGAGTGGGTAGTAGGTAGGAAGGAACTGTAGTGATGCATTAAACGTCTCTCTCTCTCTCTCTCTCTCTCTCTCTCTCTCTCTCTCTCTCTCTCTCTCTCCATGACATCAGCCCTCAACAGTGTGGAGGGGGCCAAGCAGTGGACCGAGGAGGACTTTGTGCGTGCACACCGTGTGGGTACGCCAGACCAGGAGAACCACGACCCATGATCGTCAAGTTCCGGAACTGGACAGACAAAATGGCAGTGCTGACAGACAGGGAGTTCAGGGAGTGGAGAAGAGAGGAGTGAGAGTGGCCAACGACCTGACA
>CM031603.1:53406038-53411038 GCA_018398815.1 Conus ventricosus
GAAATTAAAGACATTTCAGAAAAATAAAAAAAGGCGGAACAGGAATACATGGAAAAATAGAAACATTGAAACAAAACGTAGGTCTTAAAAAAAAAAATAAAAAGGGAAAGAAAAAGAAAAAAAAATGGAGAGAAAAAAAAAAGGGGAGGAAGGGGAAAAAAAAAAAAAAAAAAAAGTAAAGCCGTGAATCCAAATGTAAAATAGCTGCACCCAAACGACGATATCTCCCTCTCTCTCTTCTCTCTCTCTCTCTCTTCTCTCTCTCTCTCTCTCTTCTCTCTCTCTCTCTCTCTCTCTCTCTCTCTCTCCCTTTAAGGTTTGATCTTTCCTAATGTCTGTGCCGTTATGTTTGTTTATGTATATGTGTGGGTAAATATAAGTGTATGTGTACATGCGTATGGATACATACATTTTGATGTAATGTGATGTGTTTTTAATAATCCATTGATGTATTGATATAATTACCCATTGTGCGTATATATGTATTCGTGTACGTTTATATGTATGCATGTAAATTGTGATGTAATTTTCATTCAAAGTGGATTAAAAAAAATGCTTTAAAAAAAAAAAAAAAAAAAAAAGATTTCCACTTGTGCCTGCAATTATTCACTATTTCTACTTTTGTGTTCAGAGTTGCTAAGTATGGTTTGCATAAATATTAACCATTTTTCTGTGGAACATAGGTTGCATTTTTTTTTAAATATTGTTGTATGGGTGTTGCTCTTTTTATGATTTTCCATGATATGCTGTTTATTTTTTTTATCTTTGAGTTTCCAAATGTATTTACTCAGTTCTGTTTGATTTTTGTATTTTTCATTTTTAAATGACTGTTTATGGTTTGCGTATCTGGTTTTGAAAGTGTTTTCAGTAATCCCTATGTATGTTTCTTTTTCATTTTCTGATGTTACCGTTAGCTTGGTATACAATATTGCTGTGAAGACATTTGTTGCTTAGGGGGCACTGTTCTTTTTTGGTGCAGTTGCAAGATGTCCTTTCAGCACCCTTCTCTTTTGTGTTGCTTTTCATTTTATTAGATGAGTCAATTATGTTTTCGAGGTTGGGCATACATGAGTATGATAGTTTAATGGTGTTTTTGTTGAATATTTTGGACAGTTTGTGTTCTTTTGGGTAATGATGTTGCCAAGATTTTAAAGAATTCTTTTCTACATTTGTTTTTACTTGTCCATCATTTGGTGGGTTGTACCATATGATCTTCCTTTTTCTGTTTTTCTTATTTCTGTTCGTGTTATTGTCTGGGTATATTGTAGTTTGTGATTGTAACCACTTTTTTGTAATGCTTCTTGGTATTCTGTTGCTGCATTATTGAATGCATTTTCATTGCATGATAGGTTGGATAGTCTCTTGTTTATACCGTTGGGTATTGTTTTTAGTATAGATGGTGGGTGGTTGCTTTTGACGTTTACATAGATTGGTATGTCATTGGGTTTTTTTGTATGGTTTGTACACATTGTCATTGAGGTCTAATGTTTATGTCTAAGTAATTCCCTACTTTTTTATTTGCTTCTTATTGTGATTTGTAAATTGTGTTTTTGAAGATTTTACATAATTCTTTTTTCTTGTTTTCAATAGTTCTTGGGTTATTGTTAATGCAGCAAGGCCGTCTTCTCTGTACAAACGACCTGTTTTCCAAGTTGTTTTTGGATGTTGGATAGCATGAATAGACCAACTAGTTCACATGTTTCGGCACCATCATACGATCCCATGGTTACATCAATGTGGAGTTTTTGCTCGTTTTTTTTTTTAAAATCCAAGTTTCATTTCTGCTGTGGAGTAGGGTTTTCTTGGTGTGGAAGATAATCTCCATTTCTGACTCTGTTATTTTTGTGTATTTGTTGGCAAATTTCAAAGCTTTGGTGAGCAGTTCTTCATATATGGATGGGTAGAAAATCTATGTCGAAATGTGATAAACACTGTATTTCTCTGTTTTTGAGTTCCTTAAACCATTGGATGACTTCATAGCTGTTTTTCCAAAGGTTGTATTCGGTGTTTGAATTTACATCTTCTATAGCCTTTTCCAAAATTCTCTTGCTTATTTGGCCAGTTCGGATTTGGATGGGTTTATTAGTCTACATGTTGGGTTGTTTTGGAAGTTGGGTTTGTGGTCTTTAAAGCGTTATGAAGGCTTCTTTTGTTGCTGTTGCCTCTACCCTGTCGCTTAACTCCATGCAGTGTGCAAGCTCTTTTTCTTTTTTGCGGATGTTGCTGTATGTGGTTTTATCAGCTTTCTTGTAATTTTTCTGAATGTTTTTCTTTAGGAGTTGGGAGTATTCGTTTAATTCCATTTTGTAAAAATGCTAGTTTTATCAGCTTTTACGAATATCTTTTTTATCATTTTGAATTGTTTTATTTCATTTGCTAGTGATGTTTTGGGAAGTTGTTATTTGATCTCTTGAATTTTATGTTGGCTATCAGTCCCTTCATTTTGTCTTCAAAAGGTTTCATTTCATCTATTGTCGGAAGTGATCGCCATGATTTGAAGCCATATGTGTTTTTGTCTTCATTCTTTGTATTTGGGTTTAGGAAGAAGAACGCCTTCCATCTCATGTTGCGTACAAATTTTTTCGGTTTGTTTCATCAGTTTTTTTAGTGTAGGTTTGTGGGTTTGAAAACGGTATGTTTTAGTAGATTGCCTGAAGTTGATTTTCTCCATTTTAGATTTTGTCAGGTCACAGTGCTCAACGTGAGGAGCAATTATCATGAACAGTATTAAAACGTTCTTAAAAAATCTGAAAAAGCTCAACCCCTTGGGGAGGCAAACATTTGTTAAAAATATTTTTAAAATGAAGTGCTAACATTCATCTACAAACCAGCCGCCGTGGCGAAGTGGTTAGCGTCGCGGACTCCCGGCTGGGAGGTCGTGGGTTCGAATCCCAATCAGAGTCAAGTGGGTTTTTTCTGCCCCGACCGGCTCCTACCCAGAGTTGAGTTTGCTGCGGACTCAGTTGGGAAGAACTGGGACCACACACTCGAGTTTCATCCACTTAATGGATGCGTTTCTGAGAATGTTGCTCAAATTTCATGACAAACACTGCAGGTGCCTGTATCTCTCGGGCCTGGTTGACGCCAGGATATATTATGAAAGGAAGCGTAAAGTACAGCCCTGTCATGTAGTCTCAGACCGAAATGGAAATCCGTAGCATCATCTTCATCATCCTCATTCCCATTGATCAGCATTAAAAAAAAATGTCTCAAATTCTGTGGCCCTTCATGCCCTGCTCTCATGGCGACCTCAGTTTCGATGTCCTCTCCGCGTCTGTGGCCTTGGTTTGCTTCCGTCGGGGTCACCGGCATCGGCGAGTCCCTGGGGGCTGTCGTTGGACGGACGTGGTGGCGCCCTCCGGAGGGAGAGCTCACTCACGCCGGCTCCGCGACTAAGCAATTATTGTCGTTAGTAGTTGGCTTAGTAGGTGGTGTCCTGCGTATGTTAGATCAGAACAGGCGCCACTGAACACCACCGAAGTGACTCGGCAGCAGTGCAGTGTCTCCTCCGGTGGGTTGCCTCCTGACGACTTGACATTGACTGCTCCCTGTGGATTGCTGGTGCCGGGGCTGCGGCGGGGCCAGCCGGGCTATGGCTGTGGACGTGGTATCGGAATGAGCGGCGTGGGTGCACTGCCTCTGAGGTAGCGCAGAGGTTGGACAGCAAAAAAAAAAAAAAAAAAAAATCATCTACAAGCTTGTTTCAAGATACATGTGTACATATCTCTCCTCAGGATGTCTCAAAAAAGAGACAAATGTTGCTCCCCAAGGGGTCCAGCACTATCAAAATCATTTTGGGTATTTTAACTACATTAACATATATATATATATATATATATATATATATATTATATATATATATATATATATATATATATATATATATATATTCTGTGGTGAGAACACCGCAGAATTATGGACTGTGGTGTGTCTCTATTTGACACCAAGGGCACAGACACAACCAGCCGTGTCTCCCTGATCAGTCTGATCCAGCGGACGAAAGGCCTAGGAGCAGGCAATACAAATAAATCTGTCTTCGAGAGAGATTATGATGGTTCCCTCAGGCAGCTAGTGAAGGGTTTCTCATATTTATAATATATCCCCCCCCCCCCCCCCCCATTTTCTTCATCTTCAATATTTTTTTCTCAAAAATTTCAAATGTTTGCCAAGTCATTACTATGACTGAAGAATTGTTAGCTTGCACTTGTTTTCCCTCACTACTTAATTGTTCAGCATTATATATATATATATATATATATATATATATATATATATATATATATTATATATATATATATATATATATAATGTGTGTGTGTGTGTGAAGAAGGAAAAAGACAAAACAAACGAATTTGAATGCACATGTGATTATTGAATCTTTACTGCAGCACAGGACAGGATTGATGATTTAGCCGGTTCATCCACTTTGGTTATTGAGTGCGATCCTTTTAGAATCCGTTAAGTTAATTTCTCTATGGTTTTCTCAAAAACGAATAATAATGTCAATATATAACTCTTCTTTATCATAAATCTGATTTTCGAAAGATTGTGAGGAGCGTATGCTCTTCCTTCAAACGAAGATACATGATTAATGGCAAATAGGATTTATATACTGGGAAATGCAAAGTAGAATATATCTGTTGAGAAATGTGGGACAGAATATATTGTTTGGTAAACCGGATACAAATCATCCCTGCTGAGAAACAGAAAGCAATGTATCTTTTTCTAATATGGAATTTGGAAAATGAAATGCGTCTGTGGGAAAATGTGGAGCGGAATGTATCTGTTGGAAAATGGGAAACAAAATGGAGAAACTGAAAGTATGTACGGTGACATGGAAAATAAAATGTCTAGACACGGAAATCGCAAACAGAATATTCCAAATGAGAAATGGGAAACAGAATCCATTTATTGTGAAATGGCAACCATTGCTTCTATTGGGACATGGAGGGAGGGCCGGAGAAAAGAGTAGGAACATGATATATGCACTGAAACGTCGC
>CM031603.1:53421038-53428538 GCA_018398815.1 Conus ventricosus
CCCTCAACTGACACACCTGGTACTCCCTCAACTGACACAACTGGTGCAACTGACACACCTGGTACTCCCTCAACTGACACAACTGGTGCAACTGACACACCTGGTACTCCCTCAACTGACACAACTGGTGCAACTGACACACCTGGTACTCCCTCAACTGACACAACTGGTGCAACTGACACACCTGGTACTCCCTCAACTGATACACCTGGTACTCCCTCAACTGATACACCTGGTGCAACTGACACACCTGGTACTCCCTCAACTGACAGACCTGGTGCTCTCTCAACTGCTAGAAAATCCAGTGTGTGAACTGTCATAGACGTCTGATCTGAAGGAAGCGGCACATTAAATGTATGAACAATGTCTACATTTGATGTTGCATGATCAGTGGCAGGGGAAACATATCCAGTTCCAGAAAAAGACTCTGTCACGACTGATGATGCATAAAGGGTCGCCTGCTCTGGTTCTGCATTGTGCTCGAGTCGACGACGTTGCTGTAGTTGTGCAACCTGCTCCAACTCTTCCTCTGTGCTTATCATTTGCACGATTTCATCAGGAAGTGGGTAGACTGAAGACCAACTTTGACGTCGACACCGACCATTGCTTTGAAGGGAGTGTGCCCGATGCCTGCATGGGGCTCGAGTTCTTCATGAACTGAACAAATTTCAGACCCCAACTCCATTCTGTTGTCCTGTTGTCATTCATCCACGCCACAAGCATGTCTTTGATGTCTCCGTTTACTCGCTCAATCGACCCTTGTGATTGTGGGTATCTGGTTTTCCGTGAACTAATTTCAAAGTTGGCCAAAGTTTTGCAACGTCTGAGATAACTTTAGCCGTAAATTCTGATCCATTGTCGGACTGAAGGATGGCGGGAGCTCCAAAAGTCAGAAAAATATCGACAAGCTGGTGTGCAACTTCAGCTGCTCTTTTTGACATGAGTGGACGAAGCAGTACATATTTTGAAAAGTGATCTTGATAAACTAAAATCCATTTGAAGTCCCCACTAGGAAGAGACTGCATGTCAATGAGATCTACCTGGCACCGAGACAATACATCAGCTGTCAGAATGGGATTCACAACCACCCCTTTCACTTTTGGTCGTTTGTGCTTTCTTTGACACTCTTCACAGTGTTTTTGTTGAGCCCCACAGCTTGCTTTGGGATGTTGGCATATTTTCTGCCTATGTCCTTCAGCATCCGATCTCGGCCGCCATGTCCAGTAGCCAAGTGGGCTCGATGAATGATATCAAACATGTCCTCTACAGCAGCGAAGTACAGAGGCGTTGTGTGGGATCACCTCGCTTTCTGATGAGCTTCTCCAAGTCTCCACATTGCATGACCTCATACCTGGAAAGGGAGCATAGCATGGGGACATGTATACTCTTTTGTCAGTTGAGAGCGGTGGCGGGTGGGATACATAAAAAAAATTGGAGAGAGGAGAGAGAGAGAGAGAGAGAGAGAGGGAGGGAGAGATAGAGAAAGAGAGAGAGAGAGAGAGGCGCTAACTTACAAAAATGTATAAAAAAAAACATTGGCGAAGAAAATAAAATTGGTAGCAGGCCAACCTAGGCTCACATTTGCTCAGACTGAATTGTCAACTGCAAGTAGGTCGGTTTCATATTCATGATCTCATCAAATCGAATGCCGCAACGCGGCGGCGTGAGAGATATGATGCATTTTTTCGAATGGTGTGACTTCGCTTTCAATGTGAAAATGATGGGTCAGGATACATTCTAACAGAAAAGTCGGTGAGGGAAAGTAGGCCTACACTGTGTGTGTGCGTGTGTGTGAGAGAGAGAGAGAGAGAAAGAAAGAGAGAGAGGCGCTAACTTTCAATAGAGGAGATAGATAACTTACTTTTTGATAAGATAGTAGTCTCGACGAGATTTTCCAGAAGTTGTGGCGTACGCTTTTTTCACTTCCTGTATGATGTCTCCATATTCCTCCCGTGTTATCAGGTATGTGGTATCCTTTTCTGCCCTTAAATTCCTTAAAAAGTGTTCCCGAGTTTCCATTTTGTACAGGCCCACACTCTACTGATTTACAAAATTTGAATGCGGAACACCACGCAATTCTCTGCCTCACACAAGGAACACAACACATTTCACTCACTTGTGAACACTTGTTCAGCTTCCTGGCTGATCCTTCCTGACTGGGTGTATTTATAGATTAGGAAATCCATGTAATTGTTGGCGTTTTATTTTAGGAAATACGTGAATTTCCTAACTATTTTAGGAAATTCATGTATTCCTAAGCTGTTAAGGAATTACATGAATTTCCTAAATGAATCAGGAAATACGCGAATTTCCTAACTTCACGGATTGCCTGTAACATATATATATATATATATATATATATATATATTTATATATATATATATATATATATATATATATGTATGTGTGTGTGTGTGTGTGTGTGTGTGTGTGTGTGTGTGTGTGTGTGTGTGTGTGTGTGTGTGTGTGTGTGTGTGTAAGTGGAAAAAAAAAGAAGAAAATATTGGATCCTAAAACCGCTTGGTTGTCTCCTTTTTTTTTTTATCACAGTCCAATATTTCGGTCCCGAAAGGGGCCCTCTTCTGGACAGGAGAGCGTAACTAGTCTCACACATGTTTATATATTCAGATTAAACAAAATGCGCGCGCACGCGCGCGCCGCGTGTGTGTGTGTGTGTGTGTGTGTGTGTGTGTGTGCGTGCGTGCGTGCGTGCGTGCGTGCGTGCGTGCGTGCGTGCGTGCGTGTGTGCGTGCGTGCGTGCGCATGCGCGTGTGTGTGTGTGTGTGTGTGTGTGTGCGTGCGTGCGTGCGTGCGTGCGTGCGTGTGTGCGTGTGTGCGTGTGTGTGTGTGTGTGTGTGTGTGTGTGTGTGTGTGTGTGTGTGTGTGTGTGTGTGTGTGTGTGTGTGTGTGAAGTTTATGTCCGAGAGATCGCACGTAGTGTATTCGCGAGAGAAGGAATTGGAGGAAAAAAACCAAAGACGGAGACGAAAAGAGAAATAGTGGGTGAGAGAGTGAGATAAAGGGAGGGAGAGACAGAAGGAAGAACGGATGGAAAGAGGGAGGAAAGAAGAGAGAGAGAGAGTTACAATTACTGCTGCAAATACTAATTAGAATAATTTAAATATTACAAGCTAGGTCTGTATTGAAAGGTATGTGAGTAGTACAGAATGCACGGAATGATATCTGGCACTTAAATCATTATCACGAAGTACAAAATACCCTCATAGTGTTGGTATTTCTCTACCTTTCAACGCCTTATCCAAGTACAGGGAAAAAATAACGAAGAGACAACAAAATGGTTTAAACAGGAAGGTCGTCTCTAAATCTTACTTCGGTTGTAAAGTTACTGTAACAGAGTTTCACAACTACCAAAACAAATGTCATTCATCGTCCTTCGACTTTTTGCACAACAGTACTATAAATCGGTGTCTGAGTCCTGAATGGAAGAGAGAGAGAGAGGAGAGAGAGAGGAGGGGAGGAGGAGAGAGAGAGAGGAGAGAGAGAGAGAGAGAGAGAGAGAGAGAGAGAGAGACGGACAGACAGACAGACTGACGGGCAGACAGACGGAGAGACAGGCAGGCAGGCAAGCAGGCAGAGACAGACACATAGAAACATACAGACAGAGAGACAGAGACAGAGATAGGCAGACAAACAACAGACAGACAGACAGCAGACAGAGACAGAGACAGGAAAACAAAAAAAAGGTGATTCTAAACTTACATTAACACAAAGTGTACAACAAACTAATTTGTGTTTTTAAACTAAGGAAAACTAAATCCCGACACAAATTTCCCCTAATCCCGTCTGCTCGATTATATCTGTAAACACTTTACCATAATATATACCACTATCGCAGACAACACCAGGAAAGATCCCACTATATCAATGTCTTACAACTGACAGGAAGAGGAACTACTCCATCACGCACGCGCAATAAATCACAGAAGGAGACGCGTCTTGCTGGCTTGCTAATCAATGGAAACGCGAACTGTCTCATGCTTTTTGTCCGCTCAGACTGGGGGAAAATACAGATCGATGTTGAAGAACAAAAGTGGTGCTCTTAGGACAAAAACAAAATAAATAAAAATCCTCAAATCAATCTAAAAACACACATTTTCTCAATAGCTTAATGTGATACTACTTTAATTGGTTAAGATTGTCAATGAAGAAAGATAGGTGGGCAGACAGCCAAACAGACAGCCAGACGGATGGATGCATGGATGGGCGGATTGATAGATAGATAGACAGACAGACAGACAAACAGACAGATAGATAGTAATAGATAGATAGATAGAATAGATAGATAGATAGATAGATAGATAGATAGATAGATAGATAGATAGATAGATCAATGGAATGCAGGATTTCATGCATTGGAACATAGCGAGCAAAACGTGTGTACTTGAACACAAGTAGAGTGTATGAACTGGAACGTGGCAGGCAGATTTACCTACAAGAACGTTGCAGATAAGTTACACGCACACACACGCGCACGCGCGCGCACGCACGCACGCGCACGCACGCACGCACGCACACACACACACACACACACACACACACACACACACACACACACACACACACACACACACACACACACACACACACACACACACACACGCACGCACGCACGCACGTGCGCACGCACTCACGCACGCACGCACGCTCGCACGCACGCACTGGAATATAGAAAGTACAATGGATCAACTGGAATACGACGAGCAGAATATATTGTTTGGAACATGGAAAGTAGAAGAAATCTTGAATATATAGTGAGTTATTTACTTACTGCTACTGCAGACGCCTTCGGTGAAGCTGGGTGGCTGGGTGCTTGTTTGTCGGGAGCAAACCTGAGTCATGCGCTGCAAATAGCTTTTCCCCCTTTCATCTCTGTTTGCTCCCTTTGTTCTTTGTTCGATTGGTTGGTTGTGTGACTGTGCGTGCGTGCGTGCACGCGCATGCGCGCGCGTGTGTGTGTATGTGTGTATCTGCGCGCGCGCGCGCGTGTGTGTGTGTGGTGTGTGTGTGTGTGTGTGTGTGTGTGTGTGTGTGTGTGTGTGTGTGTGTGTGTGTGTGTGTGTGTGTGTGTGTGTGTGTGTGTGTGTGGTGTGTTCACATTACAAATGATGCCTACAGAGAGAGGTGTCTGATGGCACAGTGACACAGTCGACGTAATCATTAAGAGTTCAGAGACGTCAGCGTCTTCTATCGTTTTGGGAATAGAATCATAAAGGCTGGCAATGTGTGCTGATCTCTCTCTCTCTCTCTCTCTCTCTCTCTCTCTCTCTTCTCTCTCTCTCTCTCTCTCTCTCTCTCTCTCTCTCTCTCTCTCTGTTAATTCTTTAAGATATAAATCTGAATGCTATTATCCTGAGGAAAAAATGTCTGACTATCTGCAAATGTTCCTTTTGTAGGAAGTTCATCTGCGCGTGTAGTACAATGGAAAATCAATCCAGCTACTTACCTGACAAACATTAGTCTCCAAAAATGACTTTATTCTCTGTGGCATCTGAGCGAACTTTGTGTGCATGTCAACATTAACAATTTGTAGTCATTGAAACAGCCTATGCAAGCGTGAGACCTTCGGTTTTTTTTGTTTGTTTGTTGTTGGGTTTTTTCTCTGCACTAATTCCAGGGCTTGGAATTATTAGAATACTCCAGGAGTAAAGTCTGACCCAGTGGGAATGGCGGAGTGAGTTGAAGGCTGGGGTGAGGGTGGGTGGCGGAACTGAGGAAAAGAAATCTGAAATGTAGGCTTTACCATGTCAAAGGCCCTGGAAATCTGGAATAACAATTGAAAAGAAAGGAACCCTTTCATTACTCTCCCTAGGGCCCTTGCTTCCACAAAGAGAGGAAATGCGCCATATGGAATACGATTGAATCACTGCAAGAGAATGAATCGAACGAAGAGGACCAAATGAATGATAAAAAAGTGGTGAAGGAAAATAGGTACCGGGTTGCGAGATTCAAAGACTAGAAATGTACCAGTCTCCATCTCTCGTCCAAACACAGCAGATCACCGTAATAAATTACGGAGAGGGAACGCATCTGTGAGAGACTGCTATTTTTATGAGGCACGACGGTACCACTTTAACATTTTCCGGGGAAGCATTCCAGATCAGGCATCGGCTCTCCTAAGCCAAAAGCTTTGGGCTGGACACCGCTGGCTTAGAACACTAAGCACAGATACATGGGATGAAAGAGTGGTTTCCGGAACAGATGAAGAGATAATGAAGTACCAGAGGTTTATGATCAAGTCGGGTGGCGTAGTATACGTGTGACCATCTCCGATAAATCCATGTGCCTTTGTTGCGTTTAGGTGTTCTTGTAGATGGTAGCTTTCTTCATAGCTGGCTTGGTCTCTCAGTGGCTTTATCTGATGTTCCCATACTAAGAAAAGGTTAGTCAAGAGAGAGAGAGAGAGAGAGAGAGAGGGAGGGAGGGAGGGAGAGGAGAGAGAGAGAGAGAGAGAGAGAGGAGAGAGAGAGAGAGAGAGAGAGAGAGAGAGAGAGAGAGAGGAGAGAGAGGAGAGAGCAAATAAACTAGGTGATCTACGCTCACATTAGCACAAACCATCAAACAAATAAGATTGTATTTTCAAACTAATGAAAACTAGATGCAGATACCAAAAACAGCATTCCCACAAACCCGTCTTTCTTCTGCTGGATTGCATCTGTGAACACTTTTCCACCGTATATATCACTATCCTAGACAGCTCAAGGAAATATCCCACTATATCAGTGTCTTACAGCTCACAAGAGGACTACTCCATCACGAACGCGCAATAAATCACAGGAAGGAGATGCGTCTTGCCGGCTTGCTAATCAATGGAAACACGAACTGTCTCATGCTTTATGTCCACTCAGACTGCGGAAGAATGTCTACAGATCAACATTAAAGTACTGAACCCCACAGAAGAAAAAAAAACTAAAATCAATAAATTTTGTCTTTTTCTTTAAACTGAATGGGGAAAGGGTAAAAGGTGTTAAGTTTTTCTGTCTATAGGATACCAGGACACACAAAGGACCAACAGACGGAATCTGAGATCAACAAAATACAGAGGTGCTCAAAGCAAAGGAATAAGCAAAGAGAATCAACAGAAATGAAGTGGTACTTAAAGCAAAGGAAAAAGCAAAGAGAGACATGTAATAGCGAAAAAAAAAAGAGAATGTCCAAAAACTTCGACAAGCCGCCCAGCGAGGCAAACAGAGGCAATAGATTAGGCAAGAAAATGCACTTCAAAGAAGTTTATGCTGGAATGAAATATGGTATATGGTCCCCACGTATCGTCAGCAGAGTCCTTAGATCTGTACATGACCTGTCCTTGAATATAAACCTACCGAAGCGAAAGCACTGTATGTCCACTCTATCAGGCCAAACAAACAGTGGATCATATCTAGTGCTCTTGCAAATCTGCACTAGGCCTAGGGGGTATGTGTGGTTGCACTATCAAGTGCTTAAAGAGATTAGCACTACCAGAGGAAACACGACACCATCATG
>CM031603.1:53433538-53436038 GCA_018398815.1 Conus ventricosus
CACCTCCATTTTTCTCTTGCTGGTGCACATGGCATTTTTAAATTATTGCCCCTTGTGCCTCAACCGGAAGACGATTTCAAGACCCCCAGTCACCCCCTCTTTCACATATAACTGATCCGGACCTGAGTCCTTTAAGACAAATTTCATTTTGTTTGATGAAGGAGCATCTAAACAGAAACAAGCAGAGTTACAGACTTAGATGTTCAAACTTCATCGCCATTTCTTCCCGTGTTATCGGGTACATCGGCTAAGCGAAGCGCCGAACCTCTGATTATCAACAGCTCATTTGATCGGCTGTGTTTGGAGGTGGAGTGGATAGCACACAAACACCTCGTCATTTGTTACGGCTTATCTGTTCGCAAGTTTGATTTTTAGTCGCTTACAAAAAAATGCATCATTCCTATCATGGCCCAATGTTGGCAACTGCATGTGAGCCGCTACTGTTGTCTGGTGTAGCTGTGGTTGGACAATACGGAAGAGGCGCTTTGGGAAGGGGGTGGGTGGACTAATGCATTTGAGGGCAAGGAAGGTGTGGCAGCGACAGAAAAAGGAATAACCTATTACTAAATGCAGATAAAGATTACATTTACTGAGAGGTTTATATCATCATGAGAACGGTTAGTAAGAGTGCACCATCGTCGACTGCATTATATTTGTAGGGTACCTTAGGACCTATGCAACGATCGTTGACAAAGACCGCAACCCAAAACGGCGAGAAACCACAGAAAAAAAAACTGTCATAAAACGACTAACAGCTAATATAAGATGTCACATCCATCTCTTTTATTTACTGGGCGTTATGTTTATAAAACAACGTTTTGCTTCAATGAAATGCAAAGGGGCGTGGTTGCCTTCGCCATTTCGCCCTGCTTGCTTAAAAAGTCAATATCTTACAATTGATGACGTTGCCTTTTAGCCAGCAAATTGTGGCAGTGAAATTCCACTCGGCACAGTTCTTATGTGCATTTCTGATCTGAGCGCTAGCTTTCCTTTCATAGGCTCTTCCCCAAAGGCTCTGAGAATTATGCAGTAACCAGAATGATGACGATTATGGACCTGATTTTATTCGTGCTCACGATGTTGCGGGCAGCTTGGCTTGTATTTTCTAACGGACATATTTGCAGGAGAACGTTTTGAACGGTAGCTCTCTCTCTCTCTCTCTCTCTCTCTCTCTCTCTCTCTCTCTCTCTCTCTCTCTCTCTCTCTCTCTCTCTCTCCTCTCTCTCTCTCTCTCTCTCTCTCTCTCTCTCCTCTCTCTCTCTCTCTCTTTCACACACACACACACACACACACACACACACACACACACACACACACACACACACACACACAGAATCTCTCTCTCTCTCTCTCTCTCTCTCTCTCTCTCCTCTCTCTCCTCTCTCTCTCTCTCTCTCTCTCTCACACACACACACACACACACACACACACACACACACACACAGATACACAATCTCTCTCTCTCTCTCCTCTCTCTCTCTATCTCTCTCTCTCTCTCTCCTCTCTCTCTCTCTCTCTCTGGACTATAAATGCAGACATGGGTAGTTTTTTTTCCGGAAGGCTGAGTGGAGAAGGAAGGGAGGGGGGTGGTGGTGTCTATCTTATGCTCTTCTGCTATCGCCAGAGCGACATCACGTAACATACGCAGCAGAGAATATCAATGGGACTGGGACTCCCAGTCCTCGTAATACCCGTCCAATGCTCAATCAATCGAGCTGGCCAGACATTCCTATCACCCACTCAAACTGCCATAGTCTACTTCTCCTTGATGTATTCGTATTCAGCTGACCTAGCTGTGACAACTGAATCCTAACGTTAAGCTTACTTACTCATAGTGAATTGGCCCACGCTTTACCATACTACTGTTAGTAACAACCGAAGCAATAGTAGCTACAACGATGATATCCGGAAAGACCGGATCTCCACAAAGGTTGAATTGATCCTGGATTTGGATTCGTACTACGGATCCGTACCAGACTTTAACTGATTGATCCTCAAGTCACGTTCCATCTTTCTACCGAGTTTGGTTATAACTGGTTTATGGCTTCTTTTTTGTTTGTGCCTGATGTTCCAAATGAATGCTAGATCCGTTCTTTGATCTTGACTTGTGCCATGGAACTGTTCCAAACTCTGATGTCATTTGTTCTCGGTGCACACTCCAACTTTCAACCGGGTTTTATCTCAATTGTTTTGGTAAGCTGTTTTTGTTTTGAAATGCTAGGGTAGCGATCATCATCATCATCATCATCATCATTATTGTCGTTATCATCATATCATCATCATCATCATCATCATCATCATCATCATCACCATCATCACCATCATCATCATCACCATCATCATCATCATCATCATCATCATCATCATCATCGTCATGTTCATCATCATCATCATTATCATCATCATTATCATCGTCGTCGTCGTTGTCGTCGTCATCGTCATCATCGTCTTGCTTCTTCTTTCTTTCTTTCTGTTTTTTTTCCCCTTTTGGGGGGGGGGT
>CM031603.1:53473538-53476038 GCA_018398815.1 Conus ventricosus
GGTCGGTATCTTTGCAATCCGATGCTCAAGAGATAAATAGTGATGATAGCATGACTATGAGCCCAGGTTCAATATCAACAAAATGTTGAAACTCGCCATGGACAATTTGGGCAATACAGATTTTCCGTTCAGCTTTGATTCATTGTGCACGTGCAACGCAGAAGCTCTGCTTTCTAGACCAATGCTAACTGCCGTTTTCTCATTTAGTCAGTTTTTATCCATTTCATAATATTTCCTTTAATCTGTTGTTTCTTCCTTTCCGTCTTTGAAAAATGCATGCGTTAGCAATATTTGGAGTGGGCATGAACGATTTTTTTTAATGAATGGAACCTGATGATGCATGTAATGCTATACAGGAACGTGTATAATTAAAGTGACATTTTCTGAACAAATCGATGCAGTAGCAAGAATTCCTTAATGAAGCCGGTGTTTCTCTGCAGCCGTTCTCGTTCAGTTGTGTGTTTGGTGGTTTCTTTGTATCTGTATCGATCACCAGTATTCACGAAAATGTTGAAATGGCAACAACGTCAGGCGCTGTCAACTTGTTGGGGCGAGACCAGCAGAACTCTTCCATCAATAAACTTCTCTGTTGGAATTTTGTCTGTCTGTCTGTCTGTCTGTCTGTCTGTCTGTCTGTCTGTCTGTCTGTCTGTCTCTCTCTCTCTCTCTCTCTCTCTCTCTCTCTCTCTCTCTCTCTCTGTGTGTGTGTGCGTGTGTGTGTGTGTGTGTGTGTGTGTGTGTGTGTGTGTGTGTGTGTGTGTGTGTGTGTGTGTGTGTGTGTGTGCGTGCGTGCATGCTTGACTTTGAGGGTACCAATGCGCGTACGTGTGTGTGTATGTGTGAGAGAGACTGTGAGGTTTCCAGCGTGTGTGTGTGGTGTGTGTGTGTGTGTGTGTGTGTGTGTGTGTGTGTGTGTGTGTGTGTGTGTGTGTGTGTGTGTGTATGTGTGTGTGTGTGTGTGTGTGTGTTGTGTGTGTGTGTGTGTGTGTGTGTGTGTGTGTGTGTGTGTGTGTGTGTTGATATGTACGTGCGCGCGCGTCTTGCGTATATGTTCGAGGTGGTGGTTTTATTTTACGTTTTTTCATCCGGCAGATGATATTAGACGAAAACAAAAGCCCACCACTTAAGTCATTTCAACACATACATCTGTATACACTTATGAAAAAGGAAACAGCATATCAGTTAAGGACCTCATAATAGTCTAGCTACATCAGAACTGGCTAAAGTGGCGGCAAACTCAATTATGCATGAGTCAGACAGAAATTGAGTCTCATTTTCATATTTGTCAAGATTGATACCTTTCGCAAAACTGGACAATGTAATAGAGATGAATTTTCCACAGACACACACAACTTCAGGAGAAATTTGGTCTTCCATGTGTTCAGCCTTAATTTTGTGACAATCTTAGCCAGATGACGTGAGCAGCTAGGCAGTGTGTAGCATTTTTTCACAGAAAAAAGGTTTTGTAAACGTAGTGTTCCTGAATAGTATTTCACACTTGGAGAGATGTAATGGCAAATTTAGCACACATTCTGAACCGTTTTGTGCACCAAGTTTAGCTAGATTATCTGCTATTTCATTCCCTCTGAGACCACAATGTAAAGGAATCCAACAGAAGTCAACGATTATACCCTGAGACATAATACAGTGTATCAGGTACCTTATTTCATATAGTGAATCTTTTCTGGCCTTACAATCCCAAGTTTGCAGTGATTGCAAAACAGACTTGGAATCAACACAAAACAGCACACTAAAAAAGGATATTGGAGTACTATATACACAGAATAAAGCCATCAGTATAGCATACAGTTCTGCAGTGAATATTGAAAATCCCTCTCCGATATGAAAATGTTTTCGTATATTCAGACTCAGAATAACGAAACCAGAACCGCTATCAGCTGTGTCCATAACTGGACCATCAGTATAGATTTTAAGGTGATTAGGATAAGAATTTTCTAGGTGTTCTTTCACATCGTTCACTGTTCGAGCGTGTGTGTATGCGTATGTATGTGTGTGTGTGTGTGTGTGTGTGTGTGTGTGTGTGTGTGTGTGTGTGTGTGTGTGCTTTAAATCATAACAGATACTGGTCTTATTTTGTGCAATATTTCTATCATTATTTCTATACTTCTTCTTATTATTATTATTATAATGATCGTTATTATTGTTATTGTTATTATTATTATCATCATCATCATCATCGTCATCATTATTTTCATTATCATCATTTTTTTTTCTCCTGCGTACGCAGGGTGATACTCCTGCGGACACTCCCTGTATAAACAGGCAAGGATTAATCCCATCTGCCTAACAAACGGAGAGTTGTGTGTGTATGACCGGGTTTTTTTATCCCGCCATTTAGGGAGCCATACTCTAACTTCGGGGAAGGTGCATGGCTATGTGTAACGTGTCATCCATACCAACGGCCAAACTGTCCTTCTCTTCCGAAAGTTGGTGATGGGATTTTACGAGTGTACAGGATGTTATGCTTGCGTTCACACAC
>CM031603.1:53481038-53486038 GCA_018398815.1 Conus ventricosus
TTCCGCTCATCTTTGGCACAACTCTTGGCTGACCATAACTAAAAACGCACAGACAATTGGTTAAGAATGGTGCACTGTTGGATTTTTGTTGGATTTTCTTTCTTTTTTTTTTTTTTTTTTTTTTTTTCTTTTTTTTTTTTTTGGGACACGGAAATGAACAAACAAGAAAACGAAATGGCAAAATGTTCATCACAAAGCAAGTTTTAGTTAAAACAAAATAGAAATGTCGTACTGGCATACGGTCTTTGACTGCAAATGCTGGGTTTTACTGTTATTTAGCACTGTTCTTGGCTCCAAAAGGTGGAAAAGCATGCAGCTATAGAAATATATGACCTTAATTTGTTTTGCTTTCACAACCAAGTGTTCAGACATGCGAACTTGCGCTCAAGCGCGCACGCCGCGCTCACACGCACATTCTCGAACACACACACACGAAAATATACACACACACATACACACACGCGCGCGCGTGCGCGCATAATAGTTGCACAATAGCACGTGCACGCACACACTTACGCACATGCACTTACGCACACGCACATGTATACACGCACACACACACACACACACTCACACACACACACACACACACACACACACACACACACACACACACACACACACACACACACACACACACACACACACACACACACACACACACACAGGTCCCTTTTCACACACAGAGATCAGATCATTAATAGCATTCAGTGGGTCATGGCCACACAGAGATCGGGTATAAACTAGGTACTGGCACTGGCCCAGAGAGAGAGAGAGAGAGAGAGAGAGAGAGAGAGAGAGAGAGAGAGAGAGAGAGAGAGAGAGAGAGACCTTAGTGGATCTAGTTGCAAAGCGAGACGACTGCAGGCGGAAATCTAAACAAATCTTAAATAAATGTTAGCGAACCGCCCAGAGAACGTGGACAAACGAGTTACAAGACAAAACACGACGCGTTTCGACCTCTTAGGTCTTCGTCTGGTGATAATTAAACGAATAAAACAACGAAAATTCACTTACCTTTGGTCGCTTCAGATCGCTCAGGCTTCAGCGCAAGGAAGAAGGCGTTGAATCCTTAGTGGAGTTAAATGTTGGCTTATTCTCAGCAGAGACAATCATGGAGGTAATCAACTAGACAAAATGATGAATATTGTTAAGACATTCCCTGCACTTCCATATGTGAGGATGTCACCGAATTGTAATTGCCGTAAAATTTCACTTAACATTTTCACCAATAGGATCAATATGACAAAATAATCATTTTCTTCAATATTATGATCACTAATGATTTTTACTTGAGACACTGATCACAGACACGTTAGATAATATGTATATACAAAAACAGTAACCAATATCAAATCACATTTTGTCAAGTCCAGACCATTTAATGTCAATTCTATCAACCAGAGGTGGAGATATGAATAAATTCATTATTTCATGTAGAGCTGAGACAGACCTGATTTACATGTTAAAGGGTTATGGGTGTTACATCCAAATATTACGTTTCACCGCCGATGCACTTTTTGAACATGTACGCGACCTGTTTCTAAAACAAAAGGGATTGAGACCAGCTGTCCGAGAGAAATAGATTTCTGGGTGAAACTTTCACCTGGGGAGTTGCAGAGGTTGTCGTTGCGGAATGGCGCAGACAGCAGCAGTAATTAAGGTGGGGACTTCTTCTTCTTCTGTATTGTTTAAGATCAATTCAAATTATAGTCCCATTTTCTCGGGAAGACTCCCACGTACATATTCTGTAATTGCCATAAGACATCGTTGAAAATGTCCTCACCTCATCCACCCCATGTCTTTTGTCTTCCTCTTGCAGAGATTCATCATATGCGAATCAATGGGCAAATTGTTTTCCTTATTTTTCTTCTTTCATTCTTTCTTTCAGTCTGTCTTTATTTTCCCTCTTCCTTAACAAATTATTGCTTCGCAAACATTTGGAGTGGATATGAATGGTTTCTTATTAATAGATGGAGGTTGGCGACGCATAGAACATTGTTTAATAACGTATTCACATTTTCTCAGCAAATCAATGCAGAGCGAGAATTCCTTAGTTAAGGCCATGTTGCTCTGTCGCAGCTTTCATTTAGGTGTGTACAGAGGTGTTCATTTTTTGTACTCCCACTTCTTATAGAACAGGGAGTACTTTAGAATGGGAACGAAGAAATGCTCTAAGTGTGTGTGTGTGTGTGTGTGTGTGTGTGTGTGTGTGTGTGTGTGTGTGTGTGTGTGTGTGTGTGTGTGTGTGTGTGTGTGTGTGTGTGTGTGTGTGTGTGTGTGTGTGTGTGTGTGTGTGTGTGTGTGTGTCCGTCCGTGGTCAAAATGGGTTCCACTCGCTCCAGACAAAACTACTGGGCCGATCTTTCTGAAAATTTGTAGGTATGTTCAATGTGGGTCACGGATGATGCCCGATATTTTAGTTTACCGTTTCAGCCGTTACCAACGGCTGTAACAGCCTGTTACGGTTTTTCTTCTTCATGGAATATCTAAGAAAGTGCTTAGCTGATCTTTGTGAAAATTAGCAGGTATGTTCATTATGGGTCACGGATGATGTCTGATGTTTTAGTTTACCCCGTTATAACTGTTAGTAACGGCTGTAATGGCCTGTAACGGTTTTTCTCCTTTATAGAATATCTCAGAAAGTACTCGGCCGATCTTTCTGAAAATTTGTAGGTATGTTCATTATGGGTCACGAATAATGCCCGATGTTTCAGATCACCGTTATAGCCGTTACTAACGGTTGTAACGGCCTTCAACGGTTTGTCTTCTGCATGGAATATCTCAGAAAGTACTTGGCCGATCTTTGTGAAAGTTAGCAGGTATGTTCATTATGGGTCACGGATGATGCCTGATGTTTTAGTTTACTCCGTTATAACCGTTAGTAACGGCTGTAACGGCTTGTAACGCTTTTTCTTCTTTATGCAATATCTCAGAAAGTACGTGTCCGATCTTTCTGAAAATTTGTAGGTATGTTCATTATGGGTCACCAATAATGCCCGACGTTTTAGCTTACCGTTATAGCCGTTACTAACGGCTGTAACGACCTGTAACGGTTTTTCTTCTGTATGGAATATTCCAGAAAGCACTTGGCCGATGTTTGTGAAAATTAGCAGGTATGTTCATTATGGGTCACGGATGATGCCCAATGTTTTAGTTTACCCCGTTATAACCGTTACTAACGGCTGTAACGGCCTGTGGCGGCTTTTCTTCTTTATGGAATATCTCAGAAAGTACTTGGCTGATCTTTCTGAAAATTTGTAGGTATCTTCACTATGGGTCACGAAGAACGCCCGATATTTAGGTTACCGTTATAGCCGTTACTAACGGCTATAACGGCCTGAAACGGTTTTTCTTCTTCATGGAATATCTCAGAAAGTACTTGGCCGATCTTTGTGAAAATTAGCAGGTACGTTCATTATGGGCAGCGAATTCTGCTCGATATTTTAGTTTACCGTTATAGCCGTTACTAACATCTGTAACGGCCTGTAACGGTTTTTCTTGTGTATGGGATATCTCAGAAAGTACTTGGCCGATCTTTGTGAAAATTAGCAGGTATGTTCACTATGGGCTACGGATGATGCCCGATGTTTAGTTTACCATTATAGCCGTTACTAACGGCTTTATCTTTATGGAATATCTCTGAAAGCACTTTGTCGATCTTTCTGAAAATTTGTAGGTGTGTTCATTATTGGTCACGTATGATGCCTGATGTTTTAGGCTACCGTTATAGCCGTTACTAACGGCTAAACGGCCCCTAACTGTTTTTCTTTTTCATCGAATATCTCAGAAAGTACGTGGCCGATATTTCTGAACATTTGTAGGTATGTTCATTATGGGTCACGGATGATGCCCAATATTTAAGTTTACCGTTATAGCCGTTACTAACGGCCCATAATGGCTTCCTTCTTGATGGAAAATCTCAGAGAGTTCTTGGCCGATCTTTCTGAAAAATTTTTAAGTATGTTCATTATAGGTCACAGATGATGGCCGATGTTTTCCAGAATAGCCATTACTAACGGTTACACCATCCCAAGACGGTTTTCCTCTTTATGGAACATTTCACACGTATTCAGGATAAACTGGGAGTACGTTTACTTGCTTTGCATCTTGTCTCTCTTTTTTTTCTGTATCGATTACCAGTGTTCAGATTTTAGTGTTTACATGGCAACAATGCCAGACGTTGTGAGTCTCTTGGGACTGGACAAGCTGAGCTATCTCATCAATACATACCTCTGTCTCTCCTACTGTGGTTATCTGTCCGTCTGTTCTCTCTCGCTCGCTCTCTCTCTCTCTCTCTCTCTCTCTCTCTCTCTCTCTCTCTCTCTCTCTCTCTCTCTCTCTCTCTCTCTCTCTCTCTCTCTCTTCTCTCTCGTGAGTCTCATTTCCCCCTGACCCTCAATGCCCATGTTGCTGCCAGAACCACAGACCTTCATCACAGCCATTATGACCATGGGTTCCATGGCCATCTAATTGGGGACAGCAGCCGTCTGCACGGCACAGTCTCTCATTACGGACATGTGGTCCAGTGCTCTTAGTCACTCGGCCTGTTGGAATCGAGCCACCACGGCCCTTGCCTATAGACACAAAAGGATGCTGCTGTAAAAGAAAGTCATTGTGGGAGAGAACAAATGAACGACCCAACCCATCAGAATGTGGTATCGAACATCGCCCACAAGCTGCAGCTCAAAACTAAAGGCTGGAACAGAGATGGGCTGGGAAAGGAAAGAGTGGGGGTCATGACCTGGGAGACGGTGGTCGGGAACAATGACATTGGATGTACTGAAGGGGATAGAGAAAGAGGGGAGAGAGGTGAGGGCGGGGAGATGGGGGGTGGGTGGGTGGGGGGGGGGGGGCTGTGCACATTTTATTCCAGTTTTTATACACATCCCTTCAACATTTGATTGTAATCATTTTTCCTCTTTATTGCATGTAAAATGGAATTTGATGACTGCTTTTTATCTTATACAAGGCTTGATTTTTTTTTAACCTCATTTAAC
>CM031603.1:53491038-53496038 GCA_018398815.1 Conus ventricosus
CACACACACACACACACACACACACACACACACACACACACACACACACACACACACACACACACACACACACACACACACATTCTTCTCTCACCACCCCTCCCTTTTTATCCCTTCCCTCCAAAGCCATCATTTCTGAGCTACATTCTCCCTTCCCAACACACACACACACACACACACACACACACACACACACACACACACACACACACCGCGCGCGCGCGCGCGCGCGCCTCGAAGTGGGGTACGCGTACATGTGATACACGTATCACATACACACTCAGAGACACAAAAAAGATGTCCAGAGAAAATGGAATAAAAGAGAACCGCTGCGTAAAAGCATCACGAAGAAAGGAATGGCCAAAAGAAAAAGAAAAAAGAAAGAGAAAGAGTGGAAGAAGACAGACACACAGAAAGGGCAGTACCTGAACTACTGCGATCTCAGTAGCATAGCCAAAATCAATTCCACGGACAGGGCGAAATTGCGGAAACAGGCAAACGCAGTGGAGATAATGCCCCCGTCTAGTCTTTTTCCTCTGAGGGAGCCATTACCGAGACCTCACGGACTTCCGCCCATCTTTTTTGAAGTCTAGGTGGACCAGGACTAATACCGCACAGGCGATTGTGAAGGCTGGTGTATCCTTGGATTTTGCCTTGAAATGGATGAATAAAAAAAATCAACAATTGAACAAGAAAACGAAGATTGGCATATTTTCATCACGAAGACAACTAGTACAGTTTCGTTTTGGAAGAGTGTATTTCAATGCTAATGCTGGATTTTGTTTTTATTCAGCACTTTTTCTAGACCCACGAAGAGAAACCCTTTGCAGCTGTATAGATCTATGACCTTATCTTTTTGCGTTTAAAACCAAGTGTTTGGACATGCAAGCATGCACAGAAGGACGCACACGCGAGCTCACTCTCTACTTCCATACATACTAGTGCGCGCGCGCGCATAGGGATTAGGTTTTTGTAGCATTCAGTTGGTCATGTCCACATAAAAATCAAGTAAGAAGTAGGTACAAGTTTTCGTCCAAAGAAGACGGTCGACCGGTTGCTAATGCAGGAAATCCCCAAGCGCTTACCGAGATACCAAAATAGACCCTAAGCAATAACATCGATGCTCTTCATCACCGTTCGTGCAGACAGGAACATCAGGAGACTGGATGAATGGTGCAGTCTACCAGAGCTCCTCCACAGGTTTGAAGATGTTGTTCCTCAGCAGTGTGTCTGCAGGCCTGGTTGCTGCTCGAAGGCTCTGGTGAATAGGACGGTCATGGTATTTTATCAAAATATTACACCTTGCTGCAAATGCACTCTCTGAACAGGTAGGCGACCTGCACAAAGACGGTCAAGACCAGCTGTCTAAAAGAAGTAGACCTCTGATTGAACTTTTCACCTTGAGTTGCACAAGTGGTGATTGCGAAACAGCAGAGAGAGCAGCATAGCCAGGGTCAGAACAATCCAGACTGCTGGTATCGGTACAAACGAAAAGTCAGGGACAGGGTAAGGGATGGGGAGGGACTGGTCGTGTCAAAGTGGAGTGAGATGACATTAGTAGATGGGGGTGAGGAGAGTAAAGGGGAACGGTAGAGTGATAGCAGTGTAAGGCCCTGAAGAAATAAATCATCAACGCGTTCTTACGAGTAAAAATTTGGCAAGTCCTCTGCTACTGTTACCGCTCACAGCCACGTACTCTTTTTGCGTTGTTATAAGATAATATTGAAAATGTTTCTACATGCTCTCCTTCTTCTCTACACACCTATGTCATCTATGCTGCTGTTGCATGATTTTATCACACGTGAATCGATGGCAAAGGTAAATTGCTTCTCTTAATTCCATGTTTCTCTTCTTTCACTTTTTTTCTTCTTAATTCGTGTGTTGGCAGCATTTGGAGTGGATATGCATGACTGTCTTTAATGAATGGAAGCTGCTATTGCATAGAGTGATGTATAAGAACAATGAAAGTCCCATTTTCTCAGCAAGATTGCCATGTACACTATCTGTGATTGTCGTAAGACATTGTTGAAAATGTTTCTGTATCCTCTCCTCCACCATGTGTCTTTAATCCTTCTATTGCATGAACTCATCATAGTGAAGTTTCAAAACGGAGTGACTGAGAGCTTCATCATATTTTGGCTTCTATTGCATGAACTCATCATAGTGAAGTTTCAAAACGGAGTGACTGAGAGCTTCATCATATTTTGGCTTCTATTGCATGAACTCATCATAGTGAAGTTTCAAAACGGAGTGACTGAGAGCTTCATCATATTTTGGCTTCTATTGCATGAACTCATCATAGTGAAGTTTCAAAACGGAGTGACTGAGAGCTTCATCATATTTTGGCTTCTATTGCATGAACTCATCATAGTGAAGTTTCAAAACGGAGTGACTGAGAGCTTCATCATATTTTGGCTTCTATTGCATGAACTCATCATAGTGAAGTTTCAAAACGGAGTGACTGAGAGCTTCATCATATTTTGGCTTCTATTGCATGAACTCATCATAGTGAAGTTTCAAAACGGAGTGACTGAGAGCTTCATCATATTTTGGCTTCATTATAGTGAGTCATTCAGCAAACCTCTTTTCTTATGTATGTTTACTTCTCTTCCTCATTCTTTCAGTCTTCCTTTTTTTTCCCTTCTTCTTCTTAAACAAATCTCTGCATTGCCTCTATTTGGAGTAGACATGAATGATTTGTTGTTAATGAATGGAACCTGATGATGCATAAAAACATTCTTTAATATAACGTGTATAAATAAAGTCACAGTTTCCGAGCAAGTCGATGCAAAGCAGGAATTTTTTTTTTTACTTAAGGCCATATTCCTCTGTCGCAGTTTTCATTCAGTTGCGTGCATAATGTGTGTGAATGTTTTTGTTTTCTTTTATATTTCATGCATTGATTAGCAGGGTTCAGAAAACAGTGTTCAAATGGCAACAGTGTCAGACGTTGTGAATCTATTGGGGCCAGACCAGCAGAGCTCTCCCATCAATATGTGGCTGTCTCTGCCTCTGTCTGTTTGTCTGTCTGGCTGTCTGGCTGGCTGTCTGGCTGGCTGGCTGTCTGGCTGTCTTTTCTCTCTGTCTCTCTCTCTCAGTCTGTCTCTCTCTCTCTCTCTCTCTCTCTCTCTCTCTCTCTCTCTCTTTCTCTCTCTCTTGTCTTTCTGTCTCTGTCTCTGTCTCTGTCTCTCTCTCTCTCTCTCTCTCTCTCTCTCTCTCTCTCTCCCTCCCTCCCTCTCTCTCTCTCTCTCTCTCTCTCTCTCTCTCCCTCCCCTCTCTCTCTCTCGTGGTACTCATTTCCCCATTACCCTCAATACCCATGTTGCAGCCAGAACCACAGACCTTCATCACAGCCATTATGACAACGGTTCAATGGCCATCTAATTGGGGAACAGCAGCCGTCTGCGCGGTACAGTCTCCCATTAGAGACATGTGGTCCGGTGCTTTGAGTCACCCGGCCTGTTGGAATCGAGCCACCAAGGCCCTGATCTTTACACACAAGAGGATGCTTCTGTAGAAAGCCATTGTGGGAGAGAACGAGGAAACGACCGAACCAATCAAAATTCGTTATCGAACATCGCCCACAAGCAGCAGCTCAAAACAAAGGCTGAGAGTGGGATGGGCTAGGAAAGCAGAGAGGGGGCTGGAAGCAGGGAGACAATAGTCAGTAAGAATAAAGTTGGAGGAACCAAAGGCTATGGAGAAGTGGGTTGAGGGGGCGGCGACTGTACAAAAGATGTTTGTTCTTGCAAACATCCCTAGAATCGGTTCTCATATAACTGACTGATTTTAATCCAGCATTTCCCTCTTTATTGCGTGGAAAATGGACAACTTTTATCTTGTCTTTGAATTAATAAGTTAACAAGAAAGTTTATATACTTCTGGAAGATTTTTTTCCGTAGATCTGTATATAAAATCACTTTAATAATAAAAAAAACTTTTCGTTTTCCGATTCATTTGTGCAAAACAGGCAGTGTGTTAGAAAATTGTGTTGACAGTATCTGTATTAAAGGTAACAGTCCCATAACCTAATGGTCAAAGGAGCAGTAAACTGGACATCATGTCTGGAGCAAGGCAATGACTAAATCGGTGCCTATCCTTCTCTCTCTGCTGCTTTATTCTTCCCTGGCATGAAGTAGGTAACCATTTGCTGCTGTGTAGCTGAAGGACATATCAAACACATAAAGTCTAACCACTGGAATTGTTCGTGCTCTCGGCCGGCAGCTCTATATGCAAATGCTCAAAACATTTGTAGCGACGAACATTTTTGTTTAATGGAAGTACATTGAATTTGACTGGGGACAATGCCACTCTGAAGAAATAGGCCTTAGCATGATCTATGGACCTTACTTTCTTGATGATTTCTATATTTGGTCGGAAAGAAGTAGTTGGAGAAAGAGACTGGTTGATAGAGACAGACAAATAGACAGACAGACAGACAGAGACAGAGAAAGAGAGACAGAGAGAGACAGAGACAGGGACAAACAGACAGACTGACAGAGAGGAAGGGTGAGAATCTGTTACGCTGTTTATGGCCGAGCTGACTATGGAAGTCACATCAGGGCTGCAAGAAAGAGACAGACAGACAGACAGATGGACAGGCAGACAGATGGACAGACAGACAGACAGACAGACAGACAGAGACAAAGACAGAGAAAAGGACAGAGAAAAAGACAGAGACCAAGCCACAGAGAGAGAGAGATAAATACAGACATACACAGAGACAGAGAGAGAAACAGCATATAGGTTATAGAGAGAGAGTGAGAGAGAGAGGGAGAGAGAGAGAAATAGAGAGAGAGAGAGATTCAGACAGACAGACAGACAGAGAAAGAGAGAAAAAGAGAAAGGAGAGATAACTGGGGATGGGGTATGACAGTGAGGGTGTAGACCAGACAACATCAGAAACAGACTGACATAGAGAATAACAGGTTGGCATAGGTGTGTACCAACCACGCCCACCAAAATAAAATTGCAGACAGGGTAATTTCCTCAGAATAGCG
>CM031603.1:53501038-53506038 GCA_018398815.1 Conus ventricosus
GGCAGGCAGGCAGGCAGATGGGCAGACACAGAAAGAGAGAGGGAGAGTGAGAAAGACAGACAGACAGACTGAGAGACAGAGACACAGACATCGACAGAGACACAGAGAGAGAGACAGAATTAGAGACGGGATATGGCAGTGAGGATGTTGATCAGACACAGGTTGAAACAGACCGAGACAGAGAATAACAGGTTAGTGTAGCATACGTGTGTACCGACCATACCCACCTAAGGTAAACTGCAGATGGGATAATTATCTCAGAACAGTAGGAGAGATGGTGAAGGGGGGGAGGGTGTGCCTGTATGACATTAGTACGGCACCAAAACATTAAAATCAGCAGCGAAAATGCTAAACTAACAGTTGACAACGTTCAAAGTCTTATTATTGCTTGATAGTGGATTTGATCCTCCAAACCTTCCACAGTATGCATTGAATGACTCTCATTTATAGTATCCATCAAACGTCAAATTTCTCGGAATTCATTTCAAGACAGAATTGAACTGGAATGGACATTATTTGTTTGTTGTTGTTGTTGGGTTTTTTTGCAAGGGCGGGAAAAAACAGTTAATTTCCTGAAGAGATTGCATCAATATGAGTCGTGGGCAGTACACAGCAAACCACGTTCATTCAGTCACAATTTTTAGTGCGGAATACCCTGACCTAAGGACGGGGATCTGTTTCTCTGTTCCAGTCGCTCACTGAAAAGGCTTCGAAGTTTGGAGAGTAAAGCTTTCAAACTGGCTGTAGGTGTCACCACATAAAACTTGAAAAGAAGTTGGTACTTTGCCCTTAGCTTAATACACAAAGCTGGTATTGCAAATATAACACGGAGAGAGCCTGTGCTGTGAATGATAGCACCAACAAAGAACTGAGAGATAATCCAGACTCTCGTTTTCAAAGTTTTCAAGATTTGCATAATAAATTTCTGACGCATCTGAATTCATACATACTCAGTCTTTTGAGTTTGCAAAGAATTTCCCCACACACCGTTACCTAAATAGGTCAGACGGACAGATAAACAGACAGACAGACGAGGACAACAGACCGACAGACAGGGACAGCAGACCGACAGACAGAGACAGACAGAGAGGCGGACAGACATACAGACAGGTTCAAAAAGACAAGTTCAACACTGGCCATGTTTCTTCATTCACTCTCCGAAGCAGGTGAGAATTGTTTGTCATTTTGATATTTCGGAGCAATACCATGATACACTAAACATTGCTACAGGTAGATCTGTCAACATGGTAAAGCAGGTGCTAGTTTTGTAATACCTCCCCTGAAGGTGGAAATAATTTATCTCGGGTATGATAATGTAACATATACAGCTGCATTAACATTATTATTTATTGTGACTGAAACAGCCTGCAACGTTACTGAAAAATACACCCGAAAGAGCATGCGGAAAGTGCAAAGTAACGCTTTTTTTTTATTCGAAAGAAACAGACAATTGCATACGACAAATATGTCTTCTCCGGAAATTACAAACAAGAGACATGAAAATGCCCCAAAAGAATACTCCCCAGTGAGTGAGTAAATGAGTGAGACAGAGGAAAGAAAATTAGGAGACTGCGAAACAGAGAAGAGGAAAGGAGACAGAGAGAGAGAGAGAGAGAGAGAGAGGAGAGAGAGAGAGAGAGAGAGAGAGAGAGAGAGAGAGAGAGAGAGAAGAGAGAGAGAGAGGAGAGAGATTTGAAGGCAAACAGAATGGTGCAAGAAAGGAAGCTGCATTATATTTCATAGTGGAACAAAATCAAACTGGAGTACACAGAACCCTCGATTTCTGAACTCCCTTCTTCAGAGTACTTCTTTGATTGTGTAGCTAGCTCTAAGGAAAGCCCTCAACCTCTCACCTCTTTTCCAATCCCTCAGCCTTTTCTCTTCTCTCCTCTCCATTCCGTCCCCCTTCACTCGTCCGTCGTGCCTCCTCCCTCTCCGCTCGTCCTATCATTTACACAGAAAGTAATGAAAATCAGCTTATGTAAGCTTAGTAATGGGCTGTCTGTAGTATTTGGTTCAGGTCCATTCCCCATAGTAATGATGAAACTTCCGTCATCAGACAAGGACACCACTGACAGCGATGATGATGATGATGATGATGATGATGATGATGATGATGATGATGATGATGATGATGATGATGATGATGATGATGAGTGGTAGTAGTAGTAGTAGTAGTAGTGGTAGTAGTAGTAGTAGTAGTAGTAGTAGTAGTAGTAGTAGTAGTAGTAGTAGTAGTAGTAGTAGTAGTGTAGTGCTGATGGTGGTGGTAGTGGAATAGTTTGATAACAATAATAATAAAGATGATGCTGATAGTAATAATAAAGAAAAAAAAGACACCAATAGAAATGGTAATCATTATGATGATAACAATAATTGATGATACTGCTGCTGATGATGATGATGATGATGATGATGAGGAGGAGGAGGAGGAGGAGGAGGAGGAGGAGGAGGAGGAGGAGGAGGAGGAGGAGGAGGAGGAGGAGGACGTGGATGGTAATGACAGTAATAATAACAATAATAACAACACAAAATAATGATGATAATAATAATAATACTATTGATAACAGTAACAACAACAACAATAATAATGATGATAATAATAATAATACTGATGATGATGATCATGATGATGATGATGATGATGATGATGATGATGATGATGATGATGATGATGATGATGATGATGATGATGATAACGACAACAACAATGACAACAACAATGATAATAAGAAGAAGAACAAGAACAACGACAACAACAACAGCAGTAACAACGACAATAACAGCAAGAATATTAACATAATGATAATAATGATAATGATAATACTAATACTAACAATTATTATTGTTATAATAATAAACAATAAAAATAAACCATCTTTAAAATAATTGATTTTGTAATCCCTTTCTTCTGTACAAGAAGAGGATGTGCTTCTTCACGCACACATACTGAACAATATCTGCGCTGGCATCCAGATTCAGTGGAACATGTACACTTTTCCACGGTCTGACGCATTCCTTGATCTTGATTATTATCCTTGACAGCTCCCATCGACCGCAGTTGGAGCGGAGAAAGTGGGGAAAGGCTGGTCACGGAGACACGAAGCGAACCAACTGACGTGGAAATGACTTTGATTCGGTTCTCTTTGTTTATAGACTCTGGAAACGGTAATAGGGCTGAGTGGTTTTGACTGACCAAATTAGAACGTTTTCAGCTGGGCATGGTGGCACGATAACCGGTCGAAGCAGTTTAGGGTGGAAAATCTTGGAATATGCTTTAAAGCAGACAATCTCTTAATGTGGAGAGCATTGAAGAAAGCTTTGAACTTTGAATGGATCTTTTTCCTTCCGGAAATCGACTTTGCATATAGCCCCCAATTTCTCCACCTTGTCAGTTTTGTTAATCATTGCTAGTGTTGCTACCACGTAACAAAACATTTTGATAAATCTCTTATTTTTGTCAACTTTTGTTGCCATTGAGATCACCAGTATCTTTTTTCCTCCACAATCGACCATTTTTGCTGACAATAAAAAAGCTCACTACATAATCTGTCACCAGGAGCCAGCCACTCTTGTCACCCCTAACAAAGCTCCTGTAGGAATCAGGTTTTCCATGTGTCCGTCTGTGAGTCCGTCTCTCCATCCATCTGTCGAGGCTTTTTATGAGATCTTTTAACTTGAGTAGTTTCTTCTGGTGGAGTAAAATGTAAAAGCAGGTAGTCTATGACAAAACAAGTGAGGTTTTTTAGCCCAAAAGATCAAAAGTGAAGGACATTTTGGTCACTTTTAATATTTCATATTCAGCGGAGAACTGTATTTCTCGTGCATCATTCACCAATGGTTAATGTGCATATGTATATTTCTTCTGCACTCATTCACCAATGGTTAATGTGCATATGTATATTTCTTCTGCACTCATTCACCAATGGTTAATGTGCATATGTATATTTCTTCTGCACTCTTTCACAATGGACTAACGTGAAATTGTACATGCGCACATGACGTAAGGATGCTTCTTGTCGATTTTCAGTATTATTTTATCTACTTCTGTTTTCTATTTACAGTTGCCTAGTGAGGAACTCCATAACAACTCTACAGGTATACATGAAGTACCGTAGAATGATGTTTTTTTATTTTAACACGCGCAATACAGAACTATGATATTTGATAAATGATTATTCTTCTGGACATTAAGGCAACACTTTGTGCTGTCGATTTCTTTCAAGGCTGCGAATTTAAAATGTTATTGAAACAATATGAAAACTACATAACCTCAATATCTGGCGAAAATTCATGCGTTTATTATAGACAAAACATTATTGGTTTGTGCTGATTAAGATATCGATTGTAATGGTTTTGCCCATCAACTGTAAGTTAAAAGAAATTACATTGTAACTGTTCAGATTACGTTCAAACGACGATGCCCATTAGAAGGAAGTATGAGGAAGGTATCTACATGTGATAAATATTTCCTTCTCCGAACCAAAAATGTTTACTTAACAGCTCTGCTCATTGGATTTCCCCTTATAATTACGTTAATGGATAACAGAACTTTTTCCAAAGTGCTACCGAACTTACTGAAATGTTTATGGAGGTTGTATTGGTGGTCACAAAGCTGCATCTTCACCATGTGCTAATTATATTGATCTGATGACGAGTAAAAGTGAAGACTTGTCCTTTGACTGTCTGGTCTTTCAAGTAGGACCATAAACAAGATTTAGAGTGTATCTAGGTACACATTATTTCAAATGCTATGAAGAACACACACACACACACACACACACACACACACACACACACACACACACACACACACACACACACACACACACACACACACACACACACACACACACACACACACACACACTCATTTTGTGCGAGGTTTTCTATCATGTTATTCCTCCTGGAAAGAATTATGTATTAGAGTTCAGATCAACATTTTTTTCCTTGATAAAGATTTTTACCTGTCTTTGAATTATAATTTCCTTCTTAAAGAA
>CM031603.1:53511038-53513538 GCA_018398815.1 Conus ventricosus
TGTTTTGTTTCGCTTTTTTTTCTTTTTTTTTTTTTTTTTTTTTTTTTGGGGGGGGGGGGAGGGGGTATTAATGGTGACCTCATCAAGGTGTGACCAGTGGAAAGACAGGGCAGACAGATAGGGGGGGGGGGGGGGGGGAGCAGGGGGAAATACGTGGGTCTTAAATCTTGTCCATGTGCTTCAATTCTCATCCTTCCTTATTCATTAGATTGATTGATTTAGCTGTAACTCCTGTGCATTTTAGTATTGTGGTTTAGCAGATGTGGTGTAGCATACATGGACTGATCCGCACACATTGTCCCTATATCTACTTGATGAAACTGTAACTGAAAAGGGTGGGAAAACCCACACCTTAGCAGCAATGTCCATACTAAGTTTGACATATGCTCATACACAGAGGAAAGAGGTTGCTTCTGGGGAAGGGGGGGGGTAGATCCTCTTTTCCACCTGAAGACAAGACGGGGTACAAAATAGTAACCAAGTCATATGGTAGATAGCGACCCTGCAGGCTGGTTCCTGTGTGTGTGAGTCCCATCTTCCAGTCCTCACAGAAAAACAAAAACAGATATAGTCCCAGCTGAGTGGAGGGATGCTCGATTTTTCTTGAGTTTAGAAAGGCTTTCACTGCAGTCTACAGACCTTTTCTTCTCTAAGCTATGTCTCTTGTAAAATCTGACTGGCATGCCACTATGTCTGCTATTACGGACTCTTCAGATGCATTGTCCATCCGCAGCCATCAAAAATAACTAGGCCGGGGACAAACAAAATGCACTGACCACACCTGTTTTCTAAAGACATATAAAACATCATTTCTACTTCGTTTTTTTTTTTCTTTTGTTGTTGTTCTTGTTGTTAGGAAATATGATTTTTTTTTCTGCCTGAAAAAGACCGCACGATCAAACTGAGCTGTGTGGTTCTATTTGTGTTTATTGTTCGGTGACATAGTAAGTAAAAGCTGTATTTCCTTGCTTCAGCTGCCGCCAACATTTCGACTCTAAATGAACGTTAGCTTCACCAAGTCCAAGTAAAGGCACAGGTTTACTATGTATTTCGGATGCCAACCTTTCAATACACCCCCACATTTCGGGATCCAGACAAGAGAACGCAGAGGAGCTCGGTTCCCTGGTGCTTTGTTCAGAACAGATGTCGTCATAGATCAAGACACAGTTCCCTGGTGCTTTGTTCAGAACAGATGTCGTCATAGATCAAGACACGGTTCCCTGGTGCTTTGTTCAGAACAGATGTCGTCATAGATCAAGACATAAGGTCAGAAGCACATTCTTCGCAGACGACTTGTCAGAGTTTTTATACTCAACAAAATCTTATTATTGTTGCTGATTAAATAGGAAAATAAGATGATATTCAGTTGTCATCCCATGAAAGGCAAAAGATCTCCTGACAGGTTTCGCTGATCCGATTCCGAATATTCGATTTTCCCCGTCTCGAACCATCACAGATGCCACCATGAGTCCTTTGTCTTAGGGATACCTGAAAACAAAGACATGGATTCCCTTCTTCCCTTCCATTCCTTTCAGGCTGTAGCTCCCTCCCCTAGCCCCGTCCATTTTCCTCCACTATCTCTCCTCTCGCTGTTCATTTCCTTCTTAGGATCGAGGTGGGTCTCATGTGGGCGTTTGACATCACACAGTGTGACGATGCGACCAGCTGTGTCTTTCAAAAGGAAAAGACAAGATTGTGCTTACTAGTTCAAACGTTTAGCTACTGAAGAGAGAAAAAAAAAAAGAAAAAAGGCTACCATCTCTCCAGCCAAATTTAGCGAAGAGGAGGCAGGACAGACGCGACGCGGTTCGATCGTGAGACATTCCACAGGCAAGACAAAACATACAAATATCTGAAAATGCAATATCGAGAAAAGACAGCCACACCCTTTAGTTTCCAAACTGATTGTTATGCTGATCTAATTATGACTCTTTGTGGGCATTTTTAACCTGTTGTAAATACATTCATGAGATCAGAATGACTGCGTCAACTATTGCAGTCGCTTAACGAACGTAAAATATGTATTTTGGTTGATTACCCGATAGCCTGTTTTGTGTTTGATTTTTGTGTGGCGTGGTGCGTGCGCGCACGCGTGCTAATGTAACTACCACTGTTTGTTTGTGTCTTTGTGTGTACGTGGGCGCGCGCGCGCGCGCGCGTGTGTGTGTGCGTGTGTGTACGTCTCTGTGTGTGTGTGCTTGTGCGTCTCTGTGTGTGTGTGTTTGCGCGTGCGCATGTGATTGCGCATGCGTGCTTGTTTGTGTGTGTGTTTGAGAGAGAGAGAGAGAGAGAGAGAGAGAGAGAGAGAGAGAGAGAGAGAGAGAGAGAGAGAGAGAATTGTGTGCGTACGTGTGTAAGAGCGAGTGAGAGAAAGGAAGTGAGGAAGGTTGGGGTAAAAGGATGCCGGGAATAGGGAGGGATGGGACTGGGGGTTGAGGGGGTGTGGGGGAATAGTATAAGTGTGGCCTCAAGAATGGGAGAGCGCCTTGTGGAGTGCTGA
>CM031603.1:53526038-53528538 GCA_018398815.1 Conus ventricosus
GCATAGCACAGTGGTATCGTCCTGTCTCTTTGTTTCGTATACTGTTTTCCAGACACGAATGCCAAAAACAGGCCAGTAACAACACAGCAAGTAAACACGATGTTTTAGTTAACAACAAATTAAAACAAAAGAAACAGTTGCAGCTTGCTTAGATCACCAGGTGATATTGCCTGCTGTGTTGTCCAAAAAATAACGGTAGGTTTTGCACGGATTTCTCTTCAGTGCTGATATATTCTGACAACATGTTGTCCAAAGTCTGTATATTGTATGTTTCCTAAAGTAACCATTAAATGCCATTGTGAATATGGTACGTATTTTAGTTACATGCTTCCATAGACACCAAGTTTTTTCTGAGGGAAGATAAGTTGTTTTGTTTTATTTTTGATATGGAGAAGAAGAAGAAACTGACAGACAGACAGACAGACAGACAGACAGACAGACAGACAGAGAGACAGACAGACAGACAGACAGAGGACATTTAACTGTTTTTACTTCAGCTGTTTTTCTTAGCGGCAGCAGCGTTGTATGGTTTAAGTGATTGATGTTGATGTATTGGTGGCAGTCAGTTTCCCTCCTCTATTGTCACTGGGGGCTTGAATAATACATGATACCAGGTCCCTACCCTTTGGAGACAGGGGGGCTGGATGTGAGAAAACGCAAAGACAGAGTAGAGAGAGAGGGGGGCGGGAGAAGGAGTGAAGAAAGATGAGGAAGGGGGATGGAAGAGGGGTACAAGAAGGGGGGGGGGGGAGATAGATGATGTCATCGGACCTGTCCATATCATCAGTCCTGAGCAGTGCAGGAAACAGGTTCTGAGTTGAATGATAAACAGAAAACATAAATGTCGATAATGTTATAAAATGGTAATGAATTATATAATGACAATAAACGCAATCACTCCTGTGAACGCTAACCCCAACAAGCGTGAGTGCCGTCGTGCACACAGACACATGGGCACAAAGACACACACTTGCATGCATCGACTTGAGCACGTACACATGTACATCCACATGCACATACACACACCATATGCACACACGCATCTTGAACATAAACACATACACAGTATGTCATACATGCGCGCACACACACACATACACAGATGCATACACATTGTGACAGGCATGTACAGAGAGAGAGAGAGAGAGAGAGAGAGAGAGAGAGAGAGAGAGAGAGAGAGAGAGAGAGAGAGAGAGAGAGAGAGAGAGAGAGAGAGTAAGTACGTGCCTCCCCAAACACACGCACAAACGTACACACACAGATAAGTCCATTCACACACACACACACACACACACACACACACACACACACACACACACACACACACACACACACACACACACACTGAAAGAGAGACAGACACATAATAAAGAGGCAGTATGGTGGAACTAGATAAAGACTGCCAAGCAGATCGAAAAACAGACAGAAAGAAACGGACACAGGCAAGAGGAAAGAGCACAAGTGATTACTGTAAAAAGAGATTTAATCAAAACTGCATCTGCGTTTCCTCACACTAAGTTAACAATATTCATGAAAGGAAATCTTAAAAGAGGCAAGGAACAGTAAACAGTAAATAACAAAGAAGGAGGGAAACTCTTCCTCCATGATAAAAATACATACGCTCCCATGACTCTAAACGAATGCTGCATACAATACTGTATTGCCTAGCAGATATGACAGCACCGAGCACACAGAACAAACAAAGAAACATCCTCGAAAAAGGATGTTCCATTCTTGCCTGTATGCACCATACTGGACACATCTACACAGCAACAACAACTGGAGAAATGAACAAATACAAACAACATATGCATGCTTGTGTGCATGAACAAATACAAATTAACATGTGCATGATGTGTGGTGTGTGTGTGTGTGTGTGTGTGTGTGTGTGTGTGTGTGTGTGTGTGTGTGTGTGTGTGTGTGTGTGTGTGTGTGTGTGTGTGTGTGTGTGTGTGTAGCATGCATGTGTGCTTGCATGCATGTGTGGGTGTGGCTGTTTTTTTGGTTTTTTAAGTAACACTGAAGTCTGATTCATGTGCAGTTAATTAAACAGAAATAAACTTGAATTCTCTCTCTCTCTCTCTCTCTCTCTCTCTCTCTCTCTCTCTCTCTCTCTCTCTCTCTCTGTGTGTGTGTGTGTGTGTGTGTGTGTGTGTGTGTGTGTGTGTGTGTGTGTGTGTGTATGTGTGTGTGTGTGTGTATTTGTGAGTGTGTATGCATGCATCTGTCTGTCTGTATGTCTGTCTGCCTGTCTGCATATTCCATGTGCATTGTTTGCTAGTCTCCCGACTGTAAAAGTAAACTTTGAACTCAAATGCACACACTAACGCAGGAGACGTGCATAATAACAGAACCTTGGCCGCGTTGGACTTACTGAATGGTCGATTTCATTCATGGTCTGTCACCTTCATTGGACTCTGTCACTCGTGATTCTTAGCACGTGAAATACGGCGCTATGCTTAATGTGTCTGGCCGGTGTAACGGATTAAAATGATCGCCT
>CM031603.1:53533538-53536038 GCA_018398815.1 Conus ventricosus
GCGCTGGGCGTAATAGGGAACTCCACTCGAGTAAGAGAGCAGCTCTCTTAATTCCTACCATTTGCGAGGAAGTTTACATAATTCAGAGGATTGTATGGCACGGAACATATATTAATGCATATGAATGAAAGAAAAAGAGAAAAGGAATGAATACTGTTCAATGTCCTGTCACACATTATAGGTGGTTGTAGACGTGTAAGTACAATATTTTTCACAGTATTAGTATGGCATCTGCCAGGGAGCGTTTATGTGCCTTGACGTATTCATGGAATGCCCTGTGCGTGCCTGCACCCTATGTGAACACAGCGCAGGCTTCCAAGGGGGGTGCAGGGTTGCTCCCAGCTGATTTGTTGGGCAGTTGAGAATACCACTTTTCTGAGTCCCACCCGCACCTTCAAGTGTATCTTTTTTCTTTTTTCACAATATTAGTATGCTATAATATAAAAAATTAAAAAGTAAAACAGCAGAGGGGGTAGACAGGAGAGGGGGAGGGGGGCAGCTGGATAGTATGTAGAAGGATAAATAATCAATACAGGATGGGATCAAAGATGAACAATTGAGGTCATCTAAAGTTCAATTAAATGATATAAATTAATAGACTTTGCGAAAGGTTAGTCGTTAGTTTAACGAGAGAATCACGTGATACAGAATCCCAAACGTCGAAAACGTTGACATTTCCAGCGTCTGTAGATGACACAGTTTCTTGAAAGAAATGCCTCATTAACTGACGGTCGAAAATGACTGGCTAGACAGTAACACCATTATGGCATACGCACTTATATTTCGGCCATGTAGGCTCCGTAATGAATAGCATAAAAGTCTTAAAGTCAGGCTTGAAAAAAAGGTCTGCAGATCGGCACAATGTCCTTTTGGCGAGATTTCAAAATGAATAGCATTTCAACATGTCTCTTTCGGGTACTTTGCTCACTTCATAATATAACAAAGGATAATTGACTCTCATACTGCCTGAAACATACTCACTCCTCTCTTTGCTGCTCTGTCTCCTTAACCCTCGAAACGAAAATAAGTGTGGGATAGTATCCAGCAAAAACGAACATTCGTTCTTTCACTAATAGACAGTGCATCAGGTGCTTAATCTCAAATAATGTACCCTCACCTAGATTATTCTCAAAAAGAACCAGACTTTTTAAAACTGACTGAGAATAGAGGCGTGGGGGGGGGGGGGGGGGGGGGGGGTCATTAAGACATGGCCCACAAAAATCAAAGCGAATACACTGGAAAACACATGAAACATATAAGTTCCAAGAGAATCTTTAACAACCGAATCTCTTTTACAGCTTCTTCCCAATTATACATTCACCTGATATTCAATATCAATAAGAGAAACGTGTCTTAAAGTCCAGAAATCTAAAGGGGATCTTATTTCATAATAAACAGCTATATTTGTTTTCCAATCCCCCTGAAAGAGTAACGCTTTTCATGGGTCCTTTTTTTCTGGTTTTAGTTTACACTCTGCATTCGCTGTGTTGCTTGCTCGTTATCACACAGACCAACGAAACTATATCAACCTTATCAGACTGCTATCTGTTGGTGAAAAGAATGTTTAAAAAAAAAAATTAAAAAAAAGCAAGACGTAGGCAGTGTACAATATAAAGTCAGCGAAACATCATGGGGATACCTTGATGGCCATAATACTTTTTGTTGTAACATCATGGGGATACCTTGATGGCCATAATACTTTTTGTTGTAACATCATGGGGATACCTTGATGGCCATAATACTTTTTGTTGTAACATCATGGGGATACCTTGATGGCCATAATACTTTTTGTTGTAACATCATGGGGATACCTTGATGGCCATAATACTTTTTGTTGTAACATCATGGGGATACCTTGATGGCCATAATACTTTTTGTTGTAACATCATGGGGATACCTTGATGGCCATAATACTTTTTGTTGTAACATCATGGGGATACCTTGATGGCCATAATACTTTTTGTTGTAACATCATGGGGATACCTTGATGGCCATAATACTTTTTGTTGTAACATCATGGGGATACCTTGATGGCCATAATACTTTTTTGTTGTAACATCATGGGGATACCTTGATGGCCATAATACTTTTTGTTGTAACATCATGGGGATACCTTGATGGCCATAATACTTTTTGTTGTAACATCATGGGGATACCTTGATGGCCATAATACTTTTGTTGTAACATCATGGGGATACCTTGATGGCCATAATACTTTTTGTTGTAACATCATGGGGATACCTTGATGGCCATAATACTTTTTGTTGTAACATCATGGGGATACCTTGATGGCCATAATACTTTTTGTTGTAACATCATGGGGATACCTTGATGGCCATAATACTTTTTGTTGTAACATCATGGGGATACCTTGATGGCCATAATACTTTTTGTTGTAACATCATGGGGATACCTTGATGGCCATAATACTTTTTGTTGTAACATCATGGGGATACCTTGATGGCCATAATACTTTTTGTTGTAACATCATGGGGATACC
>CM031603.1:53541038-53546038 GCA_018398815.1 Conus ventricosus
AGAGATGCAGACAGATGTAGACAGACAGACAGCCAGACAGACAGACAGATACACGGACAGAGGCAGAGACAGAAAAAAAGAGAGAGACAAGAGAGAACAGAACAGAACAGCTCAGAACTTTATTCAAAAAGGCCAAAGCCCCATTTTAAGGGGTGTGAACAATGACAATGAATATACAATACATATATGAATGAAACTGTCATCCCAATATAAGCATGAGATTTAGGTCAAATGCAAGACTGAAAACAGTTTACCAACTTACAAAGGAAAATAATGGACATTCGAGAAAGAAAATCATTGCTTTCGCACATTTATAGACTCAATTCACAAATTCACATTCATACAACAACAAATTTGATAATTCAAGATACAGCTATTTCCCTTCTCTTAAAGGCTTTGTAAAGATATACAGCAAGATTTTTACCACGTCTGTCTTTCGTGATGCTAAAAGTAATGTTAATCTGGAATCACTAGGATTATTATGATACTTTGGATGTATTAAACTATGTCTTAAATCATCAAAAGCAGGGCAACAAAAAACAAAGTGAATCTCATCATCTGAAGCAGATATAAGAGAGAGAGAGAGAGAGAGAGAGAGAGAGAGAGAGAGAGAGAGAGAGAGAGAGAGAATGTTGAGAGGAAGAGATGGGGAAAGAGAGAGAAGGAGGAGGAGGAGAAGATCAAAAAGGGGGGAGAAGGGAGAGAGAAGGAGAAAGTGTGAGAGACAGAGAGAAAGGTGAAAGAGAAGAAGAAAGATACTCACAGAGACAGAGAGGTGGAGTGGGGGGGGTCATAACCATAAGAATAAGACGTCTGAATGAGAGAGAGAGAGAGACAGACAGACAGACGGACAGACAGACAGAAAGACAGAAACATTCTATTGTTTTCCCCCTACTGTTTTTTTTCTCAATGGCAGTGGCATTGTACGAGTCTAGTGACTGATGGTGATGTATTGGATTGGCGGCAGTAAGTTTCCCTCCTGCCATTGTCACCACGGGCCTGAATAATACATGGTGCCAGGCCCCTGCCCTTCAGAGACAGGAGTGTCGGATACAAAAGAAAAAATAAAGACAAAGACAAATTGGAGAGATAGAAAGAGAGAGGAGAGAGAAATGCAACGAAAAAAAGAGAGATCGGAGAGCTGGAGCAAGGCTTGGAGAGAATAGGGATGGTCTGCTTGGATCCTGAATAGGTCATCAGTTTGGCCAAGTATTAGATATAAAGATTTTGAGCTGAATTGTACAACAGGATAGTCTTAGATATAAAGATTTTGAGCTGAATTGTACAACAAGATGTCTATATACAGATCTACATAAGATTTAGCAATATCAAGGCGTACAATCATTCCTGTGAAAGTCAAACACAGGAACCATAATTATGGCATGCATGCGCTTAGACTCAGGCACCTGCGCGCGCGCACGAAAACACACACACACGCGTGCGCGCGCACGCACGCACGTGAGCGCGCACACACACACACACACACACGCACAAACGCATGCATGCAAGCGCGCACGCACGCACGCAGACACACGCACCTATGCACGTGCGCGCGCACGCACACACACACACACACACACACACACACACACACACACACACACACACACTCACACACACAAACGCACGCACGCAAGCACGCACGCACGCACGCACGCACGCACGTGCGCGCACCCACACGCACACACATGCACAAACGCGTGCACGCAAGCACGCACGCACGCAAGCACACACACACACACGCACGTACGCACGCACGCATGCATGTGCGCGCCAACACACACACACACACACACACACACACACACACACACACACACACACACACACACAGATATATATATATATACACACATTCAGCGAGAGAGGGGGGGAAGGAAGAGAGTGGCAGGCATACACGCTCGCGCTCGCACGCCCGCGCGCTTGCGCACACACACACACACACACACACACACACACACACACACACACACACACACACACACACACACACACACACACACACTCACTCACTCACTCACGCACGCACGTACATACACACGCACACACGCACGCATCAGAAAAGGGTAGACAGAGGGAGACAGAGACAGGGAAGATGACAAAGGAAGACGGTGAGACAGTTACGCAAACAGACAACTGAACCATAAACAAACAAACAAAACAAAAAAAAAGCAAAAGCAGACAGACAGAAGACACAGACGCAGAGAAAAGAAAATAGCCCAGGTGAGTATTGTGACGAAGAGACTTCATTAAAACTGCACATGCCTAACCCCGATCTAAGCCAGCAGTAGTTCAATGAAATGTCAGAAACCAAGATCAATACGAACTATAGTTCAAAGGGGGGCCGACCGCTCTAATTGGCGTCTGATGAGAAGAAAGACGTTCCTGAAAAGCTTTTCAATGAGACTATAAACAGAGAATCTCTGTGTGTGTGCGTGCGTGCGTGCGTGTGTGCGTGTGTGTGTGTGTGTGGAAACGCAAGCATGACATCTTGCGTACTCGTAAAATCCCATTACCAACTTTCTGAAGAGCAGGCCTGTTTGGCAATTAGTATTGACGATACAAATAGCATGCATCCTACGTGAAAAACCAAAGAGATAAGTGAAAAACTGAGTGACTGATATTCGACTGAATGCCAGGGAGAGACGAATGATTAGTGCAGCAGACATCTTTTTGATCTGCACTACCCAAGTCGGAAGCTAATTATGTAAACCAGAGAGGTTAATTATAACAAATGTACAGCTTGGTCTCAAAACGAGGTTCGGGGTGTAGCTCAGTACTGGTATTGCAATTCAGCAGAAGACAAAGAGAAATAAGAGAGCCAAAAAGTTCGAAAAGGAACGGAACTGCTGAAACTCAGAGGCCGAGGCTAAAAGACTTGCACTTCAAACAGAACTGGCAAATACTGAAGCCGAGATTCTTGCTACATGAACTGAGCTGGATAGAATAAAATCCAAAAAGGGGTGGTGAAACACACACCAACCCAGAACCACTGGGCTACAAACAAAACTTCGCACTTAGGTACAAATCCCACTTTTGAGAGACGAAAACGATACGATCGCTGCATTTTATGAGTCGCTTTGAATCGTTTCTCAAACAGGAAGGTTGGCTTGAGGATAAAAAATTTTTAATAGGCTATCAAAATGTCTGCCTTACCCAACGCTCGACAAAGGGGATTGCGACAAGGTGAATCAGTCCGTACTTACTGCGTATGACTTAAGCGAAGAAGGTTCTAGACGGAAGTTTCTCTAGGCGAAAATCGAGCTGGGTGAGACGTTTATGTAGTTTGGGCTGAGAATGAACAGCTGCTTTAAGCAGTCGATAGAACTGAGAGGAGTAAACTGTGATTTTGAAGGCTTCAAGACCTTAGTGATACAACAGCAGATACTTGATGATTCTAGGCCCGGCCTTGCAACACACATCACAGAGAGGAAGGCAGTTACAGTAGCTGAAGTACTTTGTATGGCGGAAAATGACCATTAAACGAGATTTGACTCACCTGGAGAGCTTTGGAAAGAGCGAATGTAATCCAAAAGACTAGCGGCCAGAAGGTCCTCTTTTTGTGCAAGAAGACAGGACATCTAGCTGGGGTGTGGGGGGGGGGTGTATTCAAATCTCAGAAAGCCGTTGAAATGAGTCTTGCCAAGTAGAAAAGGAAAAGAAAGATGGCGGTGTCGTTTTGTCTGGATTGTACTGTGTGGGCCTATATACAGATCCCGCAAATATATTAGATGTGCAGAAAGGCAGAGTGGGGGTAAAAACATGATTGATGTTACAAGAGATTCGGAGTGGGCAGGTGTAACGGTTAAGGAAAGGAGAATTCATGGGTGAGGCTTGAAAGTGTAGGCAGTTTTAAGAATTGTAAAACAACTCAGTTGTTCCTAGATACACTCCTTACGTGAGCTTGTAAGCCTCTTTCTGTACCCGACCTACTGTATAATAATAATAATGAATACTTATATAGCGCCTATTCTCGGCTAGAGGCCAAGCTCTAAGCGCTTTACAATCAACACTCGTTTACACAACGGGCTGCCTACCTGGGTAGTGCTGACTGAAGAGCTGCCAGCTGGCGCTTCATTCAGTCGTTTTCCCGTGTCATCCAGTCAATATCGTTCAATATCGATCACTCAATTTCCTTACTTCCTTCATTCTTTCCATTTCTCACGCAGGGTGCATGCTATGTGTAACGTGTCATCCATACCAACGGCCAAACTGGCCTACTCTTCCGAAAGTTGGTGATGGGATTTTACGTGTGTGCAAGATGTTATGCGTGCGTTCACACACGGAACCTCGGTTTATAGTCTCATGCGAAGGACTGTAAGGGAAATGGAGTCAGAACCAATGTTAACTCCGAGGGAAAAAAATCCCCCTGTACCGAAACGCCCCGGCGGAGGTTCGAACCCGCAACCCCAGGATCACCAAGATTACGAGTCAGGCGCTCTACCAACTGAGCTATTCCGGCTGTATGACGTAGTGAGTGGCTAAATCCTAGGGGACCTGGGTGCAAGGACCCAAGCCCTAACTTTTCTATCGATTCAGCAGTGGGCAGTCACGCGAGGGGAAGGCCTCTAGTGGCCACGCCCTTTCAAATCCAGTGGAGTGTTTGGAGCTCTCGATTACAGGCTGGACAAGGGGCTGATTGCTTGCTGAGGAAGTTGTCTGCACTCGTTCAAACTGGGGTGAAGAAAGATGTCAAGGAATCCATAATCGCTTGTAAACTGGACGATGGGTTATATGTTGAACTTTCACTAATTCGGCCTCGTGAAAGACGAAAAAGCAGATAGTAGCACAGAAAGGTAGTGATGTCAGCAATACATGATACATCAACATATACCCACCATATTAAAAAGATGACAGAGGAATGTCACAATGGAATGTTGCTGGTCCAGGACTGGGAACGATATCAGGCGTTTTTGTCCGTTTTGCGACACATGCCGAGGGGGTAACAGCAAGGTGTATGAAAGGGAAACAAGACTGGACTACTTTCACTGAAGATACAT
>CM031603.1:53548538-53556038 GCA_018398815.1 Conus ventricosus
TAAAAAAGATGAAAATATCAATATGCTCACAAGTTATACTAAGTGTCATGTTGACGAGAAATACACTAACCAATTAAAAATATACACAGATGGTTCATGTATTGGTAAGCAAACAGGTTGTGCATTCTTAATCCCAGACTTGAGGGTGGAGAAATCTTTTTACATTGGATGTAACATATCTATATTCACAGCTGAATTAACAGCAATACTCATGGCTTTGAATTACCTTTTAAATTTCCCCCAAACAATATTTCAAGCTCTGTTTTGTGTAGATTCAAAATCAGTCCTTCAGGCGCTAAAAGATTTTCATCTGCATACTAGACCTGAAATGATTATTGAGGTAAGCTGTTTGATCCACATGCTTATTGAAGGAGGCACCCAGTTATCCTTTTGTTGGATTCCTTCACACTGTTCCTTTTATTATAACGATAAAGTAGATAGGGCAGCTAAATGTGGAGCAAAACATATCTCTGGTTCTGAATATCTTAAACTAGCCTTATCGGTACATGAGCAGTGCAACCTAGTTAAAACACATATTTGAAAAATTTCAAAGATAGAATGATAGAACATGACAATCAAAATCAGTTTGATACTTTTGATATTAAAATCATTCAACATAACTTTTGTTTAAATAAAAATATACTTTCGTTGATGTATAGGTGGAAACTTGATGCTTTTAAAACAAAATATGTTAAAAACATAGTGTGTTTATGTAAAAAGAAAATAACACGTGAACATATTGTTGCAGGTCAAGACATGAAAAAAATAATTCCAGTGTTGAGACAAAATAGTGCACAGGCCATCTTTGAGTCACCAGCTCTAACACATGAGTTTTTTGTATGCTTAGAGCGCACTCCATTGGGGAAGTATTTATAGGTTCCTTTTTTGTTGTATGTTGGGCGGGCATAAGTGTGGGGAGGGAAGATGGAATAATGTACAAAGCTTAAAAGTGACAAAGACGGAGAAAAGTTACGGTTCTGTGCCTTGATGGTTGTTAAATTGATTAGTTTTGTTAATTGTTTTTTCTTTTCCTTTGAAATTTTTTTGTTGTTGAAAAATTTAAGTGCTTTGTAATTACCATTATTATTCATATAAGCACTCATATAAGCACACACATATGTACACACACACACTCAAACACACTTGCATATGTATACACACACGCGCACACGCACATGCACTCATACGTGTGCGTGCACAAGCATAAGCACACACGTAAGAACTTGTAAATACTTTTATTCCAGTTTTTGTTGCAAAATAACTCACACATTATATACAATTCAACAGCTTTAACCTAAGATTTTTTTTGTAAGTTTAGATATCAGTCCAATTGGTCACTACAGTATCTGAATTTTTTTCTTAATATAAAAGTGATGGAGGGGGGGGGAGGGACGGGGAGAGGATAGAGAGGGAAGGAAAGGAAGGGGGTGGGTGGGGTGAGGTGGGGGTGTTCACTGATTTTGTTGTTGTTATATATATATATATATATATATATTGGGGTTTTTTTTGTTTATTATTTCTAATAGTGTAGTTATATACGTATTTCTTTAATCAGATATATTTTAAATAACCGCCTAAGCACCATATGTGTACACACAGTCACACATACATGCATGCATACTTGGAACTCTATAACTTTCAGTCATGCACTAGTCTTATTCTCTGACACACTCCTTTTCTTTTCTTTTTTTTTTCTTTTTTTTTTCCTTTTTTTTCTCTTTTTTTTTTATCGTCTAATATCACGATTAGTGGAAAGACGTTAAATGAATGACACACACACACACACACACACACACACACACACACACACACACACACACACACACACACACCCACACACACAGTTTTGAATCATCTTGTTGCCACAAAATGACTGATCACTTGTAGCAAAACGAAAGGATTTCAAATTATTGGAATTTTTAAGTTCTAATTTCTTCGGTCTCACAATCATAGCTTGAACTACAGATAGAGCGAAGGCAACAGCAGTTGCTGTTGATAAAAGATTTCCTTTGCCATGTGTTTTGGTTGGATATTATTATATTAGAGAAAGAATCTTTCTGTTCTGGAGACTATTTTGAGAACGACTAGTGTTGAAAATAAAGTGCACTTACTCTTCAAAATCCTGACTGAATAATGTTCAGTTTTTAAAGTCTCTGTTTATAAACCAGTGTTTCTTGCACTAAATAGGCCACGTGCGCTTAATCTGAACTTTGGCAGTTCTTCTCTCATTCCTTTATAATTAAAGTTGAATACTCCTCTAATGGACATTTTGATTTTTTATACGAATGTTTACCATTACGTTTCATCAGTCAATGCCATAGTTGAATTTGAAGCATGACTGAAGCCTGTTCTTAAACTCTGATATAAACTGCTCCTCGTGGCCAACATGCTGATATAACTATGCCATTCCAAACACACTATGTGGGATATGTACGTAGAAGAAATGAGACAGAATTAAACAGTTTTTGTTTTGTTTTGTTTTTTCAAGAAAGAAAACTTTAATGAGGTAAACTAATTAAAGTAATCAGTGAATGACCCAAAGATATTCTGGAAGGCAATCAAATCGGGGAAAAGAAAAGCAGTGCCGTTCAACCATATCACAAAAGACCAGTGAATTGAAATTTCCGGAATATACTTGACACAATAAGCCCTCATCTCGCACAAGACGAAATGAACCACCTCGCGAGTCGCATGAGCTCTCTTTAACGATCCTGTTTCTGAGAACGAAGTGGTGTAAACACAGACACAAGTTCTGGCATGGACTGAATAGGAGAGGAAATGCTCTAAGATGCAAACGTCATGATCGTTGACTTCCTGGTGGAGGAGAGAGATCGCGCGGGCGAGCGAGAGACAAGAGAGAGGGGAGAGAGAGATAAAAAGAGAGACAGACAGAGAGACAGACAGACAGACAGACAGAGATAGAGACAGACAGAGAGAGACAGAGAGAGACAGAGAGAGAGAGAGAGAGAGAGAGAGAGAGAGAGAGAGAGAGAGAGAGAGAGAGACGGACAGACAGAAAGAGAGACAGAGACAAAGAGACAGAGGCAGAGAGAGAGAGGTATAGGGGTGAGAGAGGGAGTGAGAGGGTGATAGGAAAGAAGGACAAAGAAAGAAAGAGGATGAGGGAGAGAGAAACGAAGAAAAGAAGGAGGGAGACTGAAAGACAGAGACGGAGGGAGGGAATGCGACAGAGAGATGGAGGAAGGGAGGGCAGAGGAGAGGGGGTGAAGAAGAGAGAGAGAGAGAGAGAGAGAGAGAGAGACAGAAGAGAGAGAGAGAGAGAGAGAGAGAGAGAGAGAAAGAAAGAGTGTGTATGTGCGTGTGAGTGAGAGAGAGGGTGTGTGTGTGAGAGAGAGAGAGAGAGAGAGAGAGAGAGAGAGAGAGAGAGAGAGAGAGACAGACAGACAGACAGACAGACAGACAGACAGACAGGCAGGCAGGCAGATGGACAAATGGACAGACGGACAGATAGAACAGTTTACTGTTTTTCTCCACCGTCTGTCTCTGAAGTAGTGAAGTTATACGGTTGAAGTGATTGGGGGTGATGTATTGGTGCCAGTCAGTTGTCCTCCTGTCACCGCAGCTAGGGAGCCTGAATGATACATGGTGCCTGGTCCCTGCCCCTCAGAGACAGAGAAGGTGGATATGAACAGACACAGACGGATCGGAGAGAGAAGGAAAAGCAAGATGAGGAAGGGGGAGGATATCGGAGAGGCACAGTGGACTAGACTGGAGATGGTTGGTCTGGTTGGAAGCTGTCTAGGTCGTTATATTTGCATGGTCTCACGTGTTGACTCTTGAAGAGCTGATTTGTAAAACAGATCTGCATAATATAAAGCAATTATAATGCATGGAATCGTTCCACTGAAATCTGTGTCAACGCGTGGTGTAATCTCTGAAATGCACGCCATACGCACTTTAAAAACAAGCATGTAGCCTCAACTGATCAAAAACACTTCCACAAAGCAGCGGTAATTTGCAGTTATAGTCAGAAAGAGCTGTTTTAAATTAAGGGTATGCTTAAAGTGGGGCCGCAGTCTTAAATCTCGTTCTCGGTGACAATTAGGCGAGTTCATGAAACGTGCTCCCCGGTCGCCTGGCTTTTGCCTGCGGACAGGTGGTGTCTCTGAAAGTGTTGCACGCAAACTGTTTACAAATTAGTGAAATAAAACACACACACGAAGCTAAGGAAATGTTTCAAAAAGACAACCGAATTGTTACTTTCCCTGAAATCTGAGTTGTGCTATTGTGTGAGGCCACATATAACTCGACTTTGATCCGTAGACACACGTCCCTATCAAAACCGGTACGGTCTGAAGAAATGGTGCGCCAATGTGCGATACAGATTGGATACGTTATGTATTTAGCCTGTACTGGACAAGTGACGTGGAGTCTAAAACCGTACATTCTTTGTCGATTGTCTGCTATGGTAACCTGGCAAATATAGTCTCTGTCGTTGACACTTTAATGGGCTCTTTGAAAAATCAATTTGAAAATCTCTTTCTTTTGTTTGTTTGTTGTCCTTTTCTCAAAACAACATATTTTCACCATGCTATGTTGGTTGCCGAGCAGAAGAGGCAGCAAACCTTTGGTCAGCAGGGGCTAGTGGATGGAGGGAACGTCCTCGTGAGTAACACAGCTCATTTAATTATGCATTACCACGTGACCTTTTAGATCAATTATTCATTCAGAGCTGTTAGTACTAAATTGAAGATAACAGACAAATGTGGTAAAACGGTAAAACCTTTTTTTTTTCTTTACCAGTATATAGATCAAAATAGACCAAGAAAATGAAATCTACCTGCCATGTCCATTTCTTTGCGTCTGTCACGTTATGCTCTTCATCTTTATGTGATCTTAATTCATAACAAATTATTCATAAAGGCAATTACTGATGGCTAGAGAGAGAGAGAGAGAGAGAGAGAGAGAGAGAGAGAGAGAGAGAGAGAGAGAGAGAGATTTCCACAACAGACTTTTCTTCAAACGCTCGCATCCGCGAACATCCGTAGAACAGAGACTTTCATCCTGTGTCTCTCCAGTGCTGGACCCAGGGGCACATGTTGTGGATGCCTTTTCACTCAGCCGGGGAGGGATGTTTGCCTACACCTCTCGTTCCAGGGATGGTGCACAAGATCAGCAGGAAGGAGTTCCAAGTCTTTCTCTCTGCCCCCCACCCCCACCCCCCACCCCCATCCACCCACCCACCCCCGAATTGTCGAAACCCCGAATCAATACCCCGATCAACCTGATGCAGTTCCAGTTCAAATTTCCTGGAGAGATGGCCTGCTGGCTCACTCCAGGTCGAGGAGGTTTGGTCAGGAAGCGGGATCTCCACAGAGAGGTTCATAACAAATTATTCATCTGTCTTGGGCGTATTTTTTAACTTCCAATGGCCGACACATTAGCGAGAAGGAGATGTGGCAAAGGTCAGGACACGAACCATTCACCATACAGATCGTCAGAGAGAGGCAGACAGACAGACAGACAGACAGAGAGAGAGAGACAGAGAGAGAGAGGAGAGAGAGAGAGAGAGAGAGAGAGAGAGAGAGAAATTCAGATTCAGATTCAGATCATTTATTCATAGTAGGCCATAGTCCCTAATGAAGAGGTGTGTGAACAAATAAAACACAATAATTGTAAACAATGATATGATACGGATCAAAAAGAAAGTCGTTGTCACGTGTTCGAAAAGAAACAGTTTCTCTAGGTTTAAAGGCTTTGCTAAAAAAAAATAATAATAAAATATAAAAAAGGCAAAGAAAATGGTTTCACAATTTCAGCGGAAGTGGATGATTAAAGTAGATTTAGCTTAAACAAAGATGGCTGCCTGTTGCATTTGGGCTTTATGAACTTTTCTCTGATGCTCCTGAGAGCTGGGCAGCAAAGTACAAAATGTAGTTATATTTCCTGTGATTCTCTGCTTAAAGGACAAATCAAATCACAACTATCAAATTCGAAAATAATGACAAGCTAATGCAGATATTCCTAACCTAAATGTTGTTACATTCTTTAGATACCTATCCATATCTATGTTCAAGTAAGTTTTCAAGTCATGAGTAGGCCCTATATTAGAAATTCTTTTTTTTTTAATCAATCCTGTGACAATTAGGAATATGATCAGACCATTTTTGCCGTCTGCGTGAGAGAGCAGAGGAGGGGAGAGGGGAGAGAGAGAGAGAGGGGGGGGGGGGTGCAGGCGAACGTGCGGTGGTGAAGAGAGACAGAGAATCATCTCAGCTGCTGATCAGTCTTGAAAGAGACTTGATGAAGAATCTCCTGCCTAATCTGGAATCAAGTCAGTCATAGCTCTGTTGCCTATCAGTCAATAACATCGGTAGACTGCGCCACAGTTCACAGGGTGACAGACTGCATAACTTGACGTGTGATGAGATGGAGGTTAGGGGCCGGTTGACCAAGTTTTTGTTGACGAATTGAGCTCGGATTACTCATCGCTTATTAAAAAAAAAAAAAAAAATGCCGGTGTAACGAAAAGTTTTAACTCCCCAAATGGTTTAACGCCCAGGGAGTTAAACTGTTCATACGTAAATTTTAACTCCTCGGGAGTTAAACTAGAATAACTCCCACCCTGTGCCAAAATAACTCCACTCAATAAAACTTCAAAATGTTCTAAAATCTTTTTTGTACAAGTCTCAACAAATTCATGAAACATTAAGGGGGGAGTCATTTTGTACATATATTTAGACTTAACGCCCACCCTGTAACAGAATGACCCCCCTGGGAGTTAGTCTGTACTATATCCAGATTAATTCCCGGGAGTTAATCCAGGAGTGTAACAGTTTAACTCCCTGCCCACTAAGGGGGTTCCGTTTTTCACAGTTCAGAATAACTTCCCTGGGAGTTAATGTGTACACGTGTTTTCTGACTCCCATGGAGTTACTTTGTAACAGAGGGGGGGTTAATCTGATCATGACTAAGATGACTCCCCACCCACCTATTCCCAGGTACCTTTCGGTAAGAGAATGGAGAAGGGGGTTTAATGTTCATGATCATCATCATCATAGGGAAAGGAAATGTCCGTGTACATATTCATGTGCTCATCTATGCATGTCCTTGACATTTTACTTTGCCTTTTTGTATATAATCTGTATGTAAAGTGTGTATATACATGAATTAATGGTTTGATGCCTTTGGTAGAAATACTGTACCTTCAGTCTTTGGCGTTCTCTCTCTCTCTCTCTCTCTCTCTCTCTCTCTCTCTCTCTCTCATGGAATGTATGCGACTATCAAACAATCCCCCACAAGTGTAGGCCATTACACTCAAATGGTGTAGAAATCGAAAATTTTCGATTTTTTCGTTGTGTCATGCCGTCAAATTAGGGAGTAAGGGGAGGGGGGGTGAGAGGGTAAGGAAGGTGGGGAGAGGATGACGAGTAGTCGCGACGTGACGTAAAATTGTTTGTATTGACTCGCTACATCTGGGAGAGAAGGAAGGAGAAAAAGGGTTGGCATAGATTAGAAATTTGTGTGTGAGACACAGGG
>CM031603.1:53561038-53563538 GCA_018398815.1 Conus ventricosus
ATCATTGAGAGTTGTTATAAGTTGAGTCTCACAACTCCTTCGCTGTCTAAAACCATGCTGGGCGTTATTAAAGAAATCATATTTGTCAAAATGGTCCATTATGCTACTATATATTATATGTTCAAGTAATTTAGCTGATATGGATGCAAGAGATACAGGTCTATAATTCTCTGCTTTTGTTTTGTCACCCTTTTTAAATAAGGGAACAATGCTCGCATCTCGCCACTCATCAGGTATTACTCCCTGGTCCAGTGAAGCTTGGTAAAGTAATTGGTATACCTCACTCAATTCATTGGCACATAATTTTAAGAGCTTGCCAGGAACGCCATCGGGACCAGTAGCTTTGTTTTCATTGATATTGGTCAGTAACTTAAATACTCCTGCCTTGTTTACTTTGATGTTTTGCATTTCAGGGAGTTTATCATCATCCTTTAGTCCAACGCTAATTAAAGGTTTGGGATTTGAGAAAACTGAACAAAACTGCTTGTTTAGTAAGTTTGCTTTCCCTTCAGGGTCCTGTATTAGGTTATTCTGGTTGTTTCTCAGGTCTGGAATCCCAATGTTGTCCTGTCTCTTACTCCTTATGTAAGACCATAATTTCTTGTTTTGATGATCACCTTCCGAAATCATCGAATTAACATAATTGGAGTGAGCAAGTCTACATTCTCTCTGACACCTTCTCTTAATATGTTTATACCTAACCAGTAATCTTTCTGAATTAGGATGTAGTTTCAATTTCTTAAAGAAACGATGTTTCCTTCTCAACAAACGTTTAGTTTTAGTAGTAATCCATGGCTGGTGGTTCTTGCTTGAAGTTATTTTAGTAGGTATGTTGTCATCCATAATAAATTCCAAGTTAGTTTTTATACACTTCCAAAGATCACTGACATTATCTTTAACACTATGGGACCTCAAAAAAAGACGACTGAAATTATGAGTATCCCTGCGCAATTTTGGTAAATCTGCTTGGTTCCAGAGTCTGATGGTAAGTTTAGGGGGTTTTCTTCGAAAGGGTTGAAAGTTACTCTCTAAGAAATCAATATGTCTATTTACCACGAAACAACAAATATGTGAGCTTGCACACAGACACGATATAATAGGAAAATGATCAAAACTGTCACTCTTTTCTTTGATCTTGTTAAGAACACTGTCCTATTCTTTCATTCATTTCGCTCTCTTGTATCCTGCGTCGTAGTTTCAGTCACCTTAGTCAAAAGGACACGATGAAATTTTCATCTTTTCTTGTCTGTTTTCCTCGAAAATAGAAATGTACAACGTGCTACCGATCGATCTCATACAATGGTTAGAATTATGGGCTGCAGGCTTAAAGAGGTCGTGGATTTGAAACGTATCAGAGACAAACATTCGTAGAATTTCTCTGTTCGAAGAGTATTGAGCCAGAGTTGTTGATTGTGCTATGGGATCGCACATGAAAACTGGGATCACGCAATCGAATTTTGTCCACTGAGAATGAAAATGCCATGGTTTCAGCGCAACCAATCAGATGGTATCGCTATTTGTGGGAATGGAAAAAAATGTCTGAACATAATGCGAATAGATTTACCTTTTGAGATTCGCTCATAAAGATACGATGATCTCGTTTGTATTGAAGATTAGTTGATTTTAAACGGAGAGAACCTGAATTAGAAAATAAATCGTAAATCTTCGTCTTTGTTGTCGTCGTCGTCGTCGTCGGCGTCGTTCCATTTTCTGTCTCTTTTATTCGGGTACGTGTTTCGTCCAGTATTGTAAACTTGCTTGCGATTGAGACACAGAAGCAGCTGCATGCAAAGTCTGCTTGATGTACTTGCATTTGCTCTCATTTAGTAACCAACACGGCATGTCACTGCATCGGCTGGGCGTGGTTGACGCCTTGTATTATATCAAAGGCAGGCAGTCGTGTCGGGTAAGCTCCGACCAGAGAGCACCTTCGCAACTCCAGGAACATCATTGAACGTTGTGAAACAAACGGCTGAAATTCTATGGCCAGTCATGTCCTGCTCTCATGGCGACCTCCTTCTCCGCTTCCCCCTCCATCTTCATGCCCCTACTGTGCTACATTTGTTTCAAAATTGCAGGTGTCACCAACCTCCATCTTCATGCCCTACTGTGCTACATTTGTTTCAAAATTGCAGGTGTCACCAACCTCCATCTTCATGCCCCTACTGTGCTACATTTGTTTCAAAATTGCAGGTGTCACCAACCTCCATCTTCATGCCCCTACTGTGCTACATTTGTTTCAAAATTGCAGGTGTCACCAACCTCCATCTTCATGCCCCTACTGTGCTACATTTGTTTCAAAATTGCAGGTGTCACCAACCTCCATCTTCATGCCCCTACTGTGCTACATTTGTTTCAAAATTGCAGGTGTCACCAACCTCCATCTTCATGCCCCTACTGTGCTACATTTGTTTCAAAATTGCAGGTGTCACCAACCTCCATCTTCATGCCCCTACTGTGCTACATTTGTTTCAAAATTGCAGGTGTCACCAGGTTTATT
>CM031603.1:53566038-53568538 GCA_018398815.1 Conus ventricosus
GGTGGTGTTTTTCGCCGGTGGGCTCTGCAGTCATGAAAAACGGGCTGGTACACCCATGGGGGATGTTACTTTAAGGCTGTTATGAGCTGCATCCTGTAGTCTAATTTACCTCTGTTCAGGAGCAGTTATGTCCCTTGATATCTTAATGGAGTGTCCTGCGCGTGCCTGTACCCATCGTCAACACAGCGCAGGCCTCCAAGGGTGGTACAGGGCTGCTCTAAAGGCAGGTGAAGACAGTGCTTCTCTGGGTCCTCCCCAGCACCTTCGGGTGTTTCTTTTTCTTCTTTGCCTTAACTAGGCTGACCCTGGAGAAAGGTCCAGTGACGGTGAGGAAAGACCCACTGACCACAGGGAAAGTCCTGTTGACAGTGGGAAAGACTACAACTTTGGATTCTCTCTTGAGGGCACGTAAGACCGTATGGCGAAAGCTTGGCTGTGTCTGGAGTGGCGCTGTCTTCATCTGTCTGTGGGCAGGGGTGGTTGGGTCTGTGGGGTGTGCTCGGCAGCTGGAGGGTGGTGTTTTTCGCCGGTGGGCTCTGCAGTCATGAAAAACGGGCTGGTACACCCATGGGGGATGTTACTTTAAGGCTGTTATGAGCTGCATCCTGTAGTCTAATTTACCTCTGTTCAGGAGCAGTTATGTCCCTTGATATCTTAATGGAGTGTCCTGCGCGTGCCTGTACCCATCGTCAACACAGCGCAGGCCTCCAAGGGTGGTACAGGGCTGCTCTAAAGGCAGGTGAAGACAGTGCTTCTCTGGGTCCTCCCCAGCACCTTCGGGTGTTTCTTTTTCTTTTCACACATTATTGATGACGAAGAACACTTTCTGTTCCACTGTACTGCTTATAATGAAGTGCGGACAAATTGTTCACTTTTCCAGTTAGATATAGCGAAAAGACAAAATATTGCTGTCGTGTTAAATCAGTTGCGAAATTCATCGCAGAAGCATTGAAAATTAGACAGATGAAGGATAGTGAAATTTAAGATAATGCATTATAAGAGATATCTGAATGAATATTATCATTCATCGCAAGTGGAAGAGATCAGTAAGATACATTGTCATCATTTGATCGAGTGGATGGTCGAGTCAGTCTTAAGGTGTTGTTTTTTTTTGTTTGGGAACAAAGAAATGCTGTCTGTGTGTGTGTGTGTGTCTGTCTGTCTGTCTGTCTGTCTGTGTGTCCGTGGTCAAAATGTGTTCCACTCGCTCCAGACAAAACTACTGGACCGATCTTTCTGAAAATGTGTAGGTATGTTCATTATGGGCCACGGATGATGCCCGATGTTTTAGTTTACCGTTACGGCCGTTGCTAACGGCTGTAACGGCCTGTAGCGGTTTTTCTTCTTTATGGAATATCTCAGAAAGTACTTGGCCGATCTTTGTAAAAATGAGCAAATACATTCATTATGGGTCACGGATGATGCCCGATGTTTTAGTTTACCCCGTTATAACCGTTACTAACGGCTGTAACGGCCTGTAACGGTTTTTCTTCTTTATGGAATATCTCAGAAAGTACTTGGCCGATCTTTCTGAAAATTTTAGGTATGTTCATTATGGGTCACGAATAATGCCCGATGTTTTAGTTAACCGTTATAGCCGTTACTAACGGCTGTAACGGCCTGTAACGGTTTTTCTTCTTTATGGAATATCTCAGAAAGTACTTGGCCGACCTTTATGAAAATGAGCAGGTATGTTCCTTATGGGTCACAGATGATGCCTGATGTTTTAGTTTACCCCCGTTATAGCCGTTACTAACGGCTGTAACGGCATGTAACGGTTTTTCTTCTTTATGGAATATCTCAGAATGTACTTGGCCCATCTTTCTGAAAATGTGTAGGTATGTTCACTATGGGTCATGGATGATGCCCGATGTTTTATTTGACCAGAATAGCGGTTACTATCGGTTATAACGGCCTAAAACGGTTTCTCTTCTTTATGGAATATTTAAGAAAGTACTTGGCCGATTTATAAGCGGTTTGTATGATCTTGTGACAAATCGGAGCCTCTTTCCATATGTAAGTGATGTAACGCTAAAAATCGATTAAACAAGTTAAAAACCGTTATTTTGCCATTATTTCTTATATATAGGTGGATTTTAATGAAATTTGGTATACTGAAAGGTTATCACACACAAATGGCACTTCTATATAGTGTTTCACAATTCGACTGTTAAAACCCGTTATTCTTGACATATTGTCCGATTTGGATGAAGTTCGGTATGTACATATGCTTTAGCTCAGTGATGACTAAAATACCAGTTTCAAAAGTGTACATCGGTTTATAACCGTTAAAACCGTTATTTTGCCGTTATTTTTTACATATTGGTGGATTTTAATGAAATTTAGTATACAGAAAGGTTGTCACACACAAATGGCACTTCCATATAGTGTTTCAAAATTTGACCGTTAAAAACCGTTATTCTTGACATATTGTCCGATCTGTATGAAATTTGGTAGGTACATAGGCTTTAGCCCAGTGAGGACTAAAATACCAGTTTCA
>CM031603.1:53578538-53593538 GCA_018398815.1 Conus ventricosus
GAGAGAGAGAGAGAGAGAGAGAGAGGAGAGAGAGAGTGGGGGGGGGGAGAGGGGAGAGAGGAGGGTTTCAGGGGTATGGGGGAGATAGGGAGATGGATGGCTGGCTGTCTTTTAGCATGGATCCCATGAACCTATAGCAATACCGTCAATCTCAACACGAACTCACCGAGGTCATAGGTGTGAAGATGATGTAAAAAAAAACGACGTCACAATGAGAGCAGAGTATGAAGGGTCACAGAACTTCAAATTTCTTTTTCATACTGATCGATGAGGATGAGATTGATGAAATGGTGTGACTGAGTTTCATAATAATAATAATAATAATAATAACATTGGAAATGAAATGAGGCAGGGAACAGTAAACAATAAACAGTAAACAAGTGGGGTAACGTTTGCTCCCATAAGAAAACCTAACACAGAGTAACTTTTATTCAAGACTGGCACAGCCTTTTAAACTCGAAAAAAGTCAGACACATACATAGACGAACACTCTAAAAGTGGGGGAAAAACAAGCGCAGGCCAACAACTGAACTGTCTTCATAATATTAACAGTAATAAAGATAGTGATGATGATTATCATCATCATTTATGGCGCTTAATCTTACATCGTAAGCCCTAAGCGCTTACAAATACATAAAAGGTTAAACAAAACATAAATGAAACCAAAAAGAAAATGAGTTTTGAAATAAGTGCCATGCATATACAAACAAAAGTGCGCGCACGCACACACACACACACACACACACAGACACACACACACACACACACACGCGCGCGCGCATACACACACACACACACACACACACACACACACACACACACACAACACACAACACACACACACACACACACACACACACACACACACACACACACAACACACACACACACACACACACACACGCGCGCGCGCGCGCGCGCGCGCGCGCGCTCACGCACGCACGCACGCACGCACAACATATGATCCCACACACACTGTCGCACAAACAGTTTCGTCCCGGACAGAGACTATGGCAGGTCTGCACTCCATGTCTCTTTTCATAATACACCCCGGGGTAAACCAGGCCCGAAAACCACAGTCACCTGCAGTGCTGGTCAGTAAATTTGAGCAAAACTCTCAAAGACGCATTATTGAAGTGGCTGAAACTCCACTGCATAGTTCCAGTCTTCCTACTCGAGCTCATAGCAATCTCAACTCTGGGCTGGAGCTAATCAGGGCCGAAAAATCCCGTGCATAAATGGCCCCCAATAGGACCGAACCTGCGACACAAATTACTGTGCCAAGGTGGCTGTTCGTTTGTGTCTGGGTTTTTTCTGTGTTTGTATGTTTGTTTGTTGGTTTGCTTATTTGTTGGTTGGTTTGCTTATTTGTTTGCTTACTCGCTTGTTTGTTTGTTTGTTTGTTTGTTTACGCCAGCCTTACCAAGCAAGACCACGTTTCTGCCCATATTACTGCGGTTAACTTTGTTTCACGGTCTGAACGTTCTTGAGAAATTTTTGAGCATTGTCACACCATCTTATAACCAAAATGACGGGTTTTTTTCTAATGAAAAAAAAAGTTGTCATTTAGAAGGAATAGGAAAAGTGGAGGAGCCCAGGATTTGAAAGAGGGTGGAGGGGGATGTAGGAATTCTTCCTTCTGAGTATACTGTCTTTCTTCGTGGTCATGCCCGTTCACTGGCGACTGCTCGCTTAGGATATCCTCAACAGAGCCAGTTCTACTATAGATTTCTGTTCATGTAATATATGACATGATGGCAAAGCGCAAGAGAGACCGGCGGAGCAGGTCCGATTCGCCACTATTCCGGTTAGCCTACTCTTGGATAAAGCCTCTTCAGACGGAACCCTCTGAAGACATTGACTCTTTATGCCGTTTTGGCCAACCGCCACTACCGTTTTGCTACTTTCAGTGAAACTTTGTAATTCTCAACTAGTCTGAAGACAGACCAAAATATGCGTGGGTGAATTCACCGAATGGACCTGTTCTCTTTCTTTTTCTTCTTCTTCTTCTTCTTCTTCTTCTTCTTCTTCTCTCTCTCTCTCTCTCTCTCTCTCTCTCTCTCTCTCTCTCTCTCTCTCTCTCTCTCTCTCTCTCTCTAATTCATAAACACACGCAAACACCCACACACACAAGTACGCATACAAGCAAACAAACGCATAGACACACACACAGACACACTGACACATGCACACACACGCACACACAAACGGACACACACACACGCACACACATACACACACACGCACACACACACACACACACACACACACACACACACACACACACACACACACACACACACACACACACACACATACACGCCAGGTTTTATGAACACTTTTAATTCTCAGTCGATCAGTGAACATATTCTGTTATTAATTATATATGTATATATATATATATATATATATATATATATATATATATATATATATATATATATTATAATATATATATATATATATATATGTGTGTGTGTGTGTGTGTGTGTGTGTGTGTGTGTGTGTGTGTGTGTGTGTGTGTGTATTTCCCGCCACTTTGACATAATTGAATAGAACATGCGTGTGTGCGTGCATACGTCTGTACGTGAAAGCGTGCGCGCGTCCACATGCCCGCGCGCGCGCGCGCGCGCGCGCGTGTGTGTGTGTGTGTGTGTGTGTGTGTGTGGTGTGTGTGTGTGTGTGTGTGTGTGTGTGTGTTGTGTGTGTGTGTGTGTGTGTGTGTGTGTGTGTGTGTGTGTGTGTGTGTGTGTGTGTGTGTGTGTGTTTTCTCAGTGAGTGCAAACAAGATCAGTAGCCGAGAGGTTTCTAGCACCAATCCACTATATCATACAAAAGGAAAAAAAAACCTTCATACTGTTGTTAGCCATTACTTACTCAGGAATTAGAAGGGAAAAAAAGTCTAAACACACTATGCAACATAGACATTAACAGAACTGAAAGTGTGTGTCTGCGAACATGAGTCCGATGTGTGTCCACAGTATGTCAAAGGTGTTTGGTTGAGTGTTATCTATCAGAAGTTACTTCATAAAAGAGCGGAAAAGAACAGATGTCTTACAGAGCACTCAGGCGAACGGGGAATAATTCTGAGCAGAAACGAATCGGGAATAGGCGAGTCGGAAATAGACGAATCGGGAATGGGTGAATTGAAAATAGGGGAACCAGGAATGGGCAAATTGGGAATGAGTGAATCGAAAGTAGGGGAATGGGGAATCGATGAATTAGAAACAGGTGAATCGGGAATGGGTAAATCGGAAATAGGCGAATCGGGAATGGGTAAATCGGAAACAGGTGAATCGGGAATGGGTAAATCGGAAATAGGCGAATCGGGAATGGGTAGATCGCAAATAGGCGGATCGGTAATGGGTAAATCGGGCATAGGCGAATCGGAAATAGGCAAATCAGAATATGTAAATCGGAAATAGACGAATCTCGAATATGTGAATCAGAATTAGGTTAAACGGAAACAGGCAAATCGGGAATGGGTTAGTCGGGCATAGGCGAATCGGAAATAGGTTAATCGGAAAAAGGCAAATCAGAAAAGGTGAATCGGAAATAGACGAATCTCGAATAGGCGAATCGGAAATGGGTGAATCGGAAATAGACGAATCTGAAACAGGCGAATCAGAAATAGGTTAATCGAAAATAGGTGAATCGGAAATAGGCGAATAGGTGAATCGGAAAAGGTGAATCGGAAATAGGTGAATAGGGACGACAATAGACTACTCCCACTCTCCGCTCGAACAAGACAGACGCGAATTGTACTGACTGGCGATATGCAGAGTTGTTCCCACTGCGACCTGTACTTCGGGAGTCGGGCTTTCATGTGGAAAAAGACAACGGTGGTGGAGGTCGATGCCGATAGTGGTTGAAAGGAGTGGCTGGGTGATGGGCGTGCTTGCATGCACGCGATGTGTGTGTGTGTGTGTGTGTGTGTGTGTGTGTGTGTGTGTGTGTGTGTGTGTGTGTGTGTGTGTGTGTGTGTGAGTGTGTGTGAGAGAGAAAGAGAGAGAGAGAGAGAAGTGAGAGAGAGAGAGAGCGTGTGTGTGCGTGTGTGTGTGTGTGTGTGTGTGTGTGTGTGTGTGTGTGTGTGTGTGTGTGTTGTGTGTGTGTGTGTGTGTGTGTGTGTGTGTGTGTGTGTGTGTGTGTGTGTGTGTGTGTGTGTGTGTGTGAAGAGTGATAGGATCTGCATGCTGGTGGTGGCAAAATCGAATAAGTTACTGGTAGTCGGAAGAAACTATAGGGAGAGCTGAACAGTACGGTCTTCAAAGGAGACCCTCCATTCTCCCCCCACCTCTCTACCTCTCATACTCCATTTCATGTAGGTGCTCCTGCTCTTTGAATCCATGCACTTCGAATCCAGGACATCACTGATGGATAGCTTTCTCCTATTACCTTTTCTGTCTCCCTGCCTGAATTCGGGCCGAATTCAAGACCACATCAAGGCCAACCACCTTGTGACTGAAGTTTCAACCACCTAGCTATCGGACACTTGTAGCAAATTGGGAAATTTAAGTCTTTCACAAGTTTACTTGTATTCCTTGTCGTTCAGATCCAGCTGGAATATCGGTAATTACGTTTAGGGACTGATCCGCTTCTCAGATATAGAGAGTGGTTTCCTATGGTCAGATGCAGATGTGCCCACAAAGCTCCTTATTCCAACATCAGTGGAGGGGGTTTGGGCCCTAAAGCTAGATTTCCTCGAGTTGCTGGAAAGACTGGCGGACCAGGTGCCTCCTACCTTGTAGAATGTTTGTTGTTGTCGATTCCGGTGGCTTAGTGTTTCTTCTAACAGTTTTGGTTGAACTGTAGACTCTGTAAGCGCTTGCTTTTAACAATGCGAATACGTTTCATGCATTATGAGCAGCCTCGCATGAGCTAAGAATGTGTTTTGCAGTTTGTTTTACCATGGCAGAGTGGACACGCATGATCATCTAATTTCACTCATTTTACCAGTATGACGTTCGAGGGCAGGGCGTTATATTCAGAGCTGGGGATAAAGCTGATACTATGAAGACCCGTAAGCTGATACTATGAGGATCCATAGTCCACATTTCATTCCGACTGCTGGCTTAGACGGAATGCCTTCTGGATGTTTTTAGCATCCTCCTCTTTCTCTTCCTCCTATATGAGCATATCGGTTTGCTTTCCATTTTGCCCCTGACCACCACTTCATTTCTAATGACTCACGTCCGTGCTGTTGGTTTGATTGTGTCCAATATTACTTCTCTGATCCAGGGGCTTTCCTTTGCTATGTCCACTGCCTCGCGAAATGTCCTTTTTTTACTGCCAGTCTTCAGCTTGGGCTGATTTGATACCACAACTTTCTCCTCTGGGTCTTCAAGCATGGCTAATAACCTTGCTTTTCCCACTTTGTATTCCTTGACGGTGGATTTCAGGAATTAGCTTTGCTTGGCGACAGTAGAAGTGCGACGTAAGTGAGGCCAGGTGGGACACCAAACCATTTTCTTGTGTATTTGTCGATGTTGGCCTTCATAGATTACGCTCTACTACGTAAAGATATATGCATGTGATCTTCTTCTTCCTTCCCACCTCTCCCGCCCCCTTCCCTACCCCCATCTCCTCTCTCTCTCTCTCTCTCTCTCTCTCTCTCTCTCTCTCTCTCTCTCTCTCTCTCTCTCTCTCTCTCTCTCTTTCTTTCTTTCTTTCTTTCTTATTCTCTCGTGCATGTGCATGCATACGAACCCCACAACGTACACAGAGAATCATGCGCGTGCACCCCCCCCCAAACATACACTCTCACACAGAGCATTACTGAGGAGATCTTCCCGTTTATATCCAGCATCAATCTGATGACTATAATATTTGGGATTGGCATGATCCCGGGGAAGGAGAGAAATAAAAGGCAAAGTAACCCAGTAATTTCATTTAATTGAAGATCCATCAACTCCCCCCCCCCCCCCCCCCTTCCTTCCCCCTTTACCTTACTTACCGGCTATTCGTACGCAAAACACTCATACACACAAACACGCGCGCGCGCGCGCGCGATTGCAGGCACACACACACACACACACACACACACACACACACACACACACACACACACACACACACACACACCACGCACGCACGCACGCACGCACGCACCACACACACACACCGCATTCATGCATGCAGGGACGGAGGCAAGCGCGAGCGCGCGTGCAATAAAACATAATGTAGATTTACAGGAAGGTTACCAAAGTCACTTCTTCTGTTCTTCAGAAACATAGAGATTACCTCCAGTGTAAACCTATCCTGCCCCGACCAAGCAGTCGGCAAACCCAGGCCCACTTCCACATTTGCATTCACATTCTCACATCTAACCAGAAATGTATTGTGTCCTTTAAACAGAGGCCAGCCCGAACTCAAAAAGCTCCAGGAAATCAGCTGTCACTACTTCCTGAGGTGGCGCATTCCGCTCTGGAATTGTTCTTGTAAAGAATGACGTTTTCCGATATTGAGCTCTGTAAGCTGAAATGTCGTGGAAGAAAATTTTGTTTTTCCCTTCTGCTCAGCCTGCTGTTTGGTGGTGTTGGCAAGTGCGTCGTGTTTATAGAGACCAGCCCTTAATGGCGTTCGCAGTGAAACTTTACTTTCGCTTTCTTGTGTCGTTCCTGTAGTGTGGGCTAGTTGAGAAAATCGACGATGGATGAAATGTTGTTTGTTTGGAAATATCGGTTTGCAACCCATCTTGCTGCTCTGTGCTCCCTCTGCACATCACATGCTATGCATGGGTCTAACAATACGGCTGCAGGCTTTTGGAGTGGTCAAACAAACGCCTTGCAGGCAGCCTCTTTCAAATTCTTCTTCCCTGTTTAAGGTTTCGTCGGAAGAAAAATGCTATCTTGCTGGCATTCTGGTGACGTTGATGATTTGGATTTCCCACTTCATATCATTGTGGAAAAAACCTATTATTATTATTGCAGTTGTTCCTTGCTGAATTCCTCACTGAATGTCAGAGCGATGGAACAAAAAAAGTGGTTGCATCTGCGGTTTATAGTTTCTGCTATAATTATATTCTAATGTGTTCCAGTCTTAATCACTATCATTGCATCACCATCTTTCTTAGTACCATCAACCCTTAGTGTTTCCATTGATCATTATTATTATTATTAGCATCATTATTATTACTATTATTATTATCATTATTTTCATTATTATTATTATTATTATTATTATTATTATTATTATTATCATCATCTCCATCATCATCATCATTAGTATCATTATTATCATCATCATCATTATGATAATTATTATTATCATTATTATTATCATCATCATTATTATTATCATTAGTGTTGTTGTTCTTGTTCTTGTCCTTGTTGTTATCATTATTACTATTATCATCATCATCATCATCATAATCATCATCATCATCATCATTAATTCGTTGTCACCATTTCTTTTTTCTTCCTTTTTACCTCATTTTTCTGTTACATCTTCTGGATTCAATCAACAGACTATCATACCAAACCATGTTAACATTGTATGGCAATCTCGTAACATGATCGTCAAGTTCTATAGTCCACATTTCAAGCGAACTTTCATCCACCATTGTTGCACATAGACCAAATTTGCGTGTATAGGGGATATAACTCACAAAGTAAGCGGTACTCTTGTTTGACATGAGTTGTCCCTTGGGGTTCCTGAGCTCTATTGGATCAGGGTTGAAGAATGAGCAGGAAAAAGGCGACAGCGCCGGGATAAAAAGCAAATGGTGGCTTGACTGTGTCTGTCTCTACTGGCAGGAAGAAAAGTGTTCTCGGGGTGGAAAGGAATATTGTGGGAGGTTTGAATTATCGGTTTTGAAGAGTGAAGGAACATTCTTCGTCAAAGCTGCGTATTCAACGAACTGTCAAGACTGACACCTATACATGTGTGTGTGTGTGTGTGTGTGTGTGTGCGTGTGCGTGTGTGTGTGTGTGTGTGTGTGTGTGTGAGAGCGAGAGACGCAGACAGACAGACAGACAGAGGAAGAGAGACTAGCCGCTATGGCAAAGTGGTTAGTGTCGCTGACTCCCGGCTGGGAGGTTGTGGGTTTGATTCCCATCAGAGGCATGTGAGAGTTTTCTGCCCTGACCGGTTCTTACCCACAGTTGAGTTTGCTATGGACTCAGTTAGGAAGACTGGGACTCCATAGTCTAGTTTCATCCGCTAAATGGGTGCTTCTATGACAGTGTTACCACACATTTCCTGACCATCACTGCAGGAGTCTGTATCTCTCAGGCCTGGTTGATGCCGGGATATATTGCGAAAGTAAGCATATAGAGTACAGTTCCGTCATGCAGTCTCAGACGGGAATGGAAATCCGTACCATCGTCTTCTTCATCATTCTCATTCACGTCGATCAGCATTAAACCAAAGTCTCAAATTCTGTGGCCTTTCGTGCCCTGCTCTCATGGTGACCTCAGATTCGATGTCCTCTCCACTTCTGAAGGCTTGATTTGGTTCTGTCATGGTCACCAATATCGGCAAGTTTATGGGGGCTGTCACTGGACGGATATGGTGGCGCCCTCGGAGAGTTGGAGAGGAGGGGGGGGGGGGGAGATTTGACTCACGCCGGCTCCGCGACTAAGCAATTATTGTCGTCGGTAGGGGCCGTAGTAGGTGGTGTCCTGCGCATGTTGGCTGAGAACATGCACCACTGAACCCCACGTGTGGATTGCCAGTGCCAGGGCTCCAGCAGGAGGGGCCGGGCTGTGGGTGTGGGCTGGAGTCGGAATGAGCGGTATGGGGGCAATGCTACTGAGGTGGCACGGAAGTTGGGACAGAGAGAGAGAGAGGGGGGGGGGGGGGGGGGTGGGGGAAGAGAGAGAAAGGGCAAGTATTTTCTCCAGAATGTCCTTTGCGAGATTTGCTTTCTGCCACCTTCTTCAGGTGAAAAAAAAAAGACATAGAAACCGACCGACCTTTGATGGCTGAGCAGCTATCACTCCAGGAGCGGATCACTTCGTCCAGAAAGGAAATGAGGGTTCTGGAGTTCTCTTTTTCAGGACTCCAGTTTACTAAATGTTGAGGGAGCTGATGGATGGAAAGTCTGCACTGCTGATGTCAACGATTGCTGATGACGTGTTACGATGACGCGAGCGCGCGCGCTTCTCTCGTGCATGTGCACGCATACGAGCCCACCGTGTGCTCACAGAATTCTCCACGTGCACCCCTTCCCCCCAAATAATTATAATAATTATATACTCACGGGCAGAGCGTTACTGAGAAAGTCTTCCCAGCATCCAGCATAAATCTGATGATGACCATGACTGTTTGGGTCGTCATGATCCCTTAGGGGGATGGAAATACAAAGTCAAATAGCTTGGGAATGTCAGATAATTGAAGAAATGAGGAAAAATGCAGATACATACATACACACACCTCTCCCTGTAGTTTGTTGGCTGTGGCAAAATGGACACGTGGGGCCATCTTTTCTTTCTTTTTTTCTTTCTGCGTACGCAGGCTGATACTCCTGCGGACACTCCCTGTATAGCCAGGCAGTGGAGTTTTGTGTGTATGACCCTTTTCTATCCCGCCATTAAGGCAGCCATACTCCATCTTCGGGGATGGTGCATGCTATGTGTCACGTGTCATCCATACCAACGGCCAAACTGGCCTTCTCTTCCGAAAGTTGGTGATGGGATTTTACGTGTGTGCAAGATGTTGTGCGTGCGTTCACACACGGAACCTCGGTTTATAGTCTCATTCGAAGGACTGTGTGGGGAATGGAGTCAGAACCAATGTTAACTCCGAGGGAAAAATCCCCCTATACCGAAATTCGAACCCGCAACCCCAGGATCACGAGTCCGGCGCTCTACCAACTGAGCTATTCCGGCCCCCGTGGGACCATCTGATTTCACCCTTTTTACAAGTCAAGTCAAGTCAAGTCAAGTATACTTTATTATCTCAAAAAGAGAAATTATTATCAGGTGCAACACCATTTTTACAAACATATTACATAAAAACATATCACAGAACACGAAAAGACAGGATTTCATTAAGAGGCCTACGAACAATAAAACACATTTAAATCACCATGAATAAGATATTTACATACTTTTAAACAGGGTCTGCACACAAGAAAGCACACACACACACACACACATAGATGTACATATGCACACATACACACACACATACATTCATAATTATACTGTTCAACTGCTCACAGTAAGAGAAATGTACAGAATCTACACAATTAAGAATTCAACAGATGGACTGACTGCGGAAGAAAAGATTTTTGAGCTCGTGTTTTAAACTTGAAGGTTCTAAATCTGCGTCCTGAAGGCAAGAGATGATAGTGTTGAGCTAAAACATGGCTGTCATCATTCGCAATCTGCCGTCCCTTTCTCTTCACTCGCTCCTCATACAGATCTTGCAAACTTCTTTGTCTTTCACCCACAACTTTACTGCAAACATTCACAATATCACTCAGCTTATGCTTATTCCTTACATTCAAACTTCCATACCAACACATGAAAGATCCAGTGAGAACCGATTCAATGCAGCACCGATAGTAAGTTTTAAGAACATTGTGGAAACACCAATATTTCTCAATTTTTGCAAACAGAAGACTCTGGACTGACATTTTTTAAAGACTGATTGAACGTTACCATCAAAAGAAAGCTTGTTATCCAAAACTGTACCCAGGTAGCGGTATTCATTCACCCGTTCGACAGTTTGGTCACCAATAACAAGCTGGGGTATTACAGTGGGGGTTTTACGAAAATCAATAAGCATTTCTTTTGTTTTGACAACATTAAGGTCTAAATAATTTCTATTATACCAAGATGCAAACCTTTCAACTTCGCTAAAATAGATAGAATCTGAGTTGGATAGATCTTCGATAGCAGAATCATCAGAATACTTTATGACAGGTGTTGTTTCAGTGCCAGTGCAGTCGTTTGTATACAGAGTAAAGAGGACCGGAGATAGCACTGTGCCTTGTGGGGCACCAATACAAGTAGAACGTTCTGAGGAAGTTGCAGAAAGGAAGCGGACAGACTGGGTTCTGTTGAGGAGGAAATTGACAATCCAAAGAGTAAGTTTGGGGTCTACGTTCAGGTCTAGCAGTTTCAGGGCCAGCAGATGGGCTAAAGGTTATATGCTGATCTGATGATGAAGCAGATCGCAAGAAGATCCATATATCACATTTCATTCCGATAGCTGGCTTAGACAGATTGCCTTTTAGATTCTCTTAGCATCCTCTTCTTCCTGATCCTGTTGGCTTTCTTAGTGATGTTGTTGGTGAGGATTTCCCGCTTCATATCTTTGGAGGGGGGGGGGGGGTGTCATTCTCGTTGTATTTATTCCTCACTGAATACAGGAGCAATGGAAACAGTGGTTGCAACAGTGGTTTATAATTATTTCTACGTCTTTTTGATGTGTTTCGATCTTAATAACAACCGTTGCATAACCATCTTTCTAATCAAAATCAACATTTTTCTGATAAGGTTTATCGTTATTATCATCATTATTATTATCATTTCAATCTTCATCATCATCATTGCTATTACTGTTATTATAATCATCATTATTATTATTATCATTGTTATTATCATTATCGCTGTTGTCGTCGTCGTCGTCGTTGTCACCAGTTTCTTCCCCTTTACCTCAATTTTTCTGCACAATCTCATTGATTCCGTCAACAGAAGATCGTAACAAACCTTTTCAACATTGTATGGCAAACTTGCAACACGATCGTCAAGTTATGGAGCGCACAGCTGAAATGAACTTTAATCCAACATCGTTGCGCATCGACCAAAGTTGCGTGTACAAGGGACATAACTCACAAGGTACGTGGTGCTTTTGTGTGGTTGTCGATGGGAATCCTCAGCTCCATTGGATCAGGGGTGAAGAACGAAGAGGAAAAAGGCGACAGTGTCGGGATTTTAAAAAAAAAATGGCGGCTTGACTCTGTCTGTCTACATCGTCAAGGAAGGAAATGTGTTTCTGGGGGCGGAAATAGAATTATTGGTGGTTTTTTTAATGACCTGTTTTCGAGAGTAAGGGAACCTTTCCTGTGCAAAATGTATGTTTAATGAACTATCGAACTGTCGCCTCTGTGTGTGTGTGTGTGTGTGTGTGTGTATGTGTGTGTGTGTGTGTGTGTGTGTGTGTGTGTGTGCGTGCGTGCGTGCGTGCGTGCGTGCGTGCGTGCGTGCGTGTGTGTGTGTGCGTGTGGGTGTGTGTGTGTGTGTGTGTGTGTGTGTGTGTGTGTGTGTGTGCGCGCGCGTGCGTGCATGCGTGCGTGGGTGTGTGTGTGTGTGTGTGTGTGTGTGTGTGTGTGTGTGTGTGTGTGTGAGAGAGAGAGAGAGAGAGAGGAGAGAGAGAGAGAGAGAGAGACGGCGGGAGGGGGGGGGGGGGGCAGGGACGGGGATGTGATGAGCAGAGTAGCATTGTTTCCTAGTATGCCCATCGCGAGATTTTCGTGCTGTCTGGTAGCTTCTCCGGGAAAAGAAAAAGAACAGAAAAAAACAACAACAAAGAAAACAAAAACTGACCGACCCTTGATGGCTGAATAACTATCATTCCAGGAGTAGATCACTCTTTCGGGAAAGGAGATGAGGTTTCGGGTTTCCTTTTACAAGACCACAGTTGTCGAAACGTTGTGGGAGATGATGAATGGACAGGCTGATGTCTACGACTGCTGATGATTTGTTTCTATTACGCGCGCATTCGCGCGCGCGCATGTGTGTGTGTGTGTGTGTGTGTGTGTGTGTGTGTGTGTGTGTGTGTGTGTGTGTGTGTCTGTCTGTCTGTCTGTCTGTCTCTGTTTTTTGTTTTTACTTGCTCGTTCACATACGCCTACGTAAAGTATATTTTACTATTTGTGCTGATTTAGTTGTGTCACTGACAATTGTGTTTCCCATATTAGCAATACCCCACAGAATATGAACAAAATTAAAACTGATCTTCATGGTGTGATACGATCTGTGGTGTGTGTGTGTGTGTGTGTGTGTGTGTGTGTGTGTGTGTGTGTGTGTGTGTGTGTGTGGTGTGTGTTGTCAGTACAACCTTGAGTTAATCTGACAATAAATTGGTTTCAGTCAGTGTATGTGTGTGTGTGTGTGTGTGTGTGTGTGTGTGTGTGTGTGTGTGTGTGTGTGTGTGTGTGGTGTGTATGTGTGTGTGTGTGTGTGTGTGTGTGTGTGTGTGTGGTGTGTGTGTGTGGGTGGGTGGGTGGCTGGGTGGCTGGGTGGCTGGGTGGGTGTGTGGTGTGTGTGTGTGGGGGGGTGTGTGTGTGTGTGTGTGTGTGTGTGTGTGGTGTGGGGGGGGGGGGGGGATCAGGTCTGCATGTTAGTGGTGACTATGTCGGATGGTTAAATGATGTATATAAGATAAAGCTATAGGAGTGCTGGAAAATAGGGTGGACCCTCCCTTCCCCCCCCCCCCCCCCCCCCCCCCACCACCACCACCACCACCTCCCCTCCGCCCTTCTTGCAGCTATTTCATCTTTTTAAATCTATACATTCCATATTCAGGTCATGACCGATAGATGCCTGTCTGCTATCACCAATTCTTTATTCCTGCCTGGAGTCAAAACGCATTCAAGAATGCATCATGGTCAAGCCACTCCTATGCGACTGCCTTAACCCCCTACTATTGGTCACCTGCAGCAGGATGGGAAATTTAGGCCTTGCGAAGTTTACTTTTGTTCCCTATCGACCAGACCCAACTGAAACATAGCTATTACGTTTAGAGGACTGATCCTGTTCTTAGAGATGGAGTCGTTTCATAAGATCGTGTGTAGATGTGCCTGCAAAGCCCCTTATTCTATCATCTATGGCGAGGACTTTGCCTTGGAAGTCAGACTCCCTCAACCTTCAGGGCACACGGACAAATGAGCTTCCTCCAGCCTGTAGAATGCTGTCGCTGTTCTTCCGGTCCTATAGTTTTTTGTTCTGTTTTGTTTTGTTTTTTTCCGTCTGTGTCGGTCGCAACGAAGCATTTCATAAGCACTTAGTTGTGCCTACATGTGTAAATTTGAGAAGTTGTGCGCTGATTCGCATAAGTCAAGGATGTGGTGTGCAGTGTGTTTGCTCCAGCAAAATGGACACGAGGGATCATCTGATTTCGCCATTTTGCCAGTATGGCGTTCGACCTTTGCTGGTTATATGCTGATCTGAGGATGACGCAGATCGTCAGACGATTCTTATGCCACATTTCATTCCGATTGCTGGCTTGGACAGATTCCCGTTTCGAATCTTTTGGCATCTTCTTCTTCCTGTACCTCCTGCATGACCATGTCTCTGTTTTAGTTCCACTTTGCCTTTGTACACCACTCTATTTCTGTTGATTCTGTTGATTCGTGTCTATTCTCTCACCTCTCCAATCCTGAGGCTTCGCGTTAGTACGTCCACTGCCATCCGAAGTTCACCTCTCCAATCCTGAGGCTTCGCGTTAGTACGTCCACTGCCATCTGAAGTTACCTTTTGTTGTGCTAGTCTTTTGCTTGGCCTGATTTGATATCATAACTTTGTCCTCTGGGTCTTCAAGCATGGTTAATAACCTTGGTTTTCCGAACATTTTGTACTACTTGACGATGGATTTCAGAGATTAGCTTTACTAGGCGAATGTAGAAGTGCAAGGTCATTGAGACCAGGAAGAAAACCAAGCCATTTCCTTGTGTATTTGCCGATTTGGGCCTCTATTGATTATAATCTAATACGTTACAACCTCTCTCTTCTTAGCCACCTCTCTCTCTCTCTCTCTCTCTCTCTCTCTCTCTCTCTCTCTCTCTCTCTCTCTCTCTCTCTCTCTCTCTCATGCATTTGCATGTTTACGTACCCACATGTGCACACAAAATTCTGCGAGTGTGCCCCTTTCCAAAACGTGAACCACGCGCAGAGCATTGCCGAGGAATTCTTCCCGTTTTCACCCAGCACGAGTCTGACAATGACCATGGTGTTTGGGTTTGTTTGCTATGATCCCAGAGGAGGAGACAAGTGGGGGGAAAAGCAAAGTAGACTAGTGATTTCAGATCATGGAAGAAATGAGGAAAAG
>CM031603.1:53601038-53612737 GCA_018398815.1 Conus ventricosus
GTTTTCATCACCTTTCTCTTCTTTTCCTTCACTTCCACCACCACCTCCTCCTCTTGGTTTTCTCCCTCCTGCTGTTCCATCTTGTTCTTCTTCTCCTTCTCCTCTTCCGTCTTTTTCTTTCATCATCTTCCTTTCGCCCTCCCGCAACATGCTTTCTTCTTTCTTCTTCTCTTCCTTGTTCTTCTTCTTCTTCTTATCTTTCTTTCGTACTTTCACTCTTTTTCCTTCTTGTTCTTAGTCTTTGATTTTCTTTGGTAAGCTTACTTTTCATTCTCCTTCTTCGTGTTCGTGTTCTTATTTTTCTTCCGTACTTTCACTCCGCTCCCACCCGCACCCCCCACCCCTCTTCCACTCTCCGACACCAACCCCCACCCCACCCCTACCCCGCCACTCCACTCCTTCTCCTCCTCCATTTTTTTTTCCCTACTCCTCCGTCACATTCTCCGTCTTCCTTCTTCTTATTCTTCATTGTTAACCCCTGACTCTGTACCTGCTCCTCTTCCAAATCATCCTCACAGATGTCTTCGGCAGTAGGAGCTGCTAGGACGCTGGGCAGCTGCATTGAGGGCCATTTGTACGGCTCGGGGAAGTTTTCTGGGAAGCACCACTAGACGCTACGCCGTTCTGTATCGAACCGACAAGGCCCGTGCGCTCACACGGAAAGCCGACTGAAATTGAAACTGCTGTGTTTGTGTCACCACATATTGACTGCTGCTGGTCCCTCGACTTCCGCTTGCAATCAGCTTAAAAGACCCCTGTCTCGCTTTGTGTCTGTCTCTGTCTGTCTGTCTGTCTGTCTGTGTCTGTATGTATGTGTGTGTTTCTCCCTCCCTCCCTCCTCTCTCTTCTCTCTCTCTCTCCTCTCTCTCTCTCTCTCTCTCCTCTCTCTCTCTGTAGGTATGTGTGCGTTTTTGCCCCCCCCCCTCCTTTCACTCTTTCTCTCTCGGTCTGTTCTGTCTGTCTGTTCTGTCTGTCCTCGTCTCTCTACTCTCTCTCTCCTCTCTCCCTCACTCCTCTCTCTCCCTCTCTCTCTCTCTCCTCTCTCTCTCTCTCTCTCTCTCTTCGTGTCTGCACCGCATAAAATACGCATTGATTGCTGCTGAGGATCATTATGGTGATGACTTTATTGACATTTTGTTTATAAATGCGTGTGTGTGTGTGTGTGTGTGTGTGTGTGTGTGTGTGTGTGTGTGTGTGTGTGTGTGTGTGTGTGTGTGAGTCTGTGTGTGTGTCTGTCTGTCTGGTTGTCTGTTTGTGTCTGTCTGTATATATGCACGTGTCTGTGTGCAGTATTGCAAGTGGACACAGAGAGAGTTGGAGAGAGGGCGGGTCAAGGGACACAACCCGAGGTGGTGACTTACAACTCGGGACAGATGGCCGTCCTTTACTGCTCCGTCACCAACAGACGAGGGAGAACTGTTAGTCTGTCTGTGCACCCGTCCGTCTGTTTAGTCGGTTTGTGTGTCTGTTTATGTTCCTCATCTTTATTCGTGTCTGTGTTTCTGCCATTTTCAGCATCTGGATTTTTTTCTGTTTGTTTGATTTGTTTTGGCTTTTTTTTTTAACTGTTACAACTGTTTCCATCCGTCTGCTTTGTTAACCTGTCCACGTAAATATCTCATCTGCAATAGACCTGCCTCCTTTATAGGTATATATATATATAAAGAGAGAGAGAGAGAGAGAGAGAGAGAGAGAGAATGCTGAACAATTAAGTAGTGGGGGAAAACAAGTGCAGGTTAACAATTCTTCAGTCGTTATAGTAATGACTTGGCAAAGATTTGAACTTTAATATATATAAAAAATAATTTAAAAAAAAAATAAAAAAAATTGAAGATGAAGAAAATGGGGGGAATATATTATAAATATGAGAGGCCCTTCACTAGCTGCCTGAGGGAATCATCGCAGTCCCTCCTGAAAGCACATTTATTTGTATTGCCTGCTCCTAGGCCTTTCGTCCGCTGGGTCGGACTCATCAGGGAGACACGGCTCATTGTGTCAGTGCTCTTGGTGTCAAATAGAGATACACCACAGTCCATAGTATATATACATTGTTGTTGATGATTATGTTTGTTTGCTGATCAGTGACGCGAATCTGCAATATTTCAGACAAAAGATACATTTGCTTGTTTGTATATTTGTTTGTTTTGTTTTGTTTGCTTTTTGTGATACAAATAACTTCTTCGTATTAACCTAAAGCACGATTGCTTAGTTGATCGTTCAGGTTATTTCTACATTTTTTTAATTCGCGAAACACTACGAAGAATTCGGTTGTACTTGTAGTTCACAATACACAGGTGATCACAGTTTACCTTTCTGTGTGGAAAAAATATGCACGTTCTTACCAGTGTAACTTAGTGAAAATGTGTTGCCATTTTCAGATGTTCTGTCATTTTGGAAAACTTTTTTTTTTCCCTTTTTGTAAAAAGGTTTTTATTCCAAACTGGTCTGTTATCTTCTGCATTATTAAGCCTGTCATTTCCTGGAAACAATCATCCAACCGTAATCATCACATTGATCTCCAATCATCCTTCCCCATCTGCTCCTCCAAGTCCTACCTCTTTTCTTTTTTCTTTTTTTTTTTTCTTTTTTGAAGGGGGGGTGGTGGTGGTGGTGTGGTGCTGTTTTTTTGCTTGTTGAACAGTTAGTGGTCTGCTGACCATGCGAAATTTTTATATACATGGAGTCTGAGACGTTCTACAGTGGAACGTGAGATTAATAAACAAGTTCTGTGACGAGTCACGTAAGCCTTGAACCAGATGTTCATTGTGCGCTGGAATGAACCGGAAGTCGCAATTGTTGTCCAGGACGGAATTCTTTGGGAGGACTGTCATGGCAGGGTAGTGCTTCTGCGGGTAAACAGGCAATGAATGATGGAACCGGAGAGCCATCTTTGAAGTGAAGGTGTCGGAGTCTGTCTCTTGTGTCAATCTGTGCTTCTGTCAAAATACCTGAATGAATGGCGTGTTGCATTCGAAAACATAGAAAGAAGTTCAAAAATTCGGACACACGTTTTGGAACAGCAGTTACCTTATATCTTCGTTCCTTCTCCGTTCTCGTAGTTTCTTCAGTGTTCTGTGTACTAATTCGTTTTCTTCAGTGTTCTGTGTATTTAAGTCGTTTCTTCAGTGTTCTGTGTGCTTGTGTCGTTTCTTCAGTGTTCTGTATACTTAAGTCGTTTCTTCAGTGTTCTGTATACTTAAGTCGTTTCTTTCAGTGTTCTGTATACTTAAGTCGTTTCTTCAGTGTTCTGTATACTTAAGTCGTTTCTTCAGTGTTCTGATACTTAAGTCGTTTCTTCAGTGTTCTGTGTGCTTGTGTCGTTTCTTTAGTGTTCTGTATACTTAAGTCGTTTCTCAGTGTTCTGTATACTTAAGTCGTTTTCTTCAGTGTTCTGTGTGCTTGTGTCGTTTTCTTAGTGTTCTGTATACTTAAGTCGTTTCTTCAGTGTTCTGTATACGTAAGTCGTTTTCTTCAGTGTTTGCATGTTCTCGTCTTGTCTTAAGTCTCTATTTTCCTGTCCATTTCCTTAGTTTTCCTGTCTTTTGCCACCTTTTCGAGTCCTCTTGTTTATGTGAGTCTTCCTTTGCATCTGTCCGTCTCTTGAGTCATATATACTCATAGCCATTTCTTTGGGTCTTCCTGACCAACCAGTAGCCACCCGGTTTGATTTCTATGCTGCCGACCCACAGGTCACGTGGCGCAAACTACCCAGTCTGAACCCTCTTACCATCGAGACCGACACATGGGTCAAGGACAAGCGGATACACGCAGAGCACGTGCCCAACAGCAGCCAATGGAATCTGGTGATAGAAAAAGTCAACGCAACGGACGCGGGAACGTACGAGTGCAGAGTTAGCGCAAGGGGAGAACACTTTCGCCATCAGGTGATTCTTCATGTGCGAGGTCGGTTACTATTCTTGTCCTCCTCTCTCTCTCTCTCTCTCTCTCTCTCTCACACACATCTACACGTACTTACAAATTATGACCCTTCGTATTGTTAATGAAAGCTGTTTTGGTTGTCATTGTTGCTGCTGCTGTTGTTTTATAAGATTAATTCAGATCGCCGCTGCACACAAAGTTGTAAGCAGTGGAACAGTAAGCAAATCAAAGTCGTTTTCAGTGTAAAGAGAATGTAAGACCACTATTTTTATTTAATGTTTATTCCTTAAATCTAATTTTACGAAATTGCAAGCACCTTTTTTAAATCAAACTTTAATCATGTGAATTATTTTAACAGCATCTCATGTGAATGCTCTTTCCCAACACTCTGCGCTAAATAATTCAAATTAAACTACAACTTAAAAGTAAGTCTTGTTTAATTTCATAATTAATCTCGTGTGTAAAATAACATTTCATTCCAGACTAAGCTAGTCTCCCAGAGAAAAAAAAAAGAAAAGATACTGATCGTTTGATCGACAGATTGATCAATTAATGGACAGTTGTGTAACCCGACAAAAATGAGTGATTGACAGCTTGGCTGATTGATTCTCGTATGTGACTTTTTTTGCAGAAAGGAATAGTAATTCCTACTGGGCACCAAAAGCAAACATAAATCATTTTTAAGAAAGAATGATAAGAAAAATTATATTTCCGATATCATATCGAAGATTGAAAACAATCATCAGTCGTCAATCCGTTAATCCGTCAATTTTCGGTTTACTCTTAAACCTTTATCAAGCAAAAAAAAAAAAAAAAAAAGAAAGAGAGAGAGAAGAGAGAGAGAGAGAGAGAGAGAGAGAGAGAGAGAACCCTAAAAAGATAGCTGGCACATTTTTCTCATCAAACTCAATTAGATATCTCAGAAAATTGCACCTACATTTTCTCACCATTCCACACCCACGCCCCATACCCGTTACCTTTTTTTTTTTTTTTTGTATAGTTGACCAAGTAATAACCAAAGGGCAATGTAGGCATACTTTGTGTCTATCGGAACATTCCAGTAAATCATATGAATTCTTCGAACTAACGAAGAACAGCTCAACAGACACGAGTGAGAAGGCATCCAATTTTTTGATCATACCCCCTTCCCCTCAGTTGTGTGTGTTGTTTGTGTGTGTGTGTGTGTGTGTGTGTGTGGTGTGTGTGTGTGTGTGTGTGTGTGTGTGGTGTGTGAGAGAGAGTCAGAGAGAGAGAGAGAGAGAGAGAGAGAAGAGAGAAGACAGAGCAGAATCTGTTTTTGAAGTTGACTTCATTGAGGTGATAGTACTGACATGGTCCTCTGCGTTCGACTGGCTGTAAGAAGCATCTCTCTCTCTCTCTCTCTCTCTCTTCATCTCTTCCTTCCTCTCTCTCTACTCTCTCTCTCTCTCTCTCTCTCTCTCTCTCCTCTCTTCCTCCGGTGCCTTGTCGCGTGTGTATTTCAGCCATCCAGCATGGAAATTTCACCTCAGGAAAAAGATCGTAAATCCTCGAAAAAAACATTTTAACAAAAATTACTTGAAAATCAATGTAATCCTTGAAAGAAAAAAAAGATCGATGTTTTAATCATTATTTGAAAACAGTGGAACCAGATGTTTTACATTCATTTGTTTAAATATGTATGACGTATCAAAACCCCATTTGTCAAAATTTGCAATTTCTACCATTTTGTAGACCATTTAGCAGATGACCAGATGTCAGCTGCTGTTACTTAATGATTTATCTGATAATTACTGCTTGTGTCGGGACTATGTGCTTACTGTACATTATTGTCGTGATTACCCCCACCCCACCCCACCACTTTTCTTCTTTTTTTTTTTTTTTTCCTTTTTTTTTCCATTTTCTCCCCCTTTTTTCTTTTTTTTTTTTCTTTCTATGCTTCGTTTTCTTTATGTACCCCTGTCGAATATTTTGCCATTAATTAATAAATCTTTAAATATTTGGATGTTGAACCGATCATATTCCTGGATCCGCCCATTCACTCTACGGATCCGCACCAACATTGAATGGGTTTGCCATGAAAACAAGAAATTTCAAAATTAAAATGAAATTCATTGAAAAATGAAACCACAAAAGTGTTCCGTGATTGCAGACAAAGGATAGAAAAAAAAACATCTGCCGAAACGTTGTCAGAACATATTTCATTTGTCCATTTCACTTCCTATGATTGTTATGGTGTGCAGTCATCCAGTCGTGTGTTCAGACAGGGTTGCCATGTTTTCGTCATTATTGTTTTAGTTTTGTAATTGTACCAACAGCAGCTGACATTATTGTTCAATGTTTGCAGCCTTACCACCAAAGAGTAATCCACGTGAGTATACCTATTGATATTTTGATTCATAAGTGTTTCACAAACACACGACACGCTCTGTCCTCTTCTCTCTCTCTCTCTCTCTCTCTCTCTCTCTCTCTCTTCTCTCCTCTCTCTCTCTCCTCTCTCTCTCTCTCTCTCTCTCTCTCTCTCTCTCTCTCTCCTCTCTCTCTCTCTCCTCTCTCTCGTCACTCTCCCTTCTGCTCTCCGTACACACACACACACACACACACACACACAACAAAACATTAACATACACAATATTATAATATATATATATATATATATATATATATATATATATATACATACAAGCATGCGCTGGCGCTCGCACAGAGAGAGAGAGAGAGGAGAGAGAGAGAGAGAGAGAGAAGAAAGACAGACAGACAGACAGACAGACAGACAGGCCTACAGACGGGACACACACGCACACACACACACACACACACACACACACACCAATGAACAAAAATAAAACATCAAAAGAAAATGGCGACAAAAACACTGTGGCCTTGCTGACCTATATTATTATTCATCCATTGCTCCTAGTGTGTCTGACCAAAAAACAATGGTACCCCCCCCCCCCACATCTCCAATACTATTCTTCTCACCAGGGAGATTCGAAAGTCTCATTATGAGGACTTATCGTTTAGTTCGTATTTTAAACTACAAAATATTGCAAACCGGATAATTAAAATTATGTTGGGATGTCTAACAGTGCAGACTCATACCTGATTAAGTACCCAAAACATATGTTTTTTAATATCATCAGACTTAGGGTTTTGTTGTAAGGTCACCGACTCTTTTAACCACCACCATAGTTTAATTCACAACTCAATTTTGCTACCTGATCTATCTAAATGTTTATTAGACTGTTCACTAATATTTATCTTTAGCATTGTGATTGTTACAGTTACAATTTTAGTTTAAGTTAAATGTTCTGATGAATAGTGTGGGGTGGACGGGTTATGATTACATCATTACGTACCACTTTAAAACTTACACTCCCTAAAAAATGCATCTCTCTCATTCCTTACATCAAGCTCACTCTACACTATAATATTGTCTGAATCACTTTTAGTGGAAGGACGTTAAACTGAAGAACACACACACCACACACCACACACACACACACACACACACACACACACACACACACACACACACACACACACAAGATCGACGGACAGACGGATGAACAGAGACAGATGCAGAGACACATCCACAAGCAGACAAACGGACAGACACACAGACAAGTCGGGATTTCGTCGTGCCTTGCCTGACCTTTGATTGATTGATTTCATTCATTCCTTCATTGGCTGGCTGAGTGGGGTGTCTGTGATCGTCTGCCGATGTTAAATTGATGAGCGACTGATATTTGGTGCCGCCCCCCCCCCCCCCCCCCCCCCCCCCCCCTCCCCCCCCCCCCCCCCCCCCCCTTCGTCTCACTCCAGATCCTCTTCTCTCCAACCCACCGTGGTTAGTTCATTCGCTTCAGCTTCGAACTGGCTCTCAGGTGGTTGTGAGTTTGAATCTTTGATTAGCGTCCGGTGGTTTAGGTGTTGGAGCGGTATTTTTACCGCTCTTGATCTTCTGGACCAAACGTGCATATAGGTTCACTGCACGCTGAACTCCTGTGTATAAGTTAGCACCACACTTAACTTATGTTTAGTGCGTAAACTAGCGCCAGACTCATATCCTGTGTGTAATCTGTCACCAACTCATATGTTGTGTGTGTAAGCTATCACCAGACTCATGCTGTGTGTGTAAGCTAGCACCAGACTCATGTTGTGTGTGTAAGCTGTCACCAGACTCATGTTGTGCGTGTAAGCTGTCACCAGACTCATGTTGTGTGTGTAAGCTGTCACCAGACTCATGTTGTGTGTGTAAACTATCACCAGACTCATGTTGTGTGTGTAAACTATCACCAGACTCATGTTGTGTGTGTAAGCTGTCACCAGACTCATGTTGTGTGTGTACGCTGTCACCAGACTCATGTTGTGTGTGTAAGCTGTCACCAGACTCATTTTATGTGTGTAAACTGTCACCAGACTCATGTTGTGTGTGTGTAAGCTGTCACCAGACTCATTTTGTGTTTAAAAAATTCACCGGACTCATGTTGTGGTGTAAGCTGTCCCCCAGATGTCGACCGACCCTGGGGTCTCCCCCTGACAGGACGGTCTAGGGGGAGTGAAGGGAATGATGCCCCACACGCCCCCAAAGACCCAAAATAAAATTACGATACAACCCCCTTTTTCACACCAGCAAAAAAAGCATTCCCGCCACACAAACATGCACAAACACAACAAGCACCCAACGCACACAACATGCACAATCACAATCAGCACTCCCACCCCCACAACTGCAGATTATAAAAAAAACATTTCCCCATCGACGTAAAAACCACAATTACACATTCCAGACATATGACAATACACAATTAAAAAGAAACTTTCCCCAGCATCCACCCTTCTAACACCCGGGGCGCCCACACCCTCCCTCTGTCAAGTCTATGGGGCACCCGTCGCACTGGGCTCCGAACCGGGTCGGTTCTCCAGGGAGTGCAAAAAGCCGCCCCTCGATCCAAACAGGCAGTAAAGAGCGGCCCCGGAGGGGGGGGGGGGGGGGGGGGAAACGTGGGCGTTACGGGGAGGCCCGGGGGGGGCCCCGGGCCCCCCAGTCAAGAGGGCGGGCTCCCTCCCAGCCCGGGGGCCCCGACCAACGTGGCCTCGACCGCGCGTGGCACCACCACCCGCGGTCCACCCGAGCGGGGGCCCTAACCCAGCAGTGGCCCCACCAGTCCGTGGTCTCAGCCAGAGCGGGCCCTCAACCAGCACGGGCCCCCATCCAGCCCGGGGGTCTCAGCCAGAGCGTGGTTCAACCCACGGGCACCATCAGTCCGACCCCGGGTGGCCCCCAAAAGGGGGGGGGGGGGGAAAACGTAGGGGGAGGAAAAAAAAGGGAGGGGAGGAAAAGGAAGGGGGAAAGGAAGAAGGGTACTGAACCCGCCGCCCGTACAGTTGCCCCCCCTGCTGTCAAATCTTAACAGCCACTCCATGAGGGCGGGGGGGAATTCAAAAAATCCCCCCAAAAATCCCAGCTCAACACAGACCTGAGAAAAACACAGAAAAACCCTCGAACAGGAATTTTCACTGGGTCTTCTCCACGATGCGGGTAAAAGACTGCATTAATTAAAACGGTTATAAAAAAATATGAATTATCTTCACCTTTCTCACTCACATTAACTTTCCCTTTTTTCTTAAGGAAAATAACCAACACAGCGACCTCGCTTTATAACTGCCACCACTTTGAAAATTTTAAAATTCAAGGGCATAATTGTCACATTTTATAAACACATTTAAAAATAAACAAAACCCCAACACGCTTTCCGAACGAAAAACCCTGGTACCACGCTCGCGAAAAATAAAACCGTTCTCCTTTCACCACAAACGACGGTGGCCCAAGGATAAGGTCCCGGGGAACGTGACAGGGGGGGGACGAGCGAGACAAGCAAGTTTCCCCAACCCCGGAATCACCAGGTTCTTCCCTCCCCCCCGACTACCGCATCAAACCGTGCTAAACGGGGGAAAAAAATTTTTGGGAAATAATTTAGAATGGCCAGGGTTAAAAATTGAATTAACCGAGAAAAGGTCCAAACAAATTTTCCCCTTTCAAATTTTGAAAAAAAAAAGAAAAATTTCGCAAAAAGAGAAAACTAAGCCGGGAAAAAACAAAAAACCCCAAAAAAACCCCGAAAAAGATGTTTCCCGCTACCCGGGGTGACCCCGAAGAGGCGGGGCAAAAGACTCTTCTGCCCCCCTGTTCCCGTCGAGGGACAGAGGCACAGGTGGGGGAAAAGAAAAAGTGATTCCCTCTCCTACGGCCGACGTAGGAAATGAGATCCCACTGTCCCTCGATATCGGTGAAGACCAAAGACCGGGGCGGCGCTCCCAGAGACATCTTCCGCTCGAGTGAAGAGCTAACCTCCCTCAGCAATGGCGGCCAACATTGCCATGCTGCGTCACAGAGTGAGCATACTTGATACTAAAAGAAATGAAGCACGTGCGACAGGTAAAAAGACAGGCGAGAGGCCGATAGACAGCAAGTTCGAGAGAAAGGTACCAGGCCACCCGTGAACCTACAGGATGAATAGCACGGGCAGTGGAATAAGAGAGAGAGAGAGAGAAAAACAAACCGAAGTTGAGCTGAACTACACCCAAGGTGCAACCGCACCACAAGCCACATTAAGGGGACGGATACACGACAACAGCAACGACAATAAACAAATGAATAATTCCGCCACCCTAGATGGGTCAACGTCGTCGGCCTCGTGACAAACTCGTGACAAACCCCCCTTCTAAAAGCATCTGTTTCTCTGAGATACAGTGCTCTTTGAACCTTGACGCATGTGCATAATTCACAACAATGGGACCGAACCCAACTCTCTGTGATCGACAGAGTACGAAAATCCATACAACATTCCACGATAGAATCACAACCGAGAAATACATGATACTACATTTATCAAACAACTAAGGAACCTTCCAACCATGAAAGTAACAATCCGAATCATGGTGATTCACTACCGTTAACATCACTCGAAGTGAAAACTGTCACTACACTGATACAGAGACCAAAGGGGATATGACCCTGGTTGAGGGGAAGTGTCCCCCTGACCTGATTTTCCAATGTGCTGACTACGGAGCTCGGCTAAGATAGTCAGCATCTGTATTACAGGAACCCTTGTATGACGGAAAGTGAACGCATGACTCTGCAGTTCCACTGCCTAACTCATGAGTCGACGACTGACTGGCCGGATCCGGTCCAACACTGGAGAGGATGATGATCGCTCTCCAGTACAAAACTTCCGGCCGTACTTCTTCTTGGGCACGCCAGTGCGTGTCCAAATCTGCCTGAGAGATTCAGCAACAGTAGGGGCATCGATAGTCCTAAGCGGGACAGCCTCTGGGTATCGACTCGCAGATTCTACCACTACCGAAGTGTAGCGGTGACCGCGATCGGATGGAGGATTAATGGGTCCCACCAGGTCAACCCAACCTTGCTGAATGGCTCCCCAACCGTGGCACTGACCCTAGGGGAAACACGCTTCAAGCGACCCTTAGGCGTTGTCCGTTGGCAGACATCGCAACTGCGGCAGTACTGCCTAACCTGCGAGTTCATCCTGGCAAAAGAAGTCTTGTCTTACTCGCTCGAGAGTCCGCTTGGAGCCCATATGACCTGCCATGGGGGAATCGTGGGCCTGCCGGAGAGACAGATTCTCTCAGCTTGGGGACAACTGCTTGGCCACACGATTGCCTGGTGGAAAACCCTAAAGGATCCCCTTGTGGAGCTTGAAGCTCACCTTGGCGTGTCGGGCACTGAACAAGTGAAAACCGACTAAGAGGATTCCCCTGATGTGGACGACTTCCGAAGCTTGTGGCGTAGCGTGTGCGATGAGCTCGCGACGACA
>CM031603.1:53612837-53615337 GCA_018398815.1 Conus ventricosus
TTTTATCTGCAGAAGTTTGTTTAATCTTCTGTCTGCCACCTATCTTTTCTTCCTCCTTTTCAAACTCTCTTTCCCTTTAAGGGATCAGATGACACAAAAGTGTTGCCGAAATAATTTCTTTACTCTATCACTATTACAGAAGTTCTCTTCTTTTAGCACTTTGGAAATGGAACCAGGCGTCGATTACCATCTTACAAAGGATGCACAAAGCAAAGCAAACTGACGACTACAAAACAAATTGAAAAGCGATTCCACGATTTGTAAACGTTCCCTTCTCTCTTTCTCTCTCTCTCTCTCTCTCTCTCTCTCTCTCTCTCTCTCTCTCTCTCTCTCTCTCTCTCTCTCTCTCGTTGTGAATCAATATAGATAAGAAGGTCAGAAGGGGAGGCTTGTCTTAACTGGAACTGGAGGAACCTATGAACACAACATCACACTTTTACAGATGGACTGGTTCGACGCTGGCTTTCGTCTCACATCATGGGAGGTGTCGTGTCTCTTGTCTTCTTCGCTCTCTTTGTCTCTGTCTCTGTCTCTCTGTCTCTCTGTCTGTCTGTCTGTCTGTACGGACAAAGACAAAGACAAATTCTTTATTATGGAGGGTAGTAGATAAGCGAGCTCATGCTTTTTGTTTTACATCCAGCCCTCGCCCAAGAGGGAAACAAAAAAAAAATTGCGAAATGAAAAATGAACAAAGGACAAACAAAAAAAAAAAAAACACCAACAAACAAACAAGAGACTGAACACACAAAAAAGTTTGGAAATACAGAAAATGGAAGTAACATCAAAGAAACGTAACACAATCTCCGTAACCGGAGAGAGAGAGAGAGAGAGAGAGAGAGAGAGAGAGAGAGAGAGAGAGAGAGAGAGAGAGAGAGAGAGAGAGAGAGAGAGAGGGGGGGGGGTGGAGAGAGAGAGAGGAGAGAGAGGGATAGAGAGAAAGAAGAGACACGACACGTGATGTGAGAAGGTAGCCAGAACACAACCGGTCCATCTGTAAAAATGTGATGTTGCATTTTCCCCCGAAGATCACAGAGACTAGGACGTCCAAACAAAATATGTACTTTGTTTTCTTTGACGTGTCTGCTCAAAAGCCATGCCACAGGATTGTTTGATACTTTTTCATATCGGTCCTGGCGTATTACAATGTCTGTTATTCTGCATGAAGATAACATTTGTCTGTCAACATCAATCAGAAAATCCTTCTCCACCTCGTAGATGATTGGAATGTTCTATGTAAAGAAAATAGGTCACTTTCTTGAACATGTTCATCAGAGGTTTGCCCTCGGCAATCAATCACTCTTTGGCGAAATTCATGCAGAGACGTATTTGTATTCTAAACCCCTTGATTTAACCATACCATTCCAAACTAATTTTGAAATAAGATTGTTTGAATATTTGAACACATGCATAATTCACAATCATGTCTGGCCATATCAGCATCTCGTATATTTTTACATATGATTTACTGCCATTTGTTTGTAATTTCTTAAGGCAACGGCCCAGACACCAAACCTATACAGGGTGGTGTCCTGTCTCTTTATACTCTAAATTATTCGGTGTTTTAAACTGTGCTCCTAATATTTTTTATTCAAGGCAAACAAGTGGACTCCTTCAGTTCAAGCAACTGCTTTAGCAAGTCCCCATATTCCAGCACCGTACCTAACGGTAGGCAGAACCTGCATTTCATGTTATAGCATCATCCTGTAGTTAACCATATTGTATTTTGTTGTTCTATGTTCTTAAGTTTCAAAATGGAGTGACTGATGGCGGCGAACGAAGCAAAATTTAGAAATAGAGTTTGTTTCTTACCGCCAATGACATTGACAAACAAAGCACATGACAAGACACGCGATGCATTTCAACCACTTGGGTCTTCTTCAGGCGAAAAAATAAATCCCATTTAACATTTGGACAGTACAAACAAAGAACGGGAAGACGAGACGTGGAGTACAACACGACAAAGGGTATCAGTCATCATGAAGAGTAAAGTTTCAAAATGGAGTGACTGATGGCGGCGAACGAAGGAAAATTTAGAAATAGAGTTTGTTTCTTACCGCCAATGACATTGACAAACAAAGCACATGACAAAACACGATGCATTTCAACCACTTGCGTCTTCCCGTTCTTTGTTTGTACTGTCCCAAATGTTAAATGTGATTTATTTTTTCGCCTGAAGAAGACCCAAGTGGTTGAAATGCATCGTGTCTTGTCATGTGCTTTGTTTGTCAATGTCATTGGCGGTAAGAAACAAACTCTATTTCTAAACTATGTTCTTAAGTTAATGTATTTGCCTTATTTAATAGCGTGCTACATTCCATGGCATTGTACTTCAAGCTTCTTGTATTCTAACTTCTTTTTTTTCAAATCCGATTTCCCTGCCTTCTTTGGTACGATTCGTTTTATTTTACGCTAGGCTACAATATTTTCAAATGTCCTCTGTCTGCGTGTGTTTGAGTTTCTGTTTTCTATATGCTTTTCTCTCTCTCTCTCTCTCTCTCTC
>CM031603.1:53635337-53637837 GCA_018398815.1 Conus ventricosus
CACACACACACACACACACACACACACACACACACACACACGCTCAGTTGAATGCACATGAACAGAGAGAGAGAGAGAGAGAGAGAGAGAGAGAGGAGGAGAGAGAGAGAGAGAGAGAGAGGAGAGAGAGAGAGAGAGAGAGAGAGAGAGAGATGCGTGTACATCAAACTGAGATGGGACAAAAAGAAAAACATGAAACACCCTCAAACCCTCACCAAACTGTTCCCAGTTGTTTCACAGGGAGGAAAAGAACAAAGGTTGGGTGATTTTTACCATGGGAACCATAATGTAATCTGTCTCTGAGTGATATCCATTAAGACCTCTAATCTAGCCATGGTGAAGTGTGTGGTTTCCACCAGATAGACCACCCTGCTAGAGTAGAGGTGTGGCTTCATTCCACAGATAACAAGGCAGCAACACAGAGGAAAACAGGATCATAGATCTCGGTTTGGGAATCTGGAATGAAGGACATTTCAAGCAAAGTTAAATGTATTGTTTCAGAGAGAGAGAGAGAGAGAGAGAGAGAGAGAGAGAGAGAGAGAGAGAGAGAGAAAGAGAAGAGAGAGAGAGAGAGAGAGAGAGAGGAGAGAGAGAGAGAGAGAGAGAGAGAGAGAGAGACAGAGAGAGAGAGAGAGAGAGAGAGAGAGAGAGAGAGAGAGAGAGAGAGAACCAACGTAAGAGGAATGCATTGATTGTGCTGGCGGAGATGACAGAGCCTCATCAGTTGTTGGGGAGGACAGGTGCCCAGAAGGAAGGGTGTGGCGTGGTGTGGTCACCTGCTTCAAGGTAATTGTATCTTCCCTCGTCTTTCCCTTGCTGATTTAGCACCGTATGCGTCGATCTGTCGATGGTGTTTCACATTGAACATAAAGCACACTGTCGCATGCACTGCTTGACATCCTTTGTGCAGTTGTCTTCTGTTTGGAGCGAGTTTTTTTAGATGCTGTGCCAGACACATAGACAGTGCATAATCTCTACTACTGCTCCCTCTTCTCTCAGTTTTTTTAAAGAATAAAATCCAGTCCTCTAGTTGTCCCTTCAGGGCGTCTAGATCTCCACTTTGCCTACACAATGATGTTAGAAATGTAAATTGTATGCTCAGCGCTTCTTTCCCACATCTGGTACAGCCCATCATAGCAGCTGGCAATCCCTCACCAATTAGTCTGGACCAATATATCATCAGGAAATTTATATGGCGTGACCTTAATGTTGTCCCAGAAAGTGACGATTTTCTGATTTGCACTAGGGTGATCAGTATCTATCTGTAAAAAAAACAAACAAACCAACCCCCCAAAACAACAACAACAACAACAACAACTCTTAAATAAATGTTAGCGAACCGCCAGAGAACGTGGACAAACGAGTCACAAGACAAAACACAACGCGTTTCGACCTCTTAGGTCTTCGTCAGGTGATGTATAAACGAATAAAACAACGAGAATTCACTTAGCTTTGATCGCATCAGATCGCTCAGGGTTCAGCGCAAGGAAGAAGGCACATAGACAGTGCATAATCTCTACTACTGCTCCCTCTTCTCTCAGTTTTTTTAAAGAATAAAATCCAGTCCTCTTAGTTGTCCCTTCAGGGCGTCTAGATCTCCACTTTGCCTACACAATGATGTTAGAAATGTAAATTGTATGCTCAGCGCTTCTTTCCCACATCTGGTACAGCCCATCATAGCAGCTGGCAATCCCTCACCAATTAGTCTGGACCAATATATCATCAGGCCTTCTTCCTTGCGCTGAACCCTGAGCGATCTGATGCGATCAAAGCTAAGTGAATTCTCGTTGTTTTATTCGTTTAAAACATCACCTGACGAAGACCTAAGAGGTCGAAACGCGTTGTGTTTTGTCTTGTGACTCGTTTGTCCACGTTCTCTGGGCGGTTCGCTAACATTTATTTAAGATTTGTTTAGATTTCCGCCTGCAGTCGTCTCGCTTTGCAACTACAACAAACAACAACAACAACAACAACAACAACAACAAACAAACAAACAAACAAAAACAAAAAACAATTTCAATTATTTCCACCATTTTCCGTATATAAAAAAAATGCTGAAGAATGTGTTGCTACTGTTCCTGCATTTCTGGCAATTGCAGGCAGATTAAAAGAAAAGAAAAGCCTCGAAGAGCGGTGTCGTGTTCTGAAATTGGAGAAGAAGAAAATTGAAAGAAATTCAAGAAGTATGAGGCAAAAGATTTGACATGAAATGAGCTGTTTCCGCTCAGTGAGGCAGATATTGTGGTGTTCCCAAATAGGCTGCCTGAGGCTGATCAGACTTTAAATCAATGGGTAATAGCGCTTTTCTCAGTAGCCCCGGGCTGTCCCTGCAGACAAAAGACGTCAATGTCGTCCGTCAGTCAAGGAAGCGTGTTTTTGTCAGCTGTCTCCTGAATGATGCCAAGACATTTCATATCACTTTAAATGTTGTCAAAGAATATTTTTTCAATTCTGGTGTCCAGAGTCAAAGGAAATTACAAAGAAAAAATGTGTGTGTGTG
>CM031603.1:53642837-53645337 GCA_018398815.1 Conus ventricosus
TTTTCAATAGTTTAGACACAGGTTTTCATATTCAAGCCAATAGTGTGTGGTTTGTGGCATTATCTCTCTCTCTCTCTCTCATCTCTCCTCTCCTCTCACTCCCTCTCTCTCTCACTCTCGTCTCACTCTCTCTTCTCTCGTGTGTTGTGTGTGTGTGTGTGTGGTGGTGTGTGTGTGTGGTGTGTGGGTGTAGGTTGTGTGTGTGTGTGTGTGAGTGGTGTGTGTTGTGTGTGGGTGGTGTGTGTGTGTGTGTGGTTCGCGCGCGCGCGTGTGAGAACGACCAAGGGGGGGGGGGTGTAGTGAGTGGGGTGAGGGTACAATATGCTAGTGCTACTGTCCAGATAAATGTATCTTTTTTGTTTACTCTGGAACTACAATGAAATCAACGGTTTTCGAGCCCCGGAAAGTACCGAGTTGCTATTGAAAAATATTGATTTGGTCAAAAACACACATACATTCATTCATTCATTCAAAACATTCATTCATTCATTCATTGACCTCCCCCCCTCCTTTCTCTCTCTCTTGATGAATCATACAGATTTTTCATGTCATCACCTAAAATGCGACTATGCAGGAGTGTGCTACAAAGGTATTTGCTAACACAAATCTTTTTGCCTTAACCTTGTTCTTTGTACCTTCCTCTCTTTCCTCTTTCTCATCTTATCTCATTCCCTTTCGTCCCCATTCACTCCTGTTCGTGTCTGTTTATTCCTTTATCTTTCTTTCTGTCGTCTCTTCTGTTTTCCCTTTACTTTTTCTCTTGATTTTGTTCTCTTCGTCATCATCCATTTAGTTCTCCTTCTTTATTACGTCTGTTAAATATTCGCAGTAGCATCCTGTAACGCTCTCTCTCTCTCTCTCTCTCTCCTCTCTCTCTCTCTCTCTCTCGCACACACAGCACACACACACACACACACCCGCGCGCGCGCGCACACACACACTCACGCACGCGCGCACGCAACGCATGCTTACTCTCTCTCTCCCCCTCTCTCTCTCCTCTCACTCTCTCTCTCTCTCTCTCTTCTCTCTCTCGCCTCTTCCTCTCACTCTCTCGAGCTCATCTCTCTTCTCTCTCTCTCTCTCTCTCTTTTCATTTTTTCTGTCTCTTTCACTCTGCTCCTGTTCGGTTCTCTTTTCTCTCACTTCCTCTGTTATCTTTCCTCCATATTTTCTGTACACTTTTCCGTCCCCTTATTTATCTCTACCTTTCCCCTACTTATGATTCTTTCCATTATGCCTTTAATCTCCCGTTTTCTCCTCACTTTTTACTCTTTGTATCTCACTGCCTAGTCTCTCTTCTCTTCTCTTGGCCTTTTTTTCTCTGGTGTTAATCAACCTTCCAGTCTTTCTATATTTTAGGTTCTCCTGTATTCTGTTGTCCTTTTCTTTTCTCATTGTCTCCTCCTCTTCTTCTCTTTTTTCCCTTCTGTTGTCTTGTTTACCCCTTCCCTTCTCTTTTTTCTTTTTCTTCCCTTCACTTCATTTCTTTTCTGTTCTGTTTTCCCTGCGTTTCTGCCCATTTACACCTCCCGCCTTCTTACTGTACAATTCATTCCCTTTGTTTTTCCACCCTTTTCTCTCTCTGTCCCTTTCCCATTGCGTTTCTACTCCCCTATTTGTTTTTCTTTTCTTCTCCTTTTTTTTTTTTTTCTTTTCGTATATCTAGTAAACTGGTCTCTTTTGTTTCTCTTTCCCGTTCCCACTTTTCTCTCCTTTGCTATTTTTCTTCTTCTTCTTTTCTTTCTTGTTCTGTTTCTTTCTTTCTCTTGTTATTCGTCTTTATCGAAATATTTACTTCCCACATCTTTTGATTTCTGTCATGATTCTTTTATTTGATTGCTTTTCCTTTTCTTGTCCTCTGCTTTTTATGTCTTCCATTTTGTTTTCAGGTCTCTGTTTGTTTTTTTTGGCTCCTCTTTAACTTCTGTCCTCTCGTCCTTTCATCTCTTTTCTCCATCCTGGCTCTTCATTTTCCTTGGGGTTTTTTTTCCTCCTGACTCTGTCACTCATCACTTATCTAACCATTCTTCTCTTTCTTTTCATCTACTCTTTTTCTGTGTTCTTTTCTTTTATTCTTTTTTCTCCCCCCCCTGTCTCTCTCTCTCTCTCTCTCTTCTCTCTCTCTCTCTCTCTCTCTCTCTCTCTCTCTCTCTCTCTCTCTTGTTTTCTTCTTCATTTTACTATTTCCTTCTCTCCTCTCTCTCTCTCTCTCTCTCTCTCTCTCTCCCTCTCTTCTCTTGTTTTCTTCTTCATTTTACTATTTTCTTTCTCCTCTCCCCTCTCTCTTTCTCTCCTCTCTCTCTCTCTCTCTCTCTCTTCCATCTCTCTCTTCTGTTTCTTCTTTGATTTTGATTCTCCTTTCCTTCCTTTTATCCTCTCCTTTCTTCCTTTAAAATTTTTGTTTCTCTTCTTTTTTCTTTTTCCCTCATTCTTTCAACTTCTCTTCTCTAGTCTTCTTGTCTATCTGTTTGACTAGGGTTTCTTTTTGTTTTTTGTTTTT
>CM031603.1:53650337-53652837 GCA_018398815.1 Conus ventricosus
AAAATCATAAAACTTCAAGGATAGAGTTTATGCGTTGCTCTGCTCTATTTTCACATTTTTCTGTTTCTCTTCACGCTATCTGTTACAGTCCATAAGTAAGCACACACACATACACGAACACACACGCGCGCGCGCGCGCGCCCACACACACACACACACACACACACACACACACACACACATACACACACACACACACACACACACACACACACACACACACACACACACATACACACACGCACGCACGCACGCACGCACCCAAGCACGCACGCACGCACGCAAGCACACACACACACACACACACACACACACACACACACACACACACACATATATATATATATATATATATATATATATATATATATATATATATATATATATATATGTATATACATATATATATATATACTTTCCCTCACAACCCGCCTTTCCCGTCCCCTCCCCCTCCCCCTTCCCCTTGTCACCTCCTTCACACCCCCATCTCCCCCGTTTTCCCCCTTTTCCCACTTTATTCCCCCACTTTCCCTCCCTCACCTCCTTACCTGTCTCCCCCCCTCCCCCCTCACTCTGTCATTTCTTTTTTTTTTTTTTTTTACATCGACTCCTCTTTTTGTAAAACCTCTTCTTTCCCTCCCCCCCCCCCCACGCTCTCTTCAATTGTTTTCTTCTTTTCTTCTCTCTTTACTGTCCTCCTCCCCCCCCCCCCCCCCCCCACCCCCACCCCCCCCTACGTTTTCCCTAACTTTCTCAACTCCCTCCCCTTCCTTCCCCCCCTGCCCGTCCACTGCCAACTTCCCTTTTCTTTTATCCATTCTTATACGCTGAATTTTGACATCTAAAACGGGGAAAATTGGGAGCTCAGATGTATGGACCAAAGCTTTATAAAATACTTTTTTGTTTACCGCCAATCCCTTTTTTTTAAAAAACAAGAAAAGCTAATCGTGAACTTGAACCAGCTCCCCCCCCCCCCCCTCCCCCCCCCTCCCCATTTTTTCTGCTTTTTTGAAACCCCGAAACTTTGTTCCTCCACCCCGTTTACATGTTGTTCCCCTCTTCCCCCCCCCTCCCTCAATTTCCATCGGGCTCCTCTTTTCTCTGTATTCTTCCTCTTCTCTCTCTCTCTCCCCTTTTCCTCCCCTCTCTCCCCCTTCCTCTCTCTCTCTCCCTCTCTCTCTTCTCTTTTCTCTCTTTCCCCTTTTTCCCATGTTTTGCGCGGCATATATGCTAAGCCCTTCCTGAAATTTTTTACCTGCCCCCCCCCCCCTTCCCCCCCCTCCCCCACCCCCTCGTTCCATCTACCCCGGGCCTTCCCCTAAGGCCCCCCCCCTCCCCCCTCCGCACCACCCCCCCCCCTTTTTTTTCCATTAACACCAAACTCACACCCGTTTTCGCTGTCCCCTTTTATCCCCTATACCCCCACCCAAAACCCCTTTCCCCATGCCCCCTTTCCCTGCCCTCCAAATTTCTTTTCCTCCCTCTCTCTCTCTCTCTCTCTCTTTCTTTCTCTTCTTCTCTTTGTCTCTCTCGGGGTTTTGTCCCCAAAGAGTTGGACGTATCTTTTTCCAGCTCTCCTTTTTCTTACCGATTATGTCGGCGGGACTCCCAAGTTTTCCGAGTGTTTTTTGCACAGTGTTACATAAAGGTTTTTGGGGGTTTTGTATGTGTGTTAAATATTTCAAAAAGGGCCCAGGGATCACCCGGGTTATTAAAAAAAGGGTTTTAAATTGTTTGTGAAGGAGAGAATCGGGAGACCTTTTTAAAAGGGCTTTTCTTTTCCCCGACCTTTTTTTGTGACTGCACCCCAAGTGGGTACCGTCCAGCTGACCTCTTGACAGAGCAAAGTGTAAAAACCCGGTTTGACTCTCCACTTCCCGCCGTCCAACCCAAACGGGAAATGGGGTGTTTTTTGGGGTTTCCCAATTTTTCTCAAAATAATTCCCTTTGGTCCTTGCAATACACAACACAGGGCGCTTAAAAACTTTTTTTTAAAGGTTTCAAAATTTGGTGCTGTAGCCCATTAAAGAAACAAATTGCGGAGAACCCGGTGACGGTTTTTTTGAATTTTTTAGGGAGTATTTGTTGGGTTTTGTGGGGCTGCTGCCTACTAATGGCTAAATTAAACTTCAGACAGCAAACAATAAAAAAAAATTTAATTGGGGTTTCCCAACGATTAATTAAAAGGCAAATTTTTTTGTTCCATTGACAAAATGATCGTGTGGAAAAAACAGTCTCTTTTTCAGAACTGTGCTCTATGTAAACCCAAAAGTTTTCTTTTCCCCTTTAAAAAAATTATGAGGAAAAGGTTGTGGTCAAATTTTTCCTTAGACAATATTATCCATAGCCCTTTCCTTGCAGTTTAGCACAAAAAAACTCCTCTCGACTTTAATTTCAGAAAGGCCCTGGACCCCCCCCCTTTTTTTTAAACCCAAGACCCCGTGGAAACTCTGTTATGTAAAGGGCAAAGACTGTGCCCAACTGGGATGGGCCCTTGAGT
>CM031603.1:53660337-53665337 GCA_018398815.1 Conus ventricosus
ACACACAAACACACGCGCGCGCGCGCTCACACGCACACAGACACACACGCACGCACGCACACACACACACACACACACACACACACAAACACACACACACACACACACACACACACACACACACACACACACACACACACACACACGCGCGCGCGCTCACACGCACACAGACACACACGCACGCACGCACACACACACACACACACACACACAACACACACACACACACACACACACACACACACACACACACACACACACACACACACACACGCGCGCGTGCGCGCGCGCGCACACACACACGCACATACAAGTTTGCATGCAGTCATCCTATACAAATTAAGGGTCTGCCCAGTCAACAAGAGCACATGATAAAGCAGCAACGAGAAAACAAACAAACAAACAAACAAACAGAATCCCTTGTCAAACCAAGTGATGTGCAACACGGGTATGCACCATACCCTAAGCGCCAGGACGTCAGTAAAACAAACAAACAAACAAACAAACAAACAAAGACACAATCAAACAAACAAACAAACAGAATCGCTTACCAAACCAAGCCATGTGTAAGACAGGTATCCACCAAGCTCCACGCGCCATGACGTAGTTCCGGCGGCGATGACGTCGTCGTCTTCGCGCTCGATTTCACATGCCTCGATCCATAGCAATACACTTCACATCTCTGTCTGTGCTGTGTGTACACATCTCTCTGTCAAATCGTCGGACAATTGCGGGTCTCCTGTTTCAAGGTCGTTGAGACCAGACAGGGGAAGAAATCAGTGAAATGGAAGAGACTGAACCACGATCCGTCTGTGAGACTGAAACACAATACAGTGTGACTGAACTTCAACAGACGGACTGAACCCCAGTCAAACTGAATGGCAATACTGTCTGATGATCTCCGAAGTGGGTCGACGCGTGTTGGACGGCTCACAAACACAGAAAATCCATTTTGATGTCAGTGGTTTGTAAATCAAGACAACGAAAACGGTTTAACTGAAATACTGAGTCATTCCTCTTTTCAACTGGCTGGATATTGATTCCGTAGCTTTTGTTTGCTCACGAGTTAGTTTTTCGTTTTCCGTTCTGGCCTTGTTCTCTTGTGCTTTCCTTGCAAGAGAGGGTGCGTGCTACTGGAATGCCATGCCCTCTTCCATTACACAAATGACCCTTGAGACAAACGGGGACGCTTGAGGGATGGATGGCAAATGAATCTGAAGGAAAACGCTACCACGAGCACAGTAGAAGACACGTTTGGGGCTATTGTTCGTCTCAACATTTCTTCCTGATAATATTCGGCAGGTTCTTTCTAGGAAGAAAGGACGTCTTCCTGCATTGATGATTCATCCATTCCAGACTTCTTTTCTTTTCCGTGGTTGCTTTTTTTTTCTGGGATCAAGCAAACTCTTGTCTAAGTCTGTGCCAAGTCTGTCTTACTCACGCCTGATTTGGCCCCTTCCATTCAGCTGAGCTGTCAACCAACTTGAATGAGTGCCAAGTAATCGACATTGTGTAGAGAAAAACACGTATACACATGTAACTTTTGACAAGTGTCTGACCGTCGTCGCTTATATGTCACCAGAAAACAGGGCTTTGTGAGTCTTTTTCAATATCACGTGTCTTTCACCAGAATTAGCAACTTTTATCGTATATGAATACATTTACAACAATTTGCGTGTTTTTTTTTAACAGATTATTCCAGGTGTGTTTCTAAGACGTCAGCAGTTAACAAGACAGTCCGCACCTTGACTGGGGTGTCTGTTTAATTCAAATCGGCTCCCAGTCCCACATGGTAAATCCATCGACGAGTTCCATAAACGTAGCTCATCGTGTTCATTCAGCCGCAACATCACAAGACCTGCACACACAACAGACACGTGTTATCTATGGGACGTCCTTCCCATCACTCTCAAACGTTTTGCAACAGTGTTGTACTTTTGATATTTGCTATTACTGTCCCATGACTGCTGGTCTACGGGAGCCACGACGGGCGTCTGGGCATCCAGGGTTCTCCCCAACTCTCTCCTCAACCAGGCACAACAGCTTCAGTTTCACCAAGGATATGACACTGCGTTCGGACTAGTCCATAAACGCTACACTTCTTCTGCTAAGTTTCGAGACAACAATGCGCACGGTTTGAAGCAGATGGCGAAGTGAGCAGGGAACAGAGAAGAGGTATTGAAACCTGGTCAACTTTTACATTATTAGGGCTAGTAATAAAGCTCCTCTACCTTCCCCACAATCAAACAAACAAATAGAATCGCTTACCAAACGCCTAGGCATTCAGCGACATGCCTTGCGCTGAAGAGACCAAAGCTAAGTGACAAACTCGTTCATTTTCGTTGTCCTATTTGTTTATGTCTTGCCTGAAGAAGACCTAAGAGGTCGAAACGCGTCGTGTTTTGTCTTGTGACTCGTTTGTCCACGTTTCTCTTGGCGGTTCGCTAACATCTATTGAAGATTTCTTCCGTACTACTTGTTAAAGCTTCCTGTCTCATTTCTCTGTTTTAACAACGAGAAGATTGTGCCTCTGCTTCACCACGACCATGGCACTCCAGCAGCCGTCTCTAAACGGCGAAGCAGCATGAACCGACCCTGCCGAGTGGCTGTGGGGATGAGAGGATAGCCCTGATTGGGGGGGGGGGGGGGGGGGGGGGAGAACTGCATGAACAAAGGTCGTTGATTGGTCAGAAAGGATGAGCTAGCTAAGTGGTGCCGAAAGAACAAAATGCTTTGTACTCCCAGGGCTGAATTAGTGTTCTGATGCACGACTTGTTTTCGTGTCTGATTCCCCGTGAGAGTACGCATGGCGTGGCCAACAAAGCAAAGCTGCGGCACTGTGGGATCTGTTTGATGATGTCTGTAACGTTTGTGGAGGACACATTGGAGGAAACACAAGGCTGCGTTCCAAGTACCAAAACGTTGAAACGACCTGTTCTTCAAGAACTCTGGAAAACGGGTTGGAAGTGGAATTGCTGCTGCAGATAAAAGAAAAAGCGATGTTCAGAGACGGACGAAATTGTGTTGGTGGGTCTGATATGCAATAAATCATAACACTGTTTTTACATGAACTAACTGCATGTCAAAAAATCGAATTCATGCTACTGTATAAGTTTCCTAAAAATAGTAAACAGTAGAGCGTATATTGATTAAAATGATAACTAGCGCCTTTTCTGTGATACTTTCGGGTGCTTCAGCATTTCGTTATCAGCAGCCACTAGAAAGTTTACAGAAATCGACTATTCGCGTCGCCTGAAACACACACCACGCACGCACGCACGCACGCACGCACCACACACACACACACACACACACACCACACACACACACACACACACACACACCGTCTACCCCCAAGCCCCACCCCCGTCCCTCAGCTATCGAACCAGTTGTCTTTCCCTTCCTCATTCTTGCTCATTTACATTTTGCATTAAGCTAATGGACCGAGGAAAGAATACAGGTGGTACAATGTCTGGAGTATATATAATTGTGGGTAACAAACGGTCTTGTTTATTTATTGTGTAGGCGTACATAGTTTGTACAATTTAAACTAGACTTCGTTGAATATTTTTCAAGTTTTTGGTCGTAAAGTTCAATTTATTCCTTTTTTCCTTTTTGAAGAAGTTAACAATGGCTTAACATTCCACATTCTGCATTGGTAAATAACTAAAAGAACCTTTGACAAATATTACTATAAAATCGCAAAAAGGTTGCCGTCTTCAAAGTCTAAGAGACAGGGTATCAATCATACTATCGACGTCAGATTTCCTAATTGTAGTTTAAATAAAGGTAACAACAACGATCATTCACATCGCGAACATTTGAGATATCGGAACGGATCTTGAGTCTGGTTGAAACTGAATCATGATTGTCTGAGCGATACAGTGTATAAAGACTGTGATAAAGTACGGTGTGATACGACATAGGGGTATCCTGGGAACGCAGCTGTTACTGCCCAGTGTGGTATGGATGGCATGATGTGATTCTCACACATCAGTGTAGGATTTTAAAGTTCAAATCTTTGCCAAGTCATTACTATAACGACTGAAGAATTGTTAACCTGCACTTGTTTCCCCCCACTACCTAATTGTTCAGCATTCTATTATTTGGTCAATCAGTGGGAGATTGCATCTCTTAGGAGGTCCAAGTAAAGGTTGTTCTGTACAATTCTTAGCTACTCAAAATGCTTGGGTTATTGAACAGCAGAGCTGATCACTCACACTGTTCCATATCTTTTGATCTCCCTTGCATCCTTGAATGGATCCTCAAGCATAGGCTCAAAGATTGTCCCCTACATTTTATACTGTTTGAATAATGCTCTTAGTTTTTCAGCAACTTTTTTTCCTCTCCACACTTCCGTTTTGTTCCATTTTACTACCCTTCGCTGGCTGCTTTGGGGGTGCTGTTGGATTCGTTTTTGAACCCTTGGTGGTGAGAACACCACAGAATTATGGACTGTGGTGTTTCTCTATTTGACACCAAGAGCACAGCCACAATCACCCGTGTCTTCCTGATGAGTCCGACCCAGCGGACGAAAGGCCTAGGAACAGGCAATACAAATAAATGTGCCTTCGAGAGGGATTACGATGGTTCCCTCAGGCAGCTCGTGTAGGGCATCTCATATTTATAATATATTCCCCCCATTTTCTTCATCTTCATTTTTTTTTTAAAAGTTCAAATCTTTGCCAAGTTATTACTTATAACGACTGAAGAATTGTTAACCTGCACTTGTTTTCCCCCACTACCTAATTGTTCAACATCAGTGTAGGATGTGATATGAGCAAATGGTTGTATTCTGTGTCCAGTAGCCTTGTCTTCTGATGCGGTCTGGTCTCTTTTAAATGATATTAAGCAAGGAAGGAAACGCTTGCTCCCATGAGGAAATAACCACAAACTCCACACCGACGCTGCTTGTCGTGCCAGTTTATTTCACACACTTGCAGACAAAAGACTTAGGGGACAAAACAGAATCCTACTCTTTCCCGAAACTCTGAGCTTGT
>CM031603.1:53685337-53690337 GCA_018398815.1 Conus ventricosus
GAGAGAAGAGAGATTTGGGAAGAACAGAAAATAAGACGTGACAAGCAAACAACTTCCAGAAAGCGGGGACTCTGTATTGAAAGAGTCCAACAGCTTCTCCAAGAGAGTTCGCCCATGGTGACGTTAATGTTTAACAGTGCGGCCGTTTTGAGAATAATCGTGTTTCTTATGACACGCTTCATTATCGTGGTAGTCGTCATACTAGTAGCAGTTTAGATTTTGAGTGTGCTGGCCACATCGCCAATCTTAATAGATGTTCGGAAGATTATGCATTAACTGATTATTGTAAACTACTAAGACATATGTGCACACCTTTGGACGTATGCTTTACTTGAAGAAATGTTTCATAGTGACCTCTGAGGCTGCTACAACACGAACGAGTCAGATACTAGCTGTTACGCAAAAGATTATTACCGTGTGTTGCGAGCGATTTTCATCTCTTGTGAATTAAACGCGCGTGCGCGGACAGAATCTGATGGTACGCCGATAGGGCTTTCTTCATATTTATCGTGTAGATAATTGTCAAATAATCATGTTAAATAAAAACCAAACTGTGATCGAGTTTGTATGGCACGATGATTACACTGAAGCGCATTTCTTTCTTTCTGGATTGAATTTAAGTCAGCCTCCAGAAGCACTCGCAAATATTATGATGCATTATTTAAGGAAAACAAAAATTCCGAAGCCTTGTAAAGTATGACATTAGTAGCCTTGTAAAGTATGACATTAAGTGTCATGTTTTATTACTAAATGGGCCATTTTTTACGGAAATGTTTTAAGGAAAGACACTAAGCTAACTGGTTTCAAAGTAGACCAGTTCACAAAATTTATCGCCTCCAATACCATTTTGAAAAACTTACTGAAGGAAAATGTTCGTACTTTCAGTAAACATAAGAAAGACAGTATTCAGACCATTGCTTTAAACTGTAATTGTGTAAAGTCCTTTTCGCCTGCATAAGTTTGAAAGAACATATATGACTGTCTACAGATATCAAATTAAATGAAACAGCTGCACTGTTCGGTTACGCTGAACTTAACTCATGTGATAGTCAGCGAAATGACTAAAATAAATGTAAAATAAATCAGTCTTCTAAATGCCTTCCATGAAAAAAAATCAAGCTTCAAAGTAGAAAAACACACCGCAATTTTCAAGTGCATAAATGCCAAGGTCTTGGTTGGTCTTTCCACACATCGCCGTGTGATGATAGATACTGTACACAAGAGAAATGCGACTCTGCTTCTGACGTGTGTGCCAACACAGATTGAACTAATGATTTCAGAAATAGATGTGCACTGGCCAGCTGATGATATTTGTAATCACAGATTTGGTATGTACGTGTCCTGTTTAAGGAGCAGTGAATAGGATACATTGTCTTCAAACTTCTTTTTTTCTCTTTTCAAAAAACCAAAGTGCTTTGATTTTCTGTCTCTGTCTCTGTCTGTCTGTCTGTCTGTCTGTCTGTCTCTCTCTCTCTCTGTATGTGTGTGTGTGTGTGTGTGTGTGTGTGTGTGTGTGTGGTGTGTGTGTGTGTGTGTGTGTGTGTGCGTGCGTGCGTGCGTGGTGTGCGTGCGTGTGTGCGTGCGTGCGTGTGTGTGTGTGTGTGTGTGTGTGTGTGTGTGTGTGTGTGTGTGTGTGTGTGTGTGTGTTTGAATTATATATTCATATATACTGTTAACATATTCTATTATTTGTCAAATCGCCAACTGCAAATTAATGTTCTTGTTGTTCTTGATTTTGTTTCTCAAAGAAAAGCTGGTTGTTATTCATCCTCCATAGCCCGAGGGGGTCAAAGGGCACGATTATGTGTGTGTGTGTGTGTGTGTGTGTGTGTGTGTGTGTGTGTGTGTGTGTTTATATCCGAGTGCTTTTGTCCAAATAGTCAAACGTTGTAACATATGAAAACTATCGTTGTAAAATGTAGATAAAAACGAACACAATCTGATACATTTTGAACCAATGAAAATATGCAGTCTCAGCTGATATCTGAACTGTTGTATTACAAAGACTGAAATAAGTAAGTAATACACACACAAAAAAAGAAAAAAAACCCAAACAAACAAACGGAAAAGAAAACCAACACAGTAGAAAGAAACTCGTGGAGAGCGTGGCAGCAGAGAGTCCTCAGAAGAGAAGCCCCCTTCAAGCAAGTGTTTCGGCCCTTATCTCCTGACACTCTAGGGGGGTTGGGCCACACCCGGTTCATGACTCCGGATGTCCCTCTGCTGCCCCTTTTTTTTTTTCCCCATCTTGGACGAGCCATGGCTGGGATTCGAACCCATGACCCTCTGGACATGCTCATTTTCTACTTACTGACTCGCGCTTTAACCACTGAGCCACAGGGACACCTGATATTTGTAGGGTAATTAAGCCTTATGAAGTTCACTTTGTTCCTCCTTGACCAGATCCAGCTTGAACACCTCTCTGCCGCTTCTGCGATTGCTTTCAGGGCTCTGGTTTTTTCCTTCCCTGCAACTGAGAGCTGTTTCATGAGGCTGTATGCAGACGTTCCTACAAATCCCCTAGCTCCAATTTCTGCAGTGAGGACTTTGACCTGATAGCCTTCTCTCCTCAGGCTGTTTGCCAGATCAGCATACTTTTCAGTCTTGTAGATTTGAGCTGCCTCCATTCTGTTCTCATATGGCACCATGAGCTCGATCATGATCAGCTGCTTGGTTGACTGAGAGTGGACTACTATGTCTGGTCTCATGCCACTCTTGCTGATGATCTCTGGGTGACTCTTCCATTCTGGGAGGTCTGCAGTGCACTCCCAGTCATCTGCCCCATCCAGCAGACTCTGCCTGCATGTTTCGACTGGCACTGTTGTTCTTGGCCATGATTTGCTGCCTCCTGCCGTGAAGAATGTTGCGGGTGCTCTTGGAGTCCTGATTCTCCCTTTTGTGGTGTTGGTACTAGCCCAGACTACTTGTACAATCTCTTCGAGTACTTGGTTGTGCCTCCATGTGTACCTTCCTTGATCCAGGGCTACTTTACATGAGCCTAGAACATGCTCCACTGTTTGTTTTTCATGGCAGAGGGGGCATGCAGGATCGTCTGTTTTCCCCCACTTCACCAGGTTTGCATTTGAGGGCAGAAGGTCATATGCAGATCTGAGAATGAAGCTGATCCTGAGGGGGGCCATGTGCCAAATGTCATTCCAAGTTAGACTTCTTTGGAGTGCATTCTCCCACGTTGTCCATTGCCCTTGCTGGCTCTGCTGGACTGCTTTTTGGAGTCTTTTTTGGTCTTCTTCTTTTCTCATCTCCTGAATCATCATGTCTCTTTTGGCTTTTCCTTTGGCCTTTGACCACCATTCAGTTTTGGTCACCCCCAGTCCTTGTCTGTTGGTCTGTGTGTGTCCTGTTATTTCTCTGATCTTGAGACTTTCTTTTGCAGAATCCATCGCCTCTTGAACTTTCCATTTTCTGCCTGTCTTCAGCTGGGGCTTGATTGCTTCTACCACCTTGTCTCCTGAGTCCTCCAGCATGCTTTGAAGTCTGATCTTCCCTGCTTTGTATTCCTCCAGGATGGATTTCAGTGGTAGTTTGAGCTTTGCTTGGCGACAGTACAGCGCGATGTCAGTCAGACAGGGTGGGACACCAAGCCATTTCCTTGTGAACTTGTTGATTTTGGCTTCCATTGCCTCCACTGTGCTGGTGCAGATGTCGTATATCATCAGAGGCCATAGGAGCTTTGGTATCAGCATGAACTGCAGACACCAGACCTTGTATTTGCCAGGGAGCCCACACTGGTCAATGGTCTCCAAGCCTTCTTCCGCCATCTGCTTGGTTTCTTTTGCTCTTTGTGTGTCTTTCAGCGTATCATCATACCATCTTCCAAGGCTCTTGACTGGTTCTTCTGTGACTGTTGGAATGGCCTGGTTGGCAACACTGAAGACCACAGATTCGGCCACTTTTCCTTTCCTCAGTGAGAGACTCCGTGATTTCTTTGGCTTGAACTTCATTCTGGATGAGGCAACTATGTCGTCCAGCCTCTCCAGCACATGACGTGTCTCGTCTTCTCTGGATGAAATCACTGTAGTGTCATCCATGAAGGCCTTGAGAGGAGGCATCTTGTATCCATCGCCAAGGTCTGTTTGTCTTGCGTTGTTTGTTGCTGCTTTCAAGATGAGTTCCATTGCCAGCACGAACAGTATCGGGGAAATTGCACAGCCATTGCAATGCCCACTTCCAAGTTGATCCAATCAGTTGTGTACTCCTTGGTAGAGAACCGCATTGAGAAGCCATTGAAGTACTTCTTGAGCATGTCGGGATGTTCTTTGGCACATGGTACATCTCAAGAGCCAACTGTATCATCTCATGGGGCACAGATCCATATGCGTTTGCCAGATCAAGCCACACTACGTCCAGGTCTCTCTTTTCTGTTTTTGCTTTTTGGATTGCGTCCCAGATCATTGTGGCGTGTTCTACACAGCCAGCCACGCCTGGGATGCCACCTTTCTGGACTGACACATCCAAGTACTTGTTTTCCATCAGGTACTTGGTCAGCCTTGCTGCCATGACAGAGAAGAAGATTTTCCCTTCGACGTTCAGTAGTGATATTGGCCTGAACTGGCTGATGTCACTTGAGTTTTGCTCTTTGGGGATTTACACACCATCTGCCGTCATCCACTGGCCGCTGATCTTCTGGTTTCTCCAAGCCGATCGCAGCAGCCTGTGGAGCCACTCCAGCACCTTGGGACATTTCTTGTAAAGCTGGTAAGGTATTCCGTTTGGCCCTGGTGATGATTTGGCTCTGGCTTTGTCGACCACCTTCTTGATTTCCGCCAACGTTGGAGGCTTGCCATTGAACTGTTCCTCAGGGTTGGTTGGCCACACCAGACCTTGAATGTCGAGTGGTGCTTTGCTCTGTGAGTCAGAGTATGTTTTCCTCAGATTGCTGCTCAAGAACTCCTTTGTCCACACATAGGGTCCCAGATTTTGGCTGCTCAAACAGTGTTCTGGCAAACTGGAAGGGGTCTCTGAAGAAGCGCTCTTGTGTC
>CM031603.1:53735337-53737837 GCA_018398815.1 Conus ventricosus
AGAGAGAGAAGAGAGAGAGAGAAAAGAGAGAGAGAGAGAAAAGAGAGAAGGGAAAGAAATTTTTATTTACCAGGGTAATGAGATAAGCAAATAAAATTTTTCCACCCCGCCCTGGGGCAAAAGGAAGAAGTCATTCATAGCAAATCAAGGCAAATACGTATAAGAAGAACAAGAACAACCGAACCAAGAAATAACATGATAATGCAAATAAACTGCTGTCAGCACTACTGTCAAACGAACGCGGGTGGAAAAATGTCGACTTTGGGAAAACGGGGAAAGGCAGGGAAAGGAATCGGGAGGAAGGGGGAGGGGGAGTCGGGTGGGGATGAAGGGAAGGGCAGCATACAAAAATCATACCCAATATATTTTAAACATAAAGGACATTAACTTAAAACAGAAAAAAGGGGGAGGGGTGGGGGAAGTAGTAGTCGCATGTGTACATACATACATGCATATATCTACAGACAAACAAAAGAAAATGCAAATTAATAGAACTAAGGTTGCTTGATTAAGATAAAAGATTTGTGTAGTTACCGTTGACGTATTATGTTTGATTGCTTGAAATAACTACATTTTATATGCTATCTTAAAAGAATCAACGCTACTTTTTTGTTTAATATTTATTGGTAGAGAGTTCCACAGCGTTCCGCCTGAATAAACAGGCTAGTTTCGAATAGATCAATTCTGGGTTTTTGGATTAGTATATTATTGGTGTCTCTTGATTGATTTAATGGAAATTTTGCAATTAATTGTCGAAGGTACAAAACCATTCATAATTCTGCACCTCCTTATTGCTTTATTGTACAAGAGTTTGTATGTTTAAGATAGAATATTGAATTTGATATGGTCTTGTGGTGTTAATGACTTTTAGAACACGCTTGTGGACTCTTTGTAAAGGTTTTAGTGTATTAACACAACAAGAATCATAAAGAGTTGAGGTATAATCGATAGATGATTGGATATATGTGTGGTACAAATGGTTACGCGCGTTTACATCTAGAATTGTGTAGTGTGTGTGTGTGTGGGGTGTGTGTGTGTGTGTGTGTGTGTGTGTGTGTGTGTTGTGTGTGTGTGTGTATGTGTGTGCGTGCGTGCATGCGTGCGTACGTGTGTGCATGAGTGTGTGTTGTGTGTGTGTGTGTGTGTTGTGTGTGTGTGTGTGTGTGTGTGTGTGTGTGTGTGTGTGTGTGTGTGTGTGTGTGTGTTGTGAAAGCTGAAAGACGTTTTGAGATACACGTTTGCCTAAACCCACAATATGAGGTGACCGAGAGTGATTATTGTCCAAGGTGACTCCTAAAACTTTATGAGTGTTGACTTCATCGAGCTGCTTGTCGCCGATATATATATAAAATATATATATATATATATATATATATATATATAATATATATATATATATATAATATATATTTTATATATATATATATATATATATATAGAAAGCATACCAGAAGTTAACTTTTGTCTTTTTTGACGTGAAGTTATGACCATATACTTTGTTTTTTGTTCATTAAGGGACATGTGACTGAGTTCACACCAGCTAACCAACTGATCAATATTCTCTTGCAATTTCATTGATAGCTCATTTAGGTCAGAGAGAGAGAGAGAGAGAAGAGAGAGAGAGAGAGAGAGAGAGAGGAGAGAGAGAGAGAGAGAGAGAGAGAGAGAGAGAGAGAGAGTTACTTGGTGCAATTAACGCTTAAGAGAACTGTTCTTTCACGACTGTGAATTCCCTACTTTTTTTTTCTTTTTTTTCTTTTTTCTTTTAGCATTCTTCTTCCAGCTTTCCTCTCCCGTTTGTGTCCTGCTTTGCCTTTCTTATTTGTCCTACTTGTGTCCTGTTTTCCCTCAGTTCTTCCTGATTTGTCCTTTCTTATTTGTCCTACTTGTGTCCTATTGTCCCTCCGTTCTTCCTGATTTGTCCTTTCTTATTTGTCCTACTTGTGTCCTATTGTCCCTCCGTTCTTCCTGATTTGTCCTTTCTTATTTGTCCTACTTGTGTCCGATTGTCCCTCCGTTCTTCCTGATTTGTCCTTTCTTATTTGGCCTACTTGTGTCCCTATTGTCCCTCCGTTCTTCCTGATTTGTCCTTTCTTATTTGGCCTACTTGTGTCCTATTGTCCCTCCGTTCTTCCTGATTTGTCCTTTCTTATTTGGCCTACTTGTGTCCTATTGTCCCTCGTTCTGCCTGATTTGTGTCCTTTCTTATTTGTCCTACTTGTGTCCTATTGTCCTCCGTTCTTCCTCATTTGTCCTTTCTTATTTGTCCTACTTGTGTCCTATTGTCCCTCCGTTCTTCCTCATTTGTCCTTTCTTATTTGTCCTACTTGTGTCCTATTGTCCCTTCCGTTCTTCCTCATTTGTCCTTCTTATTTGTCCTACTTGTGTCCTGTTTTCCCTCTGTTCTTCCTGATTTGTCCTTTCTTATTTGTCCTACTTGTGTCCTATTGTCCCTCCGTTCTTCCTCATTGTCCTTTCTTATTTGTCCTACTTGTGTCCT
>CM031603.1:53742837-53745337 GCA_018398815.1 Conus ventricosus
AGTGAGGGCTGGAGGGGGGGGGGGGGTAGAGGGGGGAGCATGGTGGCCAGAGTTGGATAGGGGTGGGGAAGTATAGACCGCGATCGGGTGGTGGTAAGATGGGGGGGGGGGGGGGGATACATCTCCACACACACACACACACCACACACACACACCACACACACACACACACACACCCACACACACACACCACACACACACACACACACAAAAGAAAACCGTGGAACGAGGGTGTGTGTGTGTTGTGTGGTGTGTGTGTGTGTGTGTGTGTGTGTGTGTGTGTGTGTGTGGCGTGCGTGCGTGCGTGCGTGCGTGCGTGCGTACGTGCGTGCGTGCGTGCGTGCGTGCGTGCGTGCGTGCGTGCGTGCGTACATGCGTGCGTGTGCGTGCGCACGCGCGAATGAGTGTCTGTTTAAGCGGGAGCGAGAGAGAGAGAGAGAGAGAGAGAGGGTAAGGTTAAAAGGAAGGAGAGAGGAAAGGTTGTTCAGACCTGCTCGGTCCACAACACCCCCTCCCGCCTCCAGCCCCCCCCCCCCCCCCCCCCCCCCCCCCCCCCCCCCCCCCCCCCCCCCCCCCCCCTCCCCCCCTGTAATCCGTTCTGCACACAGACGACCTACCATTCCCCCCCGCGACAGGCAACCAGGTCCAGCCTGGTGTTTGTCTCTCGTCGGGCCGACCTTGCAGGCCACACTCAGGTCTGTACAAATCCCGTTCAATCCACGGGTACCCTCCCGCTCAGTGGTGACGCTCTGTGTTTGATATCAGACGTATGTTTCGAGTTCGAATCCTGGCTGACTTTTATCATCGTAAAAATGTGTATGGCTTTTTTTCTTCTTTTTTTTTTAACCATAATGACATGTTGTCGTTCTGGTAGTGTTGGTATAGTATTAGATAACCTGCATCTCTAACCGCTATCCCTCCAACCTCCCTGTTCACTCTGCTGGAAGAATTAACCCCATCTGCCATGTCACCTATAATGGATATGCACATTTGGACGTTAAACCTGACAATCATTTTCAAGCGTTCGAAAACAAAATCGAAAACAAATAAGAAAGAAAGCGAGGAAACAAACGCATGGACTCCCTGTGGGCTTAACGATAGAACACCCAGTTCTCTAGCCATGGACTTCCTGTGGGCTTAACGATAGAACACCCAGTTCTCTAGCCATGGACTTCCTGTGGGCTTAACGATAGAACACCCAGTTCTCTAGCCATGGACTCCCTGTGGGCTTAACGATAGAACACCCAGTTTTCTAGCCATGGACTCCCTGTGGGCTTAACGATAGAACACCCCGTTCTCTAGCCATGGACTCCCTGTGGGCTTAACGATTAGAACACCCAGTTCTCTAGCCATGGACTCCCTGTGGGCTTAACGATAGAACACCCAGTTCTCTAGCCATGGACTCCCTGTGGGCTTAACGATAGAACACCCAGTTCTCTAGCCATGGACTCCCTGTGGGCTTAACGATAGAACACCCAGTTCTCTAGCCATGGACTCCCTGTGGGCTTAACGATAGAACACCCAGTTCTCTAGCCATGGACTCCCTGTGGGCTTAACGATAGAACACCCAGTTCTCTAGCCATGGACTCCCTGTGGGCTTAACGATAGAACACCCAGTTCTCTAGCCATGGACTCCCTGTGGCTTAATCGATAGAACACCCAGTTCTCTAGCCATGGACTCCCTGTGGGCTTAACGATAGAACACCCAGTTCTCTAGCCATGGACTCCCTGTGGGCTTAACGATAGAACAAACCCCGTTCTCTAGCCATGGACTCCCTGTGGGCTTAACGATAGAACACCCAGTTCTCTAGCCATGGACTCCCTGTGGGCTTAACGATAGAACACCCAGTTCTCTAGCCATGGACTCCCTGTGGGCTTAACGATAGAACACCCAGTTCTCTAGCCATGGACTCCCTGTGGGCTTAACGATAGAACACCCAGTGCTCTAGCCATGGACTCCCTGTGGGCTTAACGATAGAACACCCAGTTCTCTAGCCATGCACTCCCTGTGGGCTTAACGATAGAACACCCAGTTCTCTAGCCATGGACTCCCTGTGGGCTTAACGATAGAACACCCAGTTCTCTAGCCATGGACTTCCTGTGGGCTTAACGATAGAACACCCAGTTCTCTAGCCATGGACTCCCTGTGGGCTTAACGATAGAAACACCCAGTTCTCTAGCCATGGACTCCCTGTGGGCTTAACGATAGAACACCCAGTTCTCTAGCCATGGACTCCCTGTGGGCTTAACGATAGAACACCAGTTCTCTAGCCATGGACTCCTGTGGGCTTAACGATAGAACACCCAGTTCTCTAGCCATGGACTCCCTGTGGGCTTAAGGATAGAACACCCAGTTCTCTAGCCATGGACTCCCTGTGGGCTTAACGATAGAACACCCAGTTCTCTAGCCATGGACTCCCTGTGGGCTTAACGATAGAACACCCAGTTCTCTAGCCATGGACTCCCTGTGGGCTTAACGATAGAACACCCAGTTCTCTAG
>CM031603.1:53755337-53757837 GCA_018398815.1 Conus ventricosus
CACACACACACACACACACACACACACACACACACACACACACACACACACACACCCCACACACACACACACACACACACACACACATTTTAGGAAGAGTGTATCTCGAATCGCATAGAAGGATTGATAGAAGAGTCAAATACTCAGATTGTCTCCTTTTTTTCGAGATATTTGGTCTTTCTATGGCTTCTGGCTTGCGACATTATTTTTTTTAGAAAAACACACTATTTTTTTTTCAGACGCTTGTGCGACGCCTGTCAGTCTGTCTGTCTGTCTGTCTGTCTGTCTGTCTGTCTCGCTCTCTCTCTCTCTCTTTCTCTCTCTCTCTCTCTCTCTCTCTCTCTCTCTCTCTCTCTCTCTCTCGCTCTCTCTTTCAGGACAGATTGGAAGAATAGCTCTGCCTACAATCTCAATCCTCGATCGAATAAAAGTTTTCTGAGTTCTGAGTTCAGTGTGATGAGTTCTGAGCTCTCTCTCGCTCTCTCTCACTCACTCACTCTCTCTCTCTCTTCTCTCTCTTTCTCAACTTCCGCCTCTCTTCTCCTCACCCCACTCCCTTCCATACTTCCCTCTCTTCTCCTCCTCTCTCTCACCTCTCTCTCCCCCCCCTTCTTCTCTCTTCCCTCTCTCTGTCTTCTCACCCCCCCTCTCTCTTCTCTTCTTTCCGACTCTCTGTCTCTCTCTCTCTCCTATCTTCTCTCTCTTCCTCTCTCTCCTCTTCCACTCTCTGTCTCTCTCTCTCTTCCTTCTTCTCTCTCTTCTCTCTCTCCTCTCCTCTCTCTCTCCTCCCTCCTCTCCCTCTTTCTCTCTCTGTCCATGCTGTCACTGAATTTCCACCCTTTATTAACGCCTCCCTCTCTCCTCTTCTCTCTCTCTCGTCTCTCTCTCTCTCTCTCTCTGCGTCCTGAATATAGCCCTTTCGCTTCTTAGAGACCCACCCAGCCTTCGGCACCTTTGTTCCTTTGTCGTCCTCTCCACCTATGTACTTATCATCCTTTCCAGCCCCCCCCCACTCCCCCCCCCCCACCTCCCCCCCCCCCCCACACACACACATACAGAACCACACACACCACCACCCTCTCAGACACCTCTTGCGAAGCCAGATCTTGACCAAGCTTTAATGGTTTAAGTATTCCAGAACCCCACTCACAAGACCTCTAGGGAGGAGGAAGGGGAAAGTAGAGGGTGGGGGAGAGGGCGGAAGGTAAATCCCTGGGTCAAAATGGAGACCCTACACGTGAACACACAAGAGTTCAAGGACACAGCAGCACTTTGAACATAGTGGGAGAAAAATTGACAAGAGTCAAAATAACCTCCGGTCATTCGAGGGGGAGGAAGGGACAGAGAGGGGTGGGGGTGGGGGTGGGAAGGGTAAGAAGGGTGGGGGAGAGTAAATCGAGACGAAGGGAGGGACTGGCTCCCTTGCTCCCTCCTCCCCACCTGCCCTCACCCCACCCCCACTCCTACCACCCCCACCCTTCCGTCCCCCTCCCACCCCACCCGAGCTTCCCCCCCCCCTCCTCTCTCCCCTTACCGACCACCTTGGTGATCAGCAAACACTGCCCGGCTAATCCAACGTGGAAGCCGCCCTGTCAACAAGCTTACGTCGAACCACTTAAGGGAAAGTTCGGACAACTTTTCCAACCGAAGGAATATCGCACACCACGAAACTGGTTGGCCAAGACCTTCAACTACAGGCCACACCCCTCCCCCCTCTTTGTTCCCCACCACCACCCCACCCCACCCACCCACCCACCCACCCTGCGACCTCCTCCCTCCCCAACCTTCTTGACCCCCACCCCTCTCCACCCCAACCCTGTGCCCTACGCTGTTATATCCCTCCCATTTTCCCTCACCCACCCTTCACTTCTCCCACCACCCTCACCCACCCTTCTCTTTTCTCTCGCCACCCTCACCCACCCTTCTCTGTTCTCACTACCCTCACCCACCCTTCTCTTTTCTCTCACCACCCTCACCCACCCTTCTCTGTTCTCACTACCCTCACCCACCCTTCTCTTTTCTCTCACCACCCTCACCCACCCTTCTCTTTTCTCTCACCACCCTCACCCACCCTTCTCTGTTCTCATTACCCTCAGCCACCCTTCTCTTTTCTCTCACCACCCTCACCCACCCTTCTCTGTTCTCACCACCCTCACCCACCCTTCTCTTTTCTCTCACCACCCTCACCCACCCTTCTCTGTTCTCACCACCCTCACCCACCCTTCTCTCACCACCCTTCTCTTTTTCACCACCCTCTGTTGTCACTTCGGTATTTTCAATCTCTTTTCGACTGGTCATCCCATTCCTCCTCTCTTCTTCACTACAGTAGCCCCTCCACCTCCTCGTTTCCCATGGGTAATTGATTGTGGTCAAACCGGTTTCGTGTTCTGAAGTCGATTTCATGGGAAAGTGGTTTTGTTGTTCATCCACCCTGAAAGCATACATTGTGTTCGCAGTGGCTCTTATTTCTTATTTGGACTTGGGATTTAATGAGAGAGAA
>CM031603.1:53762837-53765337 GCA_018398815.1 Conus ventricosus
TTCTGACGGGACATCAAACAATTTCTTCCCTTCCTTCTAACGGGATATGAAACAGAGTTTCTTCCCTTACTTCTGACAGGATATTAGAGTACCTTCCCTTCCTTTAGACGGGATATTAGTCAGAGTTCCTTCCGTTCCTTCTAACAGAATATCAAACAGAGTTTCTTCCCTTCCATCTGACAGGATATGAAACAGAGTTTCGTCCCTTCCTTCTGACAGGATATTAATCAGAGTTTCTTCCCTTCCTTTTCACGGGATATTAATGAGTTTCTTCCCTTCCTTCTAACGGGATATGAAACAGAGTTTCTTCCCTTCCTTCTGACAGGATATTAATCAGAGTTTCTTCCCTTCCTTCTCACGTGATGTTTATCAGAGTTTCTTCCCTTCCTTCTGACAGGATATTAATCAGAGTTTTTCCCCCTTCCTTCTGACGGGATGTTTATCAGAGTTTCTTCTCTTCCTTCTGACGCGATATTAATCAGAGTTTTTTTCCCTTCCTTCTCTTCCTTCTCCATGCAGATGAAGAGAGAGTCCATGGCTACCCAGTGGAGAATGTGGAAGGCCCAGATGGATCAGGCCGAGGAATTCGACGGCAGTCTGGCCGAATTCGAGGAAATGAAGGGCTATTACATGTTCAAGGTCCTCACAGAGTTCCTCAAGTTCTGCAGGTATGTCCGTTCACCTGCTCTCTGTCTGTCTGTTTCTCTCTCTCTCTCTCTCTCTCTCTCTCTCTCTCTCTCTCTCTCTCTCTCTCTTGTACACATAGACACACACACACACACACACACACACACACACACACACACACACACACACACACACAACACACACAACACACACACACACACACACACACACACACACACACACACACACACACACACACACACACACACACACCACAACACACCACAACACCACACAAAACAACACACACACAACAACACAACACAACACAACACACAACATAGCACAACGAGAGAGAGAGAGAGAGAGAGAGAGAGAGAGAGAGAGAGAGAGAGAGAGAGAGAGAGAGAGAGAGAGAGAGAGAGAGAGAGAGAGCAAATGTTCTTGCCTTGGACATCAATAGCATCGACATAAGCAGGAACCATGCACGCACGCACACACACACACACACCACACACACACACACACACACACACACACACACACACACACACACACACACACACACACACCAACACTCACACACACACACACACACACAGAGCACAACTTAAAACTGATGTACCGATTTTCTCACTTTTACCCTCCCCCCCTCTCTCTCTCTCGTGTAAAAAAAACAACCAAGAGATAGACAGACAGACAGACAGACAGACAGACAGACAAAGAGACAGGAACACACAGTCAGAGAGAGAGAGAGAGAGAGAGAGAGAGAGAGAGAGAGAGAGAGAGAGAGAGAGAGAGAGACACCCAGGGAAAAGACCCATCTTCGACGAGCGTGAGAAATTCTCAGCTCTTTTCCATGGGTCATCCAAACCTACCGTACCGTGGGTCCCCCCCCCCCTCCCCCCCCCACCAATCTCATTACCCTTTGACCTTTGACCTCGCAGGTGCTCCGACTACGCCACCCACCTGACCCGCTACCTGCAATACGGTAAGGAGGGCTACACTGCCAGCGTCAACGACGTGTTCACCGTGGAGGGCTTGGAGGGCATCGACACCACTAACGTCGAAGCTGTCGGCCAGCGTATGATCACTCTCAGCCAGGCTGAGCAGGTGCGTGGTCCAGAATACAAGAGATGAATGAAACATGTCAATAACAAAAATAGATACATGAATAAATGAATGAATGAATGAATAAATACATGGGGGAAAAAGAATGAATAAATAAATAAACAAATATATAAATAAGTCAATGAATGAATGAATAAATGAAGGTACGAATACATTAAAAAAAAAAAAAATCTCTCCACCCAGCAGCAAACAGCCGCCTAAGTGAAGGATCCGGAATGAGACGGATGGGCACCGTCTTCCATTGTGCCGTGCTCTAGACACAGTGAATCTTTTGACAGTAAACTCCCCCGTGCGGCCAACAGGCTGTGAGAACTTTTTGTTTGTTTGTTTGTTTGTTTTGTTTTTGCTTTCGTTCAAGGAACTGTCTTGCATTCTGGTGCATTTCAGCTTAACGATGCGTCATTCTGTCGTTGGATCTCCCCCCCCCCCCCCCCCCTCCACCCTTTCCCCCCCCCCCCCCCCCCCAAAAAAAAAAAAATCAAAAAAAAAATCGAAGGTGTATCTGAGGTGTTGTGTTCTAGCCGTGGAGATTAATGTGTTGTCCATTCCCCTGTTCAATCCTCAGGTGAAACTGTTCTTTGGCGGAGCCATCACCTCCATGTGTGACGGCATGAAGACCTACCTGGAGCAGGTCGTGGCCTGGGAGGCCCAGTACAACTTCATGGGCTAGACCCGCCTGCCTTCAAGTCTGGTAAGTGAGGTGGACAAACAGCCAAGTGTCTGTCGGAGCTGTTTGTTGTTG
>CM031603.1:53770376-53772876 GCA_018398815.1 Conus ventricosus
TTGGTTATATCTTCCATTCGGGGGCCATGCCAGGTTGTTTTTCTTGACAGTTTGTGGGGTAAAAGGTGTTGGCAATGGTGACCGTTGGGCAGAAACCCAGAAGGCGAAGTCCCCTGTCGTTATTTCCCCTGTGCCGTATTGACCCACTGTTCCAGCCCAGTCTTTGTAGGCATCTGGGCCGACTTTGGCGTTGAAGTCCCCCTGAACTATGATGATGTCTTTCTTGGGGCTTTTCTGATGGTGTCTTCTACTTTCTCGTAGAATTCTTCCACCGCCTGATCTTCGTGGCTGGTAGTTGGAGCATACACCTGTATGATGTTGATGTTCTTTGGTTTGGCTGACACACGAATGCTGATGATTCTGCTGTTAACAGGTGTGCAGCTCAAGATGCATCCAGTGATTTCTTTGCGTACGATGAAAGCTACGCCTTTTTCATGTAGTGACTCTTCGCCACTGTACCACATCTTGTGTCCTTCCTCTGTGATTGTTTCTCCAAAGAATGGTGACTTCAAGATATGGTCGCTTTTTCATGAAAATGGAAACCAAAATGCTTTTCCGGTATGATATGCCCAATGTATGATTAACTTCGAAAAATATAATTGCACCCAGCGTGAATACCCCACCCCCACCCACAACACCACCTTTTTTAAACTGCAAAATAAAGAAAAGAAGTGTGTAATAATAGATGCGTGCATTTATTTTCGATGCCTCTGTTTCAAAGATAGGTTATCTGTATTTCAGCTTTGATATTGCACACTAAAAACAGCTTGTCGAACTGATTGGAAATCAGTGGAATGTGTTTCTTTTGTTGTCAAAACATCCCTGTGCATGCGTATGTATTCTCACGTGGAATGGCAGATGACATTTGCATTGAAGACTCTCTCTCTCTCTCCTCTCCTCTCTCCTCTCTCTCTCTCCTCTCTCTCTCTCTCTCTCTCCTCTCTCTCTCTCTCTCCTCTCTCTCTCTCCTCTCTCTCTCTCTCTCTCCTCTCTCTCTCTCTCTCTCTCTCTCTCTCTCTCCAGAAGACAAAACTGGGTTTCTGGAGTAGAAATTTTCCTTTTCGAAACTGGATTTGGTTTTGTATGGAATAACCAGGGTGTTGAGAATGACAAACTTTTTATTCTAGAATTTAAAGAGCGTTTGATATCCTCCTACCAACAGATCTGGCACTCTGAATTAGAAAATAGTGAGAGATACTCTTGGTTCTTGCGCTTTAATAGTGACTTACAGCCAGAAAAGTATTTATCGGTTGTAACGCGAAAATGGCATAGGGATTCATTAGCACGCTTTCGAACAAGGACCCTTGGTCTATATGCTAAAGAAAGATGGTATGGTATATTTAATAATGAACGTAACTGTATCTGTCCAATTTGTAAAAAAATAATATAGAAGATGAATTTCACTTTTTCTTTCAGTGTGAGGTGTATGAAAAGGTACGGGAAAATGCGATGTCTTTAAATCAGTATTAGCAGAAGAACGTGACTTAGTCACTCTGTTACAGAGTGATCGTGAAAACAACTTAAAATTTATTGCTAAATTTATCGCAGAAGCAAATATTCTTTGAAAAAGGAAGCTTTTCAATACTTAAGTCGAATTAATGTTCTTTCTTGTTAAGTCCTATTGTCCTCTCAACTGATTGACTAGGCCTGATGGTCGCTTGCTATTTATGGTGTTTACTAATTTCTATTTTGCTTTCTGATTCTCTTTAATTTGATTTTTCTTAATTTTGTTCAAGCAGTGTTCCCCATGTTAAATAGCAGGTTTTGCTGATGACATTAAACTGCATTCATTGTCATTGTCATTCTCTCTCTCTCTCTCTCTCTCTCTCTCTCCCCTCTTCTCTCTCTCTCTCTCTCTCTCTCTCTCTCTCTCTCTCCCATCCCCCACCCCCCACATTATCCCCCACATGCTTGCTCTCTTTCATCCACCATCGTCTTTCCCCCATCTTCTCTCCCATTCTTTGTCTGTTCACCAGGGACAACTGGCATGGAACAATCTGAAGAGTGCACCCCCCCCCCACACACCCACCCCCCACACACACCACTGTTGGGCTTTTTGTAACCGCAGCCAACATCTCCATCACTGTGCTGTTTGATCTACCTTCACAGAACCTTCATCGGCCTCTGAAAAGTCCACCCTTTTGATCAATCTTTCCTGCTACAGGAGGTTATAAAAACTATTACAGCATAAAGGAGGTATGGTCCTGGTACCATCTCAGTCCTTCTTCGTGTCAGTTTTTCATTACGATAGCAAGATTTAGAATACTTTTCATCAAATTTCCATTCGACATAGGTAATCTAAATGTAAACAATACTTACAGTGGCGTCATGACTCCAAGATATGGTCACTTTTGCAGAAAACGTGAAACCAAAATGCGTTTTGGTATAATATGCTTGATATTCAATCAACTTCGAGAAACAGAATTGCACCCTGCATGAATACCTCTAGCCCCCATCCCCAATACCACTTGTTCTTTAACTGGAAAATAAAGAAGAATGT
>CM031603.1:53775376-53780376 GCA_018398815.1 Conus ventricosus
CAACGTCAGCCCTTGAGATCACTATTTCCGTCCACAGGAGCTGATCAAATCTATCACAGTATAAACGTAGATGGTCTTGGTAACATATTTCAGTCTCTCTGTCAGCTTTTTATCATGATAGCAACATTTAGAATAGTTTCAGTCAAATTTCCTTTCGATGCAAGTAATCTTGAATGAAAACAATACTTACAGCGGCTTTGTAATTTCAAGATATGGTTGATTTTGTAGGGAATTTGAAAATATAATGCGTTTTGGTATGATATGCCCAATATAAAATCAACTTCGAGAAATAGAATTGTACCAGCAAGAATACCCCCACAACTATCCCCAACACCAACTTTTCTTTCACTGAAAATTAAAGAAACGAATTTTGTGATACAAGATGCCAGCATTTTATCTATGATGCTTTCTGTTTCAAAGAGAATTTATCTACATTTCAGCTTTTAATATTGCACACCACAACAGCTTGATGAAATGATCATCTTTTGTTGAAATCTGTGGAACATGTTTCATTTATCATCAAACCAGCCCTATGCATGTGTAAGTATTTTCACATGGATTGGCAGGTGGCAGGTGTATTTTTCTTTTAACTCTCTCTCTCTCTCTCTCTCTCTCTCTCTCTCTCTCTCTCTCTCTCTCTCTCTCTCTCTCTCTCTCTCTCTCTCTCTCTCTCTCTCTCTCTCTCTCTCTCTCTCTCTCTCTCTCTCTCTCTCTCAATCCCAACGTCCTCACTCTTTTCATCTCCCAACCTCTTCCCTTAGTCTCATCTCCTCATCTTTGCCTGTCAGCCGGGGAGAACTGTCGTGGAACAATCTGAAGAAGTGCACCTGCCCCACACCACTGTTGGTCTCTTTGTAACTGCAGCCAGCATCTCCACCCCTTCGCTGTTTGATCTACCTTCACAGAACCTTCAACAGCCTCTGTAATGTCTGCCCGTTTGATCACTATTTCCTACCCCAGGAGGTGATAAAAGACTCTTACAGGATTATGGAGATATGGTCCTGGTACCATCTCAGTCTTTCTGTCTGCACCGCTTGATCTGCCTTCACAGAACTTCCACCATCCTCTGATGAAACGTGTGCCTTTCTGACCACTATTTCCTACCACAGGAGGTGATAAAAAAAAACACCATTACAGCATAAAGGAGATATGGTCCTGGTACCATCTCAGTCTTTCTGTTCGTCAGTGTTTCATCATGATAGCAACATTTAGAATAGCTTTAGTCAGATTTCGTTTCGGCGTAGGTAATCTTGAATGAAAACAATACTTTTAGTGACGTCATGACTTGAAGATAATCATGGTCACTTTTGCAGAAAACTTGAAACCAAAATGCGTTTTTGGTATAATATGCTTGATATGCAATCGACTTCGAGAAATAGAATTGTACCCAGCATGAATACCCGTACCCACACCCCAAACACTGCTTGTTCTTTAACTGTAAAGTGAAGAAGAGTGTAATAAGAGGTGCCAGCATTTTTATTGGTGATGCTTTCAGTGTCAAAGAGAGTTTATCTATATTTCAGCTTCTGATATTGCACACCACAAACAGGTTGGTGAAATGATCATCTTTCCATTGAAATCTGTGGAACGTGTTTGTTTTGAATCCTGTGCATGAGTATGTATTCTCACTTGGAATGGCAGGTGGCATTTGCATTAAAAATCTTCTCTCTCTCTCTCTCTCTCTCTCTCTCTCTCTCTCTCTCTCTCTCTCTCTCTCTCTCTCCTCTCTCTTTCTCTCTCTCCAGGGCTGGCGGAAGAAGAGCATTTATTTGCTTATCTTAACCCTGGAAAGATAAAATTTCGTTTCATTTCGTTTCGTTTCTCTCTCTCTCTCTCTCTCTCTCTCTCTCTCCTCTCTCTCTCTCTCTCTCTCTCTCTCCTCTCTCTCTCTCTCTCTCCTCGCTCGCTCGCTCTCTCTCTCTCTCTCTCTCTCTCTCTCTCTCTCTCTCTCTCTCTCTCTCTCTCTCTTCTCTCTCTTTCTGAACAAACTGTGGAAAAAGCCCCCACCCTGCTCCCACTACCCCTCTCTCTCTGTCTGTCTGTCTGTCTGTCTGTCTGTCTGTCTGTCTGTCTCTCTCTCTCTCTCTCTCTCTCTCTCTCTCTCTCTCTCTTACTGTCTCTTCTTCTTCTTCTCCTTTTTCTTCTCCCACTTCATGCTCCACATCCTCACTCTTTTTCATCTCCGGTCCTCTTTTTTCCATCTTGTTTCCCTTTCTTTGCCAGTCCACCAGGGAGAACTGTCACGGAGCAATCTGAAGAAGTCCACTCACCGACACCACTGCTGGACTTTTTCTAACTGTAGCCAACATCTCCATCACTGTGCCGCTTGATCTGCCTTCACAGAACTTCCACAGCCCGCTAAAAACGCCCGCCCTTTTGATCTCTATTTCCTACCACGGGAGGTGATAAAAACTATTACACCATAAAAGAGATATGGTCCTGGCACCATCTCAGTCTGTCTGTCTGTCGGTCGGCTTTTCATCATGATAGCAACATTTAGAATAGCTTTAGTCAAATGTCTTGTCAGGTAGGTAACCTTTAATGTAAACAATACTCATAGCGATGCTGTAGCTTCAAGATATGATCGCTTTTGCAGGGAACTGGAAAACAAAATGTGCTTTGGTCTTACATGCCCGATGTGCAATCGACTTTGAGATATATAACCCACACACCCATCCCCAACACCACCTTTTCTTGAACTTCAAAATAAAGAAAAGAAGCATGTAATAAGAGATGCTGGTATTTCATTTGTAATGCTTTCTTTTTCAAAGAGAGCTTATCTATATTTCAGCTTTTCATATTGCAAACCACAAGCGGCTTGGTCACATGATCATCTTTCCCTTGAAATCTTTGGAATGTGTTTGTCGTGATATCAAAGTGTTCCTGTGCATGTGTATGTATTCTCAGGTGGAACGGCAGGTAGCATTTGCATTAAACTCTCTCTCTCTCTCTCTCCTCTCTCTCTCTCTCTCTCTCTCTCTCTCTCTCTCTCTCTCTCTCTCTCTCTCTCTCTCTCTCTCTCTCTCTCTCTCTCTAAGTTTCTGTCTCTGTCTGTCTCTGTCTCTGTCTGTCTGTCTCTGTCTCTGTCTCTGTCTCTCTCTCTCTCTCTCTCTCTCTCTCTCTCTCTCTCTCTCTCGCTCTCTCTCTCTCTCTCCACAACATGTGGAAAAAAAAGCCCCGTACTCTCTTGTTCTCCTTCTTCTTCTTCTTCTTCTTCTTCTTCTTCTTCTTCTTCTTCTTCTTCTTCTTCTACTACTACTACTACTAACTACTACTACTACTACTACTACTACTACTACTACTACTCCACCCCTCATTGTATCCCCAACGTCCTTGCTCTCTTTCATCCTCCACCCTCTTCCCTCCGCCTTGTCTCCCTTTCTTTGCGTGTCCACCAGGGAGACCTGTCATGGAGCATTCTGAAGACGTGCACTCACCGACACCACTGCTGGCCTTTTTGTAACTGCAGCCAACATCTCCATCACTGCGCCGCTTGATCTGACTTCACAGAACCTTCACCGGCCTCTGAAACGTCAGCCCTTTTGATCATTATTTCCTACCACAGGAGGTGATAAAAACTATTACAGTATAGAGGAGATAATTATAGTCTTGGCACCATCACAGTCTCCCTGTCTGCAGTGTCTCCATCGTGATTGCAACGATCAGAACAGCTTTGGTCAAATTTCCCTTCTTGGTTGGTAATCTGATATATAAACAATACTCACAGTCATAATATAGCTTCAAGATGATGTGGTCTGTTCCGAGCGGAACTGAAAACCAAAATGCGTTTCAGTATGATATGCCCCACATACTATCAACTTCCAGAAATAGAACTGTACCTACCATGTTTCCCCCCACTTCTCACCCCAACTCCATTCTACCCTAGCACCACCTTTTTTTTCTAACTACAGATAAATAACAAAAAACACGTCCGTGATAAGAGCTGCCAGCATTTTATTTGTGATGCTTTCTGTTTCAAAGACAGTTTATCTGTGTGTCAGCTTTTGATATTGCGCACCACCAACGGTTTTGGTGAAATAATGATGTTTTCCTCTGACGTCTGTGGAAAATATTTGTCTTGTTATCACGGCATCCCTGCTCATGTGTATGTATGCTCACGTGGATGGGCAGGTGGCATTCGCATTCAACCACCCCCCTCTCTCTCTCTCTCTCTCTCTCTCTCTCTCTCTCTCTCTCTCTCTCTCTCTCTCTCTCTCTCTCTCTCTCTCCTCTCTCTCTCTCTCTCTCTCTCTCTCTCCTACAAAAGCAAGGATGCAGCTTTGTCTGGTTAGCCCAAGGTGTCGGTAATAAGACATGCTTCTGGTCATTGTTCAAAGACTTAAAGACACATTTTGTCAAGAATGGACGTCAAACATAAATGAAAGTAACAGATTCAATCTATATTCACTCTTCAAGTCTTCAATTTTTCCTGAAGCATACATAGATTGTGTGCAACAAAAATGCATTAGAGACACCCTTATCAGGGTCCGATTTGGAGTAAGTGAGCTTAGAATTCATAAAAACCGTTATGTTTCTGGGGATATAAACGTTGACAATAGGTTCCCGTTTTGTCCAGAATTAGAAGAAACTGAATTACATATGTGTTTTAATTGTGAAGTATATGCAGCATTAAGGCCAAATATCATGAAAAACGTCCCCACACTTTTTCAACGAGCCAAATTTGTAAGCATGATGGCTAGGCAAGATGGTCCGACAAAAAGAAAACTTGCATGGTTTTTCTTTAAAGCATTTAGATTACGAGAGCGCAAACTCACTGTTGTAAGTATTTGAGATAGTGTACTTTGATACATCCTTCTGTTTAATTTGTATGAAAGTGTATATACGTACATTTTTTTCCCGAATTGATTGATGTTTATGTACTCCATGAAAATGAGCAGAGGCTTAAACTTATTAAACTATTTCATTTCTCATTTCATTCTCTCTCTCTCTCTCTCTCTCTCTCTCTCTCTCTCTCTCTCTCTCTCTCTCTCTCTCTCTCT
>CM031603.1:53790376-53810376 GCA_018398815.1 Conus ventricosus
GTGATGGGAAAAGGGTTTTAAAGTAATTCTTTTTGTTTTTTAGCCTTTTGTTTTAAGCGTCCCTTCCCTGCTTCTGGAGAAGACTTTAACGTTTGATTGGGTTTATTCTTGCTCAGGTCGTTTGCTGGGTTATTGGTGGCTTTAATAGATTTCCCCCCTCGCCATCGCAGTGGCTGTTAAGATTTGCACATGGGTCAGCTGTAGACGGGGGGGGTTCCAGTACCCTTTTCTTCTTTCTTCCTTCTTCCTTCTTTTTTCCCTTCTTCCTTCCCCTCCCTTTCTTTCCCTCCCATACGTTTCCCCCCCCCCCCCCCCCCCCCCGGGGGCTTCCCCGGAGTCTGGCTGGGGGGTCCCCCGGGGGTTGAGGCCTCGCTCCCGGGGCTTGAGACCCCCCGGCTGGGATGGTGCCACGTGCGGGTTGAGGCCGTCTGGCTGAACCGCGGACTGGGGGTTGCCACGGGGGTTTGGGCCACGCTCGGGCGAAGAAACCGCGGACTGGAGGGTCCACTCTCAGGCCACCCCTTCCCCGCTTAAATCCCCCCTCTTGACTCCCCCCCCCCCCCCCCCCCCCCCTCCCCCCTTTCCCCCCCACTTTCCCCCCCCCCCCCCCCCCCCGGGGACGCCCCCTTTTCACTCCCGCTTGTGTGTGGGGTGTCGGCTTTGGCGATCCCTGCGAAAACCCGCCCCCCCGGTTGGGCCCTAGGCGAAAAGGTGCCCCCAGAGACTTGACGGGGCAGGGTGGGGGAAGGCACTCCGGTGTGGGAAGGGTGGGTGGAAATGTTTCTTTATAATTGTGTTTTAATCAATGTGCTGGATGTGTAATTGTGATTTGTACGTCGTTGGAAAAATTTTTTATTTATAACGTGCTTTTTTGTGTGTTTTGGGAGTGTTGTTTGTGATTGTCCCTGTTTTTGCTTTTGGAATGCTTGTTTGCGATTGTGCTGTTGTGTGTTTTGGGGGAAGCTTATTTTTTGACTGTGTGTCTGGTGAAAAATAAAGGGGGTTTGATCGTAATCTTTCCGTGTGGGCTCTTCGAGGCGGCGAGGTAACCTTCCCTTCACTCCCTCTAAAACCGATCCTGTCGGGCAGCCCCCCCCGGGGTCGGTGTGACAATTGGGGGGGGGTGTCCGGGATTAAAGGGCTCTGGCGTCTTTTCCTGTTTGCGGAGTACCTGTTTAGTTTTGTTGTTTTTATAGTTTAGTCGTTTGTGTGTTTTTTCGTGGGGGGTTGGCTGGGTGACTCTAGCGTAAAAGGGATCTTTTTTTGTGGCCTGGGGGAAAACACCCGGTGTGCCGGGGGGGTCGAGGGGGACGAGGGGATCGACCGCGTCCAGCCCCTCCTTCCGCCGGGTACCTCACGCAGGTAGGGCCGTAATTTGCCTTTCTTTTGCCGCTCTCTTCCTTTCTGTTGTTTTTTTTGCCAGTTTTGTTTTTTTTTTTTTTCCCCCCGGGTCTTGAGTACGGGGGGGTTGTATCGGACTTTTAGTGTTTTTTTTTTTTCCTCTCTCCGGTTTCCCGTTCCCTGTTTTTTTTTTTCCGGCACCCCCCACCGACTTTTTGCTGTGCTGTGGAGCGCGGGTTTTTCCCAGGGGGGGGCACCGGACATGTTTTTGTTTTTTTTTTTTTCGGTGAGCCCCACCGCACTGTTTGCTCGTGTTGTAGAGCGCGGTGTTGCCAGGTGGGAGCCAAACCGGAACTTGTCCGCCACCGCACACACATACTACCAATATACACACACCCCTAAAATATTTGTTTTTTTTAAGTGGAATTGTCTTTCCCCTGATTGAAAATTTGTAGGAATAGTTGCATTTGGAAAAAGCCCGGGGTTTGGGGGGGTATGGCTTTTCTCGGGCGTCAAAAAGAAGGGTTTCTAAAGAGTCCCCATATTGTACCCGCACTTTGACTAAGTGATTCCACTTATTCCAGTGTGTAGCCCATTTCCGCGAGTCTTTCATTCCTTCCCTGGGGTTTTTCCTGCTGAGCCCCCCATGGCACTTCCCCCCGGAAGGTCCGAGATAGCGAAGCAACTGTGGGTTCGTTTAGTCGCAGAAACCAAACCCCCCATTTCCCATCTTCCCCCCGTAAGGGAGTATGCCCCGGGGGGACTTTCCTCAGGGGGGGTCGGCCCCAAGGGACGGGGCAAGGGTCCATCCTCCCGTGTGGGAGTGGGAATCCCTCCCGGCATCCCCCCTGTCCTGATGTTCCAGAGCAGCAGCGCAGAAGAGGCTGCCCCACGGAGGCCCCCTTTGTAAGGAAGAAGCTGCCGACGGGGCCCCCGAAGGAAAAAGCTGCCCACGGAGGGGCCCCTTTAAGGAAGGGGGCTGCTAGGTGGGGAAAAGGGGAGCCCGGAGGAAGCCCCTCCCAGGGAAGAGCTGGATAGGGGGGGCTCTGCGCAGGAGGAGACGACAGACGGGATTTGATAGGGGGGAAGGGTATGTGCGCAGAGAAGAGGCTGCCCGACAGGGGCCCTTTGTAAGGAAAGGCTGCCCGACAGGAGGATCAGGTAGGGAAAGGCTGCTCAGCGGGGAAGAGGGTGCTCAGGTAGGAAGAGGCGCCCTCCGTAGGGAAAAACAAAAACCCAAACCCCCCCCCCCCCCCCCCCCGCTCCCCCCCCATCTTGTAGGGGGTTAATCCCGGCAGGGGGGGTAAGTTTAGAGGCCCAAAATTAAAGTTCCCGAGTTCGACCCACGAGGGGGCATAGATATGTTCTTAGAGCATTTTGACAAGGTAGCTACTTTTACCCAAATTGGGTTTAGGAACAAAAGGCCAGCACCTTTTTTCGGATTGTCGGGTCTGCAAAAGGGAGTGTGGCTCACTCTAAATGAAGGCGCGTCTTATGCAGACATGCAGTTGGCTCTGCGTAAAGGTTTTCCACCTTTCCCCCGAGACTCAGGAGGAAAGTTCAGGTCCATGAAGAAAAATAACGACCCAGGGCCTTCCCCTTTTGGGTTTGGGTGGCTGCGCAAAACGCTAGGGTACTGGCGTCAGTTGGCCCCAAATTGGGGGTGGAGGATTGACCCCATTGAACAGCTCACCAACACGTTCCCCAGAGTTGAGGATCCGGGGAAAGGGGAACAGCACCTAGGATTTCGCGGCCCCGCGATTCGTACCGCGAGGTTTCGCTGAAGCTCGAGGGTTAGGCATCGCCCAGATACGGGGGAAGCCCCACAGGATTTATGGCAATAAGGCCCACAAAAGCCTTAGGGGGGGGTGAACAAGGCGGCAGTTCTCGGGGGTTTTTGCGCCCCCCGTGTTTTTTTTGGGTCGCCTGGGCACATTAGGAAGATTGTCTAAAGCCGTGGGGAGTGTGGGGCTGGTCCCTTTCCCACGTCCTGTGCCCCCGGCTAACGTGGGTTTTTCCCTCCCCGCTTCTGGGATTTAAGTGCCCCAGTTTTCCTCTGTTGTTGGTTCCCCCTTTTTCGAAAACCATCAGGGGTTGGGAGCATCAACGTCTTTTTGGTAAGAATTTGGTTTCCCCGAGGCCCGGCGGGGCCCTAGTTTGATGTGTGCGGGTTGGGGGCTGGTTTTTAACCCCCCACCCGTCCTTTTTGTGCTTTTTTCCTATCCCACCCCCTACTTTTGTGGCGAAGTTGGGCCATCGCGGTGGGGGGCACCTATTTTTCCCTTTCATAGGGAATACTGTCACCTTTGCTGACGGACCCGTCGTCCCCGTGTCTAGGATCTCCCGTACAGGGGGTATGTGGGAGTCCCCCACCCCCCGGCCAAAGCTAAAAACAGGAACAGGGGGTTTTTTTCCCCTCGCGAGCTGAGGGGACGTGTTTTTTTTTTCCGTCAGCTTTTCTCGCCCCGGGGCCCATTTCCCAAAGGGTTTACAACTGAACTTGTTTGACCCGCGAGTGAAGGGTGCACACTTTGTGTGGACCTTTGTGATGTGCTATGTGGGTGTGTGAAAATGGAATTTCAAATAATATCTGGAGAAAAAAAAAAAACAGATTTTTGTATGGATAGGGCTCCATATGAGCAACCCCTGCCTGAACACTTTTTGAAGACGCGGGGCCAAGGGAAAGTGTGCAGCTCATCTTCAGTTGGCCTTGATATTTCGGAAGTCCAGAAAAAAACCCCGAAATGAAACAATTTAAATCACAGAAAAAACAAGTAAGGTGGTGCTAAGAAAAGACAAAAATGTCTTGCAGGAAAAATTAGAAGAAAAAACACAAACTCGGACTATTAACTTCAGCTCAGGAGGATATCAAACAAATTCGGTTGGACATTGATAAACTAAATGTGAAATTGATGAAAAGAGTCGATATTCTGGAGGGTGTTGTGTTTGAACTGAAGACTGACAGAGACAATCTACATGTGCAAATAAATAGTAGAGAACGTAGATATACCAATCCTGGGCCACTTCCGCCCTCACCCAGTTCGGGCGAAAGTAACCCAGGATTGGTATATCTACGTTCTCTGACAAGTAAGAACTTCAAAACTACACACACACATGCACAAACACACAAAAATGCACCCACTCACAAACACAGACACACACACCACCACACACACACACACACACACACACACACACACACACAACACACCACACATGGGCACAGACAGACACTCATACACGCGCGCGCGCGCGCCTCACACCTGCCGACAAACTGAGAGGCTAAAAAATCAATACTGCCGCCCCGCTCCTCCCCTCACCCCACTCCCTCACGCGGGCTTGCCCATTGCAATATATTACATCAGCTTTTTCTCTGCCGCCTGAGGGCGCTGTTAAAGCGCTCACATGACCAGTTTCCAACACCGGTTTCATCATTTTCTACTGACTTCCGGACTTGCAAGGACGCTTTTACTTCGCTGTGTACTGTGCTTGGTGTCTTATTCTAAAAAATGGCTACCCGTTTCACTGAAGAGCAGGCTCTTGCCATTGAACACCACAAGTTTTACCATACTTGCATGTCAGAGTATTTGTTGAAAAAAGAACGGGGTGAAGCATGTTCGTTGCCGCCGAAACCGAAAAGAAGTATTGCTTTCCTAGAAGGAACAGAAAAAGAAAAAAGTGAACCGACTGCTTTGGAAATGGACGACTATCTTAAAGGTTTGTTGGTTCAAGGAAATGAAAACGTTGAAGGCAATATTGCTGAACAAAATATAGCCAATTTCAATATGTGTTTAACTATCGATGAGATGGTTCCTTATTTAATAAATGGCGCTGCATTGTTGAAAGCCGGCCAAAGCAAAACAATCCATCACGCGTTGATTGTTGGGCGTTTGGGTTGAGACAGCCCAAGTCATGTTTAAAAAAAACAAAAAACGCATCAAACATGGCGTTTATTTCTTAAGACGCAGGTGAACATGTCTGATTCGTATAGCTAGGAAACTCATTCAACTTTCTGTGTGTTTTTATAACTATCCGAAATTCCACAAGCCAGGAATCAGTATAAATGAACTGTGTAAGCAAACGCCAAAAAAAACATTATAAACTTATGCAACTGGAGGCGATTTTTCGAGGGGTTCGGGCAAAACTAGATAGGTTAGGCAACCTTATACATCGACCAGTATGGAGAGGAGTGTGTGTGCACCACTATCTTCATATAAATGCTCCAAAATATACAATGAACGATGTACACTACTGGCGATGTGAGCCCTCATAAAACTTGGATACAGCAGTAATTGCTTAACTCTGGCCAAAAGCATTGCAAGCCGTTGAGAAAAAGTAGCAAAGCAAACTAGGCCTACAACCCTATGTGATCGCTTGCCGCCAAGGACGTTAGCACCGGAATAGCTCGGTGGCAAACTAGGTCCAAACGACCGCTATGTGATCGCTTGACTGCAAAGCGCGGCAGCACCGCAAAGCTCAGCGGCAAAAACTAGGCCAAACGACCCTATGTATCACTTGGGGTTGATTGAGGTTGCCGCGAGACCACAGCCTGTGTAGTCACAAAGCAAGAAGTGGCCCTAGAGTTCTACTTTTTTGTTTTGTTGTTTGTTTTGGGCCTACCCCACGCCCGCACGTCCCCCCACCCCCACCCCTGGAACGGTCGTATTGTGGTGTGTGGTTGTTGTTGTTTGTTTTGTCCTGCCCCCACGCATGCACACCCCCCACCCCCACCTGCCCCCCACCCCCCTCCCATGCATGCACACACTCAATTCCTTCTAATTTTTAACAAGTTATTCTCAAGTTTCTTACTTTAAGTTACTTCGATTTGTCCTTAAGTCATTCTCAAGTTATCCCCAATGTTTTTAATAAGTTCTGATCAATTCGTAATTAGTTCGTAATAAGTTTTGAGCAAGTTCTTGATAAGTTCTTGGATAAGTCATCCTTTAAGTACAACCAAGTTCTTATTAAGTTTCTTATAATTTATCAAAAAAATACAAGCTTATGTTTTTTATCTTAAATAGTAGATGTCTAATATAGTACACACACGCCTCAAATAACGCGTCATCGTTGAGGATGGCTTGCTCAGCGTTCTCTCATAGATGTCTTAATGGAAGGTTTTACATCAAGCTACCGCATTGATTACAATTTGGGTCTAAGGAAATGTCTTGTTATAGACGCCAGTCTTTTTGATTGACTTCATCATTTTATAATACGCCAGATCTAGTTTTATGAAAAAAAGTTAAAAAATTATTCGTATAAATGATCAAAATGAATGCTTTTGTTATTGGCGGTTTTTTGGCGTGACAGTTGTCGCTTGTGTATTTAATGGGTTCAAGGAGATTTTTTTGATTGCTTTTGTTTCTGTTGCCATCGGTTATATATTTTATAACCGTAATACAACGCCCCCAACAGCAGCATGGCGCTAAAAATGCCAACATGTTTAAGTGTCAATATTCCATGAAGAACTTTGGTGCCCTTTGTATCTCATGGAGTTTTTATAGCGGCAATTGAATCAACTGGTTCTGTGGCGCTGGCGGTGTTATGGTTTTCATGAGGAGTCCATATTCTGTAACATTAATTTTTTTTTGTCTGTTCCACCTCTGCAAATTTTTTTTCCTGCTTCAAACACGCCCAATTTTTAATGGTCTCCACCTGATTCAGCGTGTTGCTGCTGAGTTCTGGCCTGGTTTACTTTTTCTCCACCTGGATTCAGTTTTTTTCTGATGCCTGCTGATTTTCGAGCTCGCTCAGTGTGAAGGGAAACAAAATCGATATGATTAAAAGTTATTAATTCTCAATGATCGCTGCGACCAATAATGTGCCAAATCTGTAATATAGATTCAACAGCCTAGAGACTCTAATGACTATGTTAAAACACAGGAATCTTTGCGTTAAATCAGCGTAAGATCTTGTTCAAATCAATGGAGCAAATCTACTGACTAATTTAGTGTACAAACGTAAGAACCGATTGCCCCACACTTTTTACCATTCTAGACCCTAAACTGCGCTTCATACCTGGTTTGATACTTGTATAAGTCTGGGCGACACGTTAATCAGTTCAATGCTAAATTCAGTGGTCCGGGGGAGAACTGTTGTGTTTTTTCTCCACAACGCTTGGGGGCCAAAGAATAACAACCTCTCCTTTTGGGCATAACTCTTGGGCCATCAACTTGGTCATTCATAAGTTGCGTGAAGGTTTAGGTAAGGCCGCCTTGTAGCTGTAGGTTATCAATCACTGGGTCATGTTTTTTAATAATTATCATTATTTTGATTTTAAAAAGGAGCACCGAAAAAACTGTTGCTAACCTTAGTATACCTTTCCTGCTGTTAATTGGAGGACATAAGTGTAGAATACTCAATGCTTGGTAAAATGCCTGTTAAAGAATTAAACCCAGCAGATCTTGGCATACTAGACGTTGTGATTCAGCAAAGCTAATTGCAATCATTGCAGCTTCCGTTTGCTACGAAAGATTTCGAGTTAAGCAAGGAATATGCCAACAATATAAATATGTATGAAAAAAATACATTATAAAAAATGATTCACTCGCAATAATGATAGGGCGGCGCTGTGGTTAATTGCGCTTGCGTTTAGCGGAAGTAATTTCGCAGTAGTAAACTGGGGAATGACGCGAGAGAAAAAGACATAAGCAAAGCTATGGAGCAACTGCAGCTGCACAAGACGCCTATGAAGGCAGAGACTTGAGCAGTTAGATTTATTAACCTGACACACTGAAAAGACAGGGGCATGCAGCGTACCACTTTTTAAAAATTTGATCAAGCAATAAAACAATATTATCTTGTAACAGGCAAACGGCAAACGAGACATTGCCCCCACCAAAATTCAGTGACTTTTATCAACCATCAGAAAAACAAAGATGCAAGAAGATCGGGTTGATTGTCCGTGGTATGACCGTCGTGTATTTTGTTGCACTAATATTGCTGAATAAAAAAAGAACATAAATCTATTATTCACCAAAGGATATTGGTAGGGCAATCACAGCAATGAAAAAAGGCTAAGCAAGCGCAGGAGTCAGTGCACAAACAGCAAAAATGGTTATCTCAACAGCATTTGGAAAGTTATTACCTGCCCCTAGAACGAATACAGAGACCACACGTTGTTAATACAATACACGAACGACAACCCATCAAATGATCTTCTATATTTACCCCTGATAGGATTAGAAACGAAAAAGATTTAAGACGCACGCATCAGTCATTGACAATGGCTTCAAGATACAAAGATGCAGAAACATTACACAAAAGCGTGCTTCTGCTGTTGCTGGTTGCATACAGCTATTATACCATCGAGGGCCCCCTTAAACTTTCGTCCCTCGCATGATTCAAGTCGAGATGAAAGAAGTTAAAGGCCAAGTGAATCAATTATTGTTGAAACATAGATTACCATTAAAAAGATGCATTCCAGAGTTCACAGATAACAGGCTTTAGTTGAAACCTTAAACAAAATTAGCTGAAAAGACTTTTCTCCTACCAGTATCACAGAGAGCTGATTGACATTCTCGCAACACAGAAATGGGTCAAAATGCCCCTCAGTTGTGCGCGCAATGAATAAGAAGAATGAAAAGGATCTAAAACCATACAAGCAATCAAAAGAAAAACAATAAATGTGCTTGAAGGAGAGTCGTCATCCGGCAAACTATTACCATTGGGTGAAATAAAGGTACCTTTATTGTACCGGGGGAAGCAGCAGGGACACTCGCATCAGGCAACAGATCCAGTTTGGAGTGTTGACCCATATGAAATAAAAAGAATTGTAAAGATAATCCGCCCGGGTATATTTTACGAAAACGCACATCAAAACAACCAGCTCCTCAAAGATCTTTTGTGAAAGAAGAACTGCAGAATAATCCCACCAGACACTGTTCCGCTGTAATTAATTTACGGTTCTCCATCCCAATTGCATATGAAAACTCTGATTAACAAACACCCGGTTTGTGTTTGTTCTATCTACTACTTCTTTATTACACTGTTTGTGGTTGATCTCATGTAATAGATCGCAGTTTTACGTTGTCATATGAAAAGTCGTATTGCCAAACAATGCTGCTTTTATTGTCATGTGATATGTTTGACGTGCACAACGCTGCGAGATAATCCCTTTGCTTTCTTATGATTTTCTCCTGCTCCGAAATACTGTACATTTTTTTACATTAACCCCACATACTCCCCTTGATCAGACTTCCAATAATCAGCTTCCATCTTTCCTAAAACCTTCTTATTAGTAATTGAATGCAACGGGCAATCTTGAGGTAATCAGATGTATCATACCATCCCCGCGTGTCTTTAGCCTACTGTTCCTTTGTCCATGTCTTTTAGATGTCTTCAGTAGGAATATCTATAACAAAACGGCTGTATCGGTTAAAGTACTCTCCTGGACTTCAGGATACGAGGGCTTAAAGTAGTCATAAAGAAACTACGCTAAAAACATCAAACTTTGATAATTCGAAAACAGTAAACCCCCAATAAATAACAGGGTGAGTTTGTTTGTCCCCAATTTGACTTTTTCTTTTTTTTCATCATAGGCCAAAAAGCTGATTATCATGAAATCTTCTAAAGAGATCCGTTCTAAAGAAGTCCTGATAATTAGTGTTTTGGGAAGTCCAGGCTTAAACCTTAAATTTGCTTCGTTTCTCGTTAGGGGACTAATCTGCCATCTTTACGGCGGATGAGGGCGTGGGGGGGGGGAGAGGGGCGCCGATAGAGTAGGTGGGGCTCGAGTATAGGGGGGGGGGGTTTGGGTTGGTGTGGATAGGGCCAAGCAAAGAGGCATAGCTCGTTACTGTGTTGTCGGAGTAGGCGCGTGCTGTTGATTGGTCTATAAAAACAGTAGGCTTTAGGTCTCGCTCGTGTCTAACAGTCTCAGGCAGGTAGACGTTCCACGATCCATCGTGGAGCATGTCGGGGTCTCTATGAGCAGTGGGCATTTCATGCACATAGCATAAGATGGCTTGGCAGGTATAATTGGACACGCTAGAACGGTTCTGTCGAATAACCGACTAGATAGCACACTACACTTGTAGGGGGACAATACGAATAGGGATTCCCGCATGCATGTCTATAACTGGTGAGTTGCGAGAGGGGAGGGGTTGGTAATACGCAGTACTACTCTAGTGTCTGGTCAAAGACTAAGTTGTCAGAAGCTCGGGTACGGCATTATGCTCAGTACGCACTAGCAGGAAGTGGGTTACTCACGAAGCTTGGTCGCGAATGAGACTAGGCGAGGGTGGGGGTGGGGGCAGGGGTTATCTAGACTAGAGAAATATGATATGAGTTGGTGGGGCGCGCTGTGGGATCCGAGCCGTGTTACAGATTCATCTGCCTGTCATGTGAGCAACGTTGTGGAGAGGGTGCGAGGTGTAGGGGGCTTGAGGTGACTACGTTGGGCTGGTAGTACGTAGGCGTAGGATTATGGGCAGGGTGTCGTAGTGGACCGCGCAGTTAAATCAGCGTTAATCTGCTCAACCACGTTTATGGCCGGGTGGTTGAGGATTCTACCTGGGGGACAGTGAATTTTACGTTATGAATGATTGCCCAATTGGCCCAACCATACAGATTGGTTTGCGTCGAAAGACAGGAAAGCTAGACCTTTTACTCGTAATCATAGTCGTCCAAGTAGTTGTTGTGTCGTTACAGTAATGATGCGACGCCATACATGTGCCCCCACGCAACCCGTGGTCAAGCATCTGAATCAGTGGTAAATCTGACAAGAAAAGCATCTGTAATTCCTGTAAACATAAAAAGCGTCCCAACTCTGCCCGCCGCAAAAATGTAATGCGCAGGAGCCAAACTGTAATGGTTCAAGCAGGTCTTTCTTATAATTTTTCAAAGACGTCCCGCCAACAAACAGACATCGGCCATCAAGCTGGAATCATGATAGTCCTCCCTTCGTTTTGACTCCTAATTTCTGGGCCACGCATCTTGACATGTTGTATCGAGTCGCTGAGGTCCTGTTCCTCTATGACTAAAAAGAACGCGCCTGTAGGGGAAGTATCGTCATCAAACCCTTTCCCAACTTTCTGGTATTCATAAGGGAAAACACCCTTTTCTAACAACGTAGGCCAAATATTCTTCCGTATTGGGCAGGACTTTAAGGACATAGCCAGTGCACCTCGAATGACCCTCATGTGTTGCATAGAGTCGGAGAAAGACATGTATTTAAGGAAACACATGTACAGTTCGAGGACTTGGCATGCATGCTACCCTGAAGGCGCTGGTGACGGCTTGCAATTATAAGATGAGAAGTCGTAACCTCGCAAGGTATGAAAAAGATGGCAGCTTCCATGCTTTGGTTCAAACTTTTTTGATTAGTGAAGATTGCATTTACTGGGGCGCTGCACATCTAAACTCCCACCAATGTGATCATGGTCTCTTACTGTGGGTTACACTCTTGGCGTTAGCTCTAATCCGCAAACCCAACAAGGTGGGGCGTGAAGTCCATTACTGTTTTGGGTCTTCAGCGCCAGTAGATTTCAGATAAGTTTAGATTATTAGAACAGTCATTGCGCACTTGCTGCATGCGTTTTAAGAATGTTTCTGCAGCATCTGGTCCTCTATATAATTCTGGCGTTGAATAAACGCCATCCGACCTAACAATAATGAAGGCAAATGAACAAATCTGATGATTACTCATTAAGACTGTTTTTCGAAGTTTTTGTGGCGCTGGCCCTCATAAGGAACAATAAGCGACTCGAAGTCTGCGTAAACTACGTATGGAGAATGTTGCAGCCGTTTCCAGTTCTTAAAACTAACTTTAGATCCTGGGGGGCGTAATTAGTTCTGTATTACAGTCTACAGAACTTTACAATGTTTTATATGTTCACTCGCGGCTTGCACAGATGGCATTCTTGTTAAACATTTTTCTGCAGAATTCTTGTTTGTGCCCATCTTTTGACGTATGCTGCATTAGTTTACTCATTGGTCGTATCAATGGTGTAATGTGGCAGCCCGCTGGTTGAAAACATTAGGTAGTAAGTCAACATGATTTTTGTCCTGGCTCGCCAATAGTTGGGACTTGTTCTTGGACACCTTCTAATCGGCTGTAAGATTTTTTCCTCATCCCATGTGTAGTTATTGACGGTTATTGGTTTTGTTTTGCTCTTCAAACTGATCAATTGGGTCTACACAACCAGGAAAGGATATTCACTTGAGTTAAGATATCTTTGGTGTATTGCAGATAGTTAGTCACTCTCTCTGCGTGGTGCGACATGATGCAGCCCTTGACAAAGACCGCACCACATGAAACATTTGTCGTCTGACTGAATTTTAATGTTTAAAACTGCTCTCTTTAAAACAAACTCTCGAGGTAGCGGGAATGTTAAGCCTTGCTACAATCGGTGCCTTCTTAGCCTGTTTTAATCTAATCTCTAAGACTTCGCCCTCCTGACCAAACCAGAGCCTCTCATTATAGCTTTCTTCAAGCGGCAGCGTCAAACTGTGTAAAGCAGATCGTCTGCCCAACGGGTGTTAAGTCATTACGGAGAAAGAAGGTCTGGTTGTATAGTCGGCGGACCCAGACTTTAGATTTTCTTCGAGTATTGTTACATAGTCATTAAAACAGCTAATTACTTTAACCGGTGGGTGGTTATCTGTTAGTTTACTTGGCACTGAGAAATCGCATGAAACAAACTTGCCTGTACGTTTGTTGGGTCAATGACTTCTAAATCAATATCCTTCAGTGCTTGATAAACGCCTCTCTCTCGAGCATTCCTTCAACAATTCGGTCTTGTCTTATATATCTTAGCCATGCTGGTCTTTCTTTTCATAAGCCAAAAATATTTATTAAATTATAAACAAATACTTTAATCCGAACCAATATCCACGTGTCTTTTTGCGCTTGAACTCAATAAACTAAAGTATAACACCTTTTGGTGTTGTATGTGAGTCTGTGTTAGAACAGAGTTTAATGTTCGTTTCCTGTTTTTTAAGCATTGCTTTTTTATCTGCTCGGGGTGGCCTGTTGAGGGGAAAACTTGTCACCGCCTTTCTTTGACGATCCAACTTTTGTCTTTTTGTAGTCATCAAAAATCAGCTGTAAACGATTAGAATCTTCATCCGTGATGTTGAGGTCAACTAGCGCTTTATTTATTGTCAGTTTTAAACAGAGCTAAGTTTAGCTGTTATTAAGTTGAACCATAGTGTGTGCTTTTGGAGTTTAGTTTTTTATTTTTTTGCTGGCGGCCACCTACAGCTAATGAACACAGGCAAGAGGCTAAAGACAAACTCTGAGGTAATGCTGCGGGTGCGCCTATGCCGTTGCTAAGAGAACCAACATCGTTCCTGCTGATAGAGCGCTTTAGTCGAAGCTCCAGTATTAACATATGGTAACAGCATTAAAGGCAGCGAATACCTTCGTTGGTTTTGCTGATATTTTGAAGGTCCTGCTCTAGTTTTGTTGCATTTGTGTAATGTTTTGTTAATTTGAAGGTTTTACTTCGGGTGTTTCGATAACAGCAGAATTGCCTTTTGCTATCTTTTTTTGGCGGCGCGTAGGCACATTTGGATAAACCTGACAACATGCTTTTTATAAAATGAAAAACTAATTTAGTATACTACGTTTCTAATCTGTTAGCTTCAATTTCAGCTGCGCATCATATAATTAAAAATCAATGTACATTAAGCGGTTTTTTTTTTTCAGGCTTCTTCTTCTTTATCAATTTGCCTGATTATTAGTCTCTCCAGTTCTCCCGCTTCCATCGTAACTGATTATACTCCGTTGACCTTAGGTCAATCATAAACCGTATTTTGTTGTTAAATATCATCAAGCCTAACATTGTCGAAGATGTTAAATCTTTAGACACAAGGTCTACTTTGGACTTCTAACCTCCCGCCCCCCCCCCACCCCGTTTTCTTATTTCATCAAAATGCTGATAAGGTTTAAGCCCGCTAGCCGTAGATTGGTTAGGACTACCCTCAATCGAACATTGTACATTTCGTTATTTTTGGATTAAAAAAATTTTCACTTCCTCTTTTGAACGGTTCGTCATCTTCGCCACAGGCAATAAAATACCTTTAAGGGATCTTGCTTGAGACGCTAAAACTAAAAATTCCCATTTAGTGCTGGCCCTTGCTTTCTAGGTATGTTGTATGATGGAACCACTCTTTCGTAATAGATTGCTAATCTTGATTGATATTGTTGTTTCAATCAGCCTTGCCTAAATTAGGGTTGCTAACAACGTCAAACTTAACGTGATGTCAGAAAATGATGTACTTTGCTTCGCGTGTCCTGTTGATCTAATAACACGTTTGTATTCGTTTAAAAAGTTAGTTATATGACGTCTGTCTTTAATGCTCCTTGAAAGTTCTGGCGCATGCGCTTTCAACAACTCAAAAATCTAAGGGGAACGGAAAAAGCGATTACCAATACGCCTAACTTTCAGCTAAGCCTTTTTGCTGCTTTTAGCACCTGAGGCGAGATCAGCGCCTATTCTAAGTTTTAGTGTTCTTCATGACTGATTCCTTGACACGGCCAAGATCTTCCCTTTCATTCCCCGGTTAGCCATAGATCAGACTTAGGTTAATAATTATGTCTGCACTGTGGTAAGCAACTATTTTCTTGCCCCTCAAGTTTTATAGAAATTTTCTTAACGATTGCCCGTCCCAAATTTTCTGTACGCGCAACTGTCCTGTTTGGGTCTGTTGATAGAATCGAGCGCTATTTTGAAAGTTAGACGCGCAGAGCCTGGCACAATCACTTCTCCGCTCCTAGGTCTGGGAAATTTGACAGTAAGGAATTTGATCTGCATCAATAGTAGATGGATTATTTGGACAGTATATTCCGCTTATTTCCCTTTCACGCCATGGGCTCTTTCTGTTTTCTATGCGGGTCAAGAATCGAGCCATGTGCTTGTTGTGGATTTTTATGAAGCAAAACTAAAAAGTTAATTATTTTTAAAAACATGGCGGATTGAAGGCGAAGGAAGATTATGATGTTTTTGATCGTGGAGACGAATGAGTGAAATGATCCCTTTTGACACAGCATCGCCTCAACGCTCTCATGCAGCGTGGAACGTAACGCAAGTACGGTCGACGCATTTTACAAAGTTTTAGGCCAAGAACCTCCCGAACTTTATAGGACCCAAATGATTTTGGAATTAGAAGATGGTCAATTTGTCGGTAAAAAAACGATCAAGGGCAACTTGTTCGGCTTACAACTAACCCGACCCATCAAAGTTTTAGCTTGTGGGTTCAATTAGAACTAGACTCAGTTGTGAAAGATCAAATTCGACTCTTGCATTGCTAGACCGAAATTAAGGGCGGGGCAGTTGCTAACTTTCAAACACACTACAGACCTCCGAACAGATAACAAATGGCAAAACATGGAACTTAAAGAATTAAATCAATCTGCAGGTCGAATTTAATAAAATACAATAGAAGCAGAAAACCGTTTTTCGAAGACACAGGTTTAAAAACAATTAATGTTTTTTTTCTTCCCCATTGCCTATGCGAGGAATTATTTAGCCCTTGATCGTACTTTAAGAACCATCAGAGGCGAATTAACAAACAATTTTGCAAATAGGTGAACAGATGGGCATATTAAAAGAGAAAAGAAAAAACTCGTTAGAGGCTGATGACGGCCAACTTAGGGCCTGATATTAATGAAAGAATACCAAGACTAAAAGATCTTGAACAGAGAGTATCAGCAAGACTAGAAGTGACGATACTACCCGAGACCTATTACGAACTCAAGTGATAGAATAAGAGAAACTATCGGAAAAAATTTTATTATGAAGACGGGCACGCTAGCGAACGAATAAGACATTGTTTAGAGAGCAGAGGAGTCCCATTAGCAAGCGTTATAAACTGCCTCTAGGATTTGCATAAGTACACTGGGTGATGGCCTTTACAGGCGGCGGTGGAGGTCATAAGTCTAGTGCCTCCGCCACCATCGCCTCCGCCTGGATAATCATGAGCGCCTCATAGTTTTTTTTTTTTTTTTTTTTTTTTTTTTTTTTTTTTTTTTTTTTTTTTTTATTTTTTTTTTTTTTTCTTTTTTTTTGTTTTTTTTTTTAATTTTTTTTATTTTTTTTTTTTTTATTTTTTTTTTATTTTTTTTTTTTTAAATTTTTTTTTTTTTTTTTATTTTTTTTTTTTTCTTAAATTTTTATTTTTTTTTTTTTTTTTATTTTTTTTTTTTTTTTTTTTTTTTTTTTTTTTTTTTTTTTTTTTTTTTAATTTTTTTTTTATTTTTTTTTTTTTTTAGATTTTTTTTTTTTCTTGTATTTTATTTTTATTTTTTTATTTTTTATTTTTTTTCTTTTTTTTTTTTATTTGTTTTTTTTTTAAAAAAACAGCTTGATTCCTCTTTCGAATATATTAAAAAAAATTAGCCAGTAAGCCGTGGACGCTTACCAGGTATATTAGGGGGAGTTGTTAGCTGGCTTTTGTCTACTGCAAGCAAAGTAGTTGGCTTTATGGCCGAGCATTTATGGTCATTAGTTTTCGTAATGAGTTGGGTTAATTTTTAGTAAGGATAAAGACCAAGTAATCTAGGCCAGTTACTCAAGAACAAGCGCTGTCTTTTCATATACTCAATGGATCATCGCGAACAGACGTCTGCGAGCTTTGTGAGTCTTCAATGACTTTGGGGGTTTGGACTTCGGGAATTAGATGGACTTAATGTTGGGTGTTTGTTTACTGCTTGTATAGTACTGGGCTCAGAATATATGTCGTTTTTTCCCACTTCAGTTCCATTGCTGCTATAAGAATTTCATTATTATAGTTTATTTATTATTCCTATGGAGTTCTGATGGTCAGAAGGCCAGCATGTTATTAACCCGTGCCAACAGCAAAGTCTCCTTTCGACTCTTGGTATTGTTAATACTTTTTGGGTATTTTCTAATACTTGAAGGTAAAATCACTGTAGCTTAATTGCGTCCTCTAAATTTGCTAAGTATTGTTTTTGCGCGTCCAAAGCCAGTAGAAGGATCAGGTAGCCGATCTTGCTGTGCTTGCGAATAGCAAACACCAACACGTACGTACGAATAGAGTCGTTTATGCGTTCTATTCCGCCCTAGTTAGGCCTTCGAAGTGTCTAAGATAAATGTTGGTCCATGCTGTTTTATGCTTTTGCTCCTATGACCCAGGGCTCACAATTTTGAAAGGAGAACGCGGTCAAAGTTATACTTTCTGTGCGGCCCTGAACAAAATGACGCTAGGCCTGATTAAGATCCAAGTTTGTTCTAAAGTCTGTCTTGATGTTACTATTGAATTCGTTACAAATCCTTTCAACAGCCTTCATGTTTATTGTGTTGCTGAAGATTAAACGATTTGTCATTCGGTAATGGTGCTTGCCGTTCAGTCAAAAATACGCTGATGTGTTATAGAAATGAAATCTGTAACAACTGACTCACCAAAAGATCATGGTGATTTAAATGATCGGCATCGCCACTCCACACCCAGTTGATGCACAAGGACACAGCAAAAGTTTAATGGTTCTGATAAACTGCATCGGATGACTAAACCACGCTTTTCTTGGATGTGCTCTTTTTCATAGGGGGGGTTAAGATAGCTCTTTCAATGGAGTACTCACCTTTTATGAAAAGGAGTGCAGTTTGGGGTTCACAGCAATGTCAGCGTATCAGTTGCTATTACATTTTTAGATTGTAGTGCGGCCCAAAAGAAGATTTTGCATCCAGTATATTTGAATGCACTCATTTTTATTCTTGTTTAAAAAAAGGTTTGGAACAATAACAACCAAGACCGTCCTTCGTTTTTTAGAACATGTGATGAAAACAAAGGCGGAGACCAAAATGGTTGCATTCATGAAATATTTAACCAAAGTGTATGGTTTAATATAACTAAAGCCAAGGGGAATAATAAGATTTACAAATATGAAAGGGAATAACGACGTTTTAACAGTTAACAATACCTGTTGGTTCTTACGGGTTTTGCTACTTAAGAAGCAATGAGTATAATTTAGACATTACTCTTAAAACTTAACACTGCAATCTAAAAACAATATTAACATTCAAACCTGAAGAAGCAGCCATACGATTTTGATCAAAGAGCTAGCTAAATGCTAGGCTTACAACTGCAATCTACCTATCATCGTTTTAGTGTTTCGCCAGATGAAACTACGTTTGAGGGGGCAAGTTCCGCTCAATCTGCTTTTAATGTCATTACTCTATGTTCATTTGGATGCAGCTAAGCACTTGATGGCAATATAATGATGGAAGGCCCTCAACTGTTTAAGCCCTCTGCCGTCAGGAAAGCTGCATATTGCGATGATGAAATTATACAATTCCTAATTTACGTTTAAAAGATTAGTTTGTGGGAGGGTCGGTACATTTAATATAAAATCAAAGACAAAACGGGGAAAGGTCGTAATGTGATAACCTGACATTGTTTTGAGAACTAAAATCAATACGCTACTAAAAACTATGTCGGTGGGCCAGTAAGAACCAGGAGTTACATTAGCGCCTGTGGAGGTGTTATAACCTTAGAATAAAAGCCTTGCAGACGTTGGGACTTAGATCAGAACGGTGGATAGCCTTTGTATGGGTGTGAGTACACTAAAGATGGTGCTTATAACGCAAAGAGGTTAGGACAGTAAAAAGTTTCCCTAAACTAGAACAGCTGCGCATAGAGAGGGCAAATAATGTTGGCCAGTATGAATATACAATAGTTCGAAAACCTGACCTCAAATGGCACTTAGATACCATATTAGAATGGGAAATAAAAATTTGAATTCATCAGCCCATTTTACATATTTTAGCGTCAAAAAAGTTTCAGGAAAGCCTTCACCCTTGGCCCTTTAATGTAAGTCTTAGCCGGCGACAATAGTCGGATAGAAATTGAAATAAACGGCCGTATGGGAAAAAAAAAAAGCAGTACATCTCCTCAGAAAAAGAAAACGTTGTAAAAAAGCTTCTACAAAATTACAGTTCTTTCAAGCAGAAAATTAGGGAGACACGTTCACAATGTTATTTGAAATTCTGTTCTTTTAAAGATGTGGAGAGGGATGGGCGTTGTGGGCGTTAGTGATGGACCTTATATATAAAAGGATTAATAATTAGGCTGGCAACACACTTAGCGTTAACCGCCATAACGTTGTTGTCTTTCGTTCTTCACAATGGTGGAGGAGTATTAAGATTCATAACAACAAGCAAACTAAATCACTGTGGACTTAAATAGACACAATCTTACAGAACTGAATTCGGGATTTATCTTCCACATTTAGGCCTCGTGGGTTTTATTATACTGAACAAGTTTGACCCGGAGACGTATGATAAAAATAATAACTGGATTAGATTAAATTCTTGTTATAAAACTATGGAGCAGTTAAACTTTATATAAAATCCCCCTATTGTTCAATGATTTGTGGGCAGACTGGTTGTGGAAAAACATATTTGTCTAGACCTTATTACAAACAGTTTATCGTTATAATTTTAATCATATGTGATTTTCTGTCCAAGCACTTAAATGGAACAAAGGATATATAATAGAAGGTTTATATGGACAGATGATGAAATATATTTTTAGTTGATCCCAGCAAATCAAATGAGCGAATGTCTAGGAACGCTTTTTTATATTGTTTGAGGGAACGCGACGCTATTTATTATAGATGGCCTGTTCAGCAGAAACAAGACATAGTTAAAAGAGAAAAACACTTTGTCGTAACATAGCTTTCAGCGGAAGACATGCTC
>CM031603.1:53832148-53834648 GCA_018398815.1 Conus ventricosus
CAATTTCGATCAGCAGAGAATGATTCGAAAGTAGATCTTGCAAGTTTTTTTCAGAAAAAGTATTGGATCGTAATGATGTTGGTAAGAAAGTAGTCAACTTGTGACAATTGAATAAAATGTGGTTCAGTGTTATTTCTTTACCACAAATACAGTTAGTATTCTTACTAAACTTTGTTTTCAAGGCATTTAGCTTTAATCGAATTATAAGGGAAGATATTTGTCTGGAATAATAAACTGGAAGATCAGGCATTTTTCTTAATACAAGGTCTATTGGAAAAGCTTCCCATTGGTTGGATGAAATCTCGGTTGACGTATCAACATTTGTTTGAGCTCTCTTCCGTGCAGTCGATTCAAGGGTACGATAACATTCCACTACTGACGGTTTTATTTTCAACTCATAAAATGACCCTACTTTTTTAGCACCTTTTTTCGCAGCCCTATCAGCCAGTTCATTTCCAAGTATACCAGTATGCAAAGGAATCCAGCAAAATTCTATAGTAATGCCTTTAGACACCAGACAGTATAAAAGATATTTAATTTCAAACACAAGGTCGGGTCGTGTCGATATATTAGAGGAGTCAAGGGTAAGTAGGACTGATTTTGAATCTACAAAGAAAACTATCTGAGCGAAGTTAATGGGAAGATCTGTTAGAAATTCCATTGCCATCATTATAGCTACTAATTCGGCTGTGAATATAGATAAATTGCAACCCAGAAAGAACGATCTTTGAATTTTAAGGGAAGGAATAACAAATGCTGCACCAACATTTCCATCATCTAAAACGGAACCATCAGTAAACACTTGAAAATGATTTTGATATCTTTCGTATACATGTGATTTTGCTAAATTTGTGATGATATTAACATTTACCCTTTTTTTAATATCTGAATAACCAGTATCAAGAATAGGTTTTGGTATCTCCCATTGTGGAATAGATGAAGAAGATGGTTTTTTTAGCCACTTCTTTAATATCTATTTTTGAACATTTAATCAATTCAGAAGTATATGTAGCTATTGTTTCTTGCGATTTAATCGTAATTGCCCTTTTTGGAAAGTCAGTGTCCGATCTAATTTTTAAATCTTCTTGAATGTAATTATCGCCAACACTCGATTTTATGACAAATTTTGATGCAGCTAGTTCACGATAATCATCAAAGGGCAAAATTCCAGCTTCTCTATATGTCTTTGCGTTTGAGGCATGCATAGGATACCGAGAGCAAATTTAATGGCTTTGCAATCCAAACTTTGTAATTTTTTTAGAAGAAATTTTGGAGCGCTAAAATACACTTCTTGACCATATGTAAGTTTTGATCTGACAAGAGCAATAGAAAGATGAAGTAGAGTTTTTGAATCCATTCCCCAGGGTAGTCTGCTTATGATCTTTAGTAAATTCAAACTTTTCCTAGCCTTTGTTAATATATATTCAAAATGAATATTCCAAGATAATTTTGGAGTAAAGAAAAGTCCTAAAAATTTGATGCTTTGTTTATATTCTAAAGGTTCCCCTAGAAGTTTAAAGACTGGTAAATTTTCTGGATTGCTTCCTGCATTAAACAACATCATATTTGTTTTTTCAGTGGACAAGGACAGACCATTTTCTCTCATATAGTTCCCTATGCTATCTAAATCTCTTTGATATAGTCTTCTAACATAATTCTGTGCTCTTTGTGGAGTTGACTTTTTCAGAGTTACTTCCATCCACATACAGATGTCATCTGCGTATTGCACTAAAACGACATTTTTGGAGACTGCTTTTGGGAGGTCGTCAATAAGGATGTTAAAAAGAATAGGTGCTAATACTGAACCTTGCGGAATTCCCATGTCTAGTTTTCTGAGTGTTGAGTGTCTTCTTCCTACTCTGGCTAACATATTTCTATTATTTAAAAATGATTTAATATAATTGTACATGTTTCCAGATATTCCAATCAGTTTCAGTTTGTATAACAAGCGCCTGTGCCAGACTTGGTCATAGGCTTTTTTAACATCAAAGAAGGTAGCGAGTATACTTTTCCTACGAGCAAACTGACGCTTTATTTGAGTAGATAATTTAACCAAGTGCTCAACAGTAGATCTTCCTTTCATAAATCCAGCTTAATTAATTGGTATTACATTGTTCTTTTCACAAAAGTACATGAGCCTATTTAAAACAATTTTTTCTACACGTTTACCACAATGGGAAGTGAGAGCTATAGGGCGGTAGCTGTTTTTGTCATTCATAGGTTTTCCAGGTTTTAAGATTGGAACGCCTATTGAGTCTTTCCATATTTGAGGAACAACGCCATTTTCCCAGCAGTTCTGAACTATATGATGTAGGAAAACAATGCAGTTATCAGGGAGATGTTTTAACATTTCATTGCTCACAATATCAAGACCAGCAGAGCATCTTTTGTTGCTGATACCATATATTGCACTTTTCAACTCTCTGATTGTTATCGGTGCATTAATAGAGAGATCATTATCAGGAAGAGGGTCTGAATAGAGAGGCTGCAATTGTTCTTT